>CM072914.1:4060737-4513237 GCA_037013685.1 Acridotheres tristis | reverse complement strand
TGGATGGATGGAAAGAGTCATCACGGGCATCAGGGACACTGCAGGAGGGGACACGGCTCGTCCTCCTCCCCCAGGCCGGGGTGTCGTGGGTGTGAAGGTCCCCGGGCACTGCGGGTGCCACCAACGCTGTCCCCACGTGTGGAAACCTCGTGTCCCTCCAGGAAGAGCCTCTGCCAGAGGTCAGGAGCTGCTGGCACAAGTGTGGGACAGGGACAGGGACAGCGGGGACAGCAGGGAGGCGACAGGAGAACCGGGGGGATTGCAAGGAGCGGCCCCGCTCGGGGTGTGGGTACCCCAGGGTGAGGAAGGGACCGGATTCACACACCTGGGGTGATGTGGGAGCCTGGAGGGATGCTGGCACCTGGCACCTGGATACAGGTACCCAGGGGTGACGGTGGCACCTGGCACCTGGATACAGGAATGGTGC
The DNA here is from genome assembly GCA_037013685.1 of Acridotheres tristis. Lineage (NCBI taxonomy): Eukaryota > Metazoa > Chordata > Aves > Passeriformes > Sturnidae > Acridotheres > Acridotheres tristis. The sequence continues at coordinate 4,512,810 of CM072914.1, read as the reverse complement.
AGGGACTCGCTACTCTGCTGGACACCCAGAGGTGACCAGGGGACCCTGGGGTGATGCCGGCACCGGGCACCCATCCTGGATCACCCAGCTAGATGTAGGTGCTCAGAGGTGATGAGGGGACCCTCGGGTGACGCTGGCATCAGAGTGATGGTGACACTGAATAGCCAGCCCGGACACAGCCACCCAGGGGTGATGCTGGCACCGGGTACCCATCCTGGATACAGGTACCCAGGGGTGATGCTGGCACCAGGGTGACGCTGGCACCGGGTACCCATCCTGGATACAGGTACCCAGGGGTGATGCTGGCACCAGGTACCAGCTGGATGAGGTACCTGGGGCCACCTCAGTGTGATACGGGCACCTTTGGGTGGTTTGGGCGCTTTGGGACACCCCTGGAGAGGGGCTGAGCTGCGAGGCCGGAGCAGAAAAGGCGAGCTAAGATCCGAGCCGCGGAGCCAAAGGAGCTGTCCCCGAGGGGGTGGGCACAGCCGCGGTGCCAGCCGGGGTCCCTCCCCTTTCAGGGCAGCCCCTCCATTTCTTATAAACGCCTCTGGCACGGCTGCCCCGTCACACGGCAACTCTGGGGCTTGTGGTTAAACCCCAGGGCTCCGGCTTTGACTCACACCGGATCCCCGGCACTGAGGGCCCTTTCGGGGCGCCCACGGCTGGAAAGAAACGCTCACCCGGGCAGGAGAGCCGGGCTCTTCCTCGCAGAGCCGTTTCCTATAAACCCCGACGGAGGGGACGCGGGGACGAGCGGCCACCGTGTCCCCTGAGCCCAGCTGGGGGGGTCCCTGGAGCCCCCCCTGGATCCGTGGGGGTTCCCTGCTTTGTTGTGCTTGCGGGGGATCCCTTTGGAAGGACGAAGGAGCGGCCGGGAATGAGATTCCAGCAGGAGCTTACGGGACGTCAGAGAATTCCCTGCGCGACACCCGCAGCCGAGGGGACCAGGACAGTGCCACCCGCGCGTGGAGCTGGCTCCGAGCTCCCAGCGCAGCGCCAGGAGCATCCTCGGTGCCCGTGTCCCTCCCCCCTGCAGGGCAAATCGCCACCCGAGCAGTGAGAATTGTTTCGTTTTTCCCCTAAATGATAAAAACACTGAGAAGAGGGGAAAAAAGAAAACCAAAAAAAAAAAAGCCCAGCCCAACTGAAAGCTGGAAAAGGAAACCTTAAAGGTGCCCAAAATAAGAGGGGGTTTTGCTGGGAAAAACAATAAAATGAAATTGTCGCCTAAGAAACGGCGAGGTGTGACCCACTGGCATAGGGACACGGGGGGACACGGGGGACACGGGGGGACTCGGGGGACACGAGGGACACGGGGGGACACGGGAGGCACCGGGGACACGGGGGACTCGGGGGACTCGGGGGGACACGGGGGACACGGGGGGACACGGGGGACTCGGGGGACACGGGGGACACGGGGGGACACGGGGGACACGGGGGACTCGGGGGACACGGGGGACACGGGGGACTCGGGGGACTCGGGGGACACGGGGGACACGGGGGGACACGGGGGACACGGGGGACACGGGGGACACGGGGGACACGGGGGGACACGGGGGACACGGGGGGACACGGGGGACACGGGGGACACGGGGGACACGGGGGACACGGGGGACTCGGGGGACTCGGGGGACACGGGGGACTCGGGGGACACGGGGGGACACGGGGGGACACGGGGGACACGGGGGACTCGGGGGACACGGAGCCGGGTGTGTCCCACCAGGGATGGGAGGGCGCTGCGCACCCATGGGTGGCTCTGGGGACAGTGTCCTGTGTCACTGCTGCGACATCCCCGGCGTTTAATGGGGACAATTCCGCCAGGGATGCTCCCACTGCCCTGGGGACAGGCGGGAGGTGACAGACCCCAGCAGTGTCACCTCACCCCACCCCTCTCTCGGCTGAGGCAGGCCTGGCTTGTCCCTTGTCACCTCAGCTGGCACAGCCAGGCCACGCGGTGGCTCCAGCCGGACTCGGGACCCCACCGAGAGCCACCAAACGCCACCTCGTCCCCTCCCCGCCCCGCGGGGACAGCGGGGCCGCATCCCCTTGGGGACAGCGCAGCTGAGGGAGGGCTGCAGGGTGGCTTTGGGGACAATGTAGGGGTGGCAGGGCGGTGGTCGGGCACTGCAGGGTGGGGAGGACACTCCTTGGGACACTCCTGTCACCGAAGGCGCAGCCCAGCGCTGCGGTTGGCAGCTCCGGGACGGGGGTGTCACAGGAAATGGGGCCACATTTCCCTCCCCGGACACCCCCACTTCCCTCCGCAGTGGGCAGCGGAGTCGCGACGGGCTGGGAAAGGGAAACTGAGGCACGGGGGCAGCCGTGGGAGCCGCTCCCACCCGCGTGGGGAGGGCTCAAAGTCACCCCGCAGGGCCAGGTGGTCCCCACGGGTGACACAGAGGGTGCAGCGTCCTCACCCTGCTGGCGGGAGGTGACAAAATGCCCAGCATGGTCCCCGTGCCCACCACGAGCATCCCGAGACGCCGCAGGAGCAGGGAGAGACCCCAGACGGAGAATTTGGGGTGCTGGGACCCCCCCCCCCAGACTCAGGAGAGCATCGTGGGGACATAGCTGCACCAGGTGACACCGTCCTGGAGCTCGTCCCCCCCGAAGGGACGGTGGTTTTGGGGGGCTCTGGGGGGTCCCCGCGGGCTCTGGGGGGAGCCCGGCAGGTGCTGAGTCAGCAGCCGCCGCCCCCGGGGGGAAGCGGTGCCGGGAGTGCCGGGATGAGTAACGGCAGCGGCGTTTGGCATTTATCACGTGATTTCAAAAAAAAAAGAGAAAAAGAGAGAAAAGGAGAGAAGGTGGAGGGGGGCGGGCACCCCCTGACCGCAGCCAGTCCCCCCCCGCTCCTCCATCCCAGTGCGCTCCCAGTCCAAACTGGGGGGACAGCGGAGGAGGAGCCCCGCTCACACCCTGGGCGCAGCTCAGGCGTCGTCCCCACTCGGGTGCTTTTGGGGACACTTCCCTACATCATGGAGGGGTCAAAATGTCCCCTCTGGGTCTGTCCCCTCCCTCCGGTCCCCCTGGAGCTGCCGGTGCCCACCCGGGGTGGGGGTGGAAGGTGGGCAGGGGCTGCTCTTCCCCTTCCGTGCGGCGGCAGACGCGGAGATGGGGCGGCGATAAAGCTGCGGCTCCGCTCCTTATCTCCTTCACACCATCGCCCCCCGGCACTGGGAACCGCCTTCGCACCCTGCTCGGGGCCGGGCTCAGCTCGGCGAGCCGGGATGGGACGCCCCCCGAAACCTCCCGGGGGTCCCCGGCCAGAGAACGGAGATCAGCCCATGGGAACCCCAAAACTCCCCGGGGGTCTCCGGCCGGAGAACCGAGCTCAGCCCATGGGAACCCCAAAATTCCCGGGGGTCCCCGGCCGCAGAACCGAGCTCAGCCCATGGGAACCCCAAAACTCCCGGGGGTCCCCGGCCAGAGAACGGAGCTCAGCCCATGGGAACCCCAAAACTCCCGGGGGTCCCCGGCCGCAGAACGGAGCTCAGCCCATGGGAACCCCAAAACTCCCCGGGGGTCCCCGGCCAGAGAACGGAGCTCAGCCCATGGGAACCCCAAAACTCCCCGGGGGTCTCCGGCCAGAGAACCGAGCTCAGCCCATGGGAACCCCAAAACTCCCCGGGGGTCTCCGGCCGCAGAACCGAGCTCAGCCCATGGGAACCCCAAAACTCCCGGGGGTCCCCGGCCGCAGAACCGAGCTCAGCCCATGGGAACCCCAAAACTCCCCGGGGGTCCCCGGCCGCAGAACCGAGCTCAGCCCATGGGAACCCCAAAACTTCCGGGGGGCTGTAGGACCCACAGGACACAGGGAAGGGGTCCCGGAGGTGCTGCTGGAGTCCCGATTTGGGGGGGTTTTAGATTTTATATTTTTCAGGATCTCTGCTGCTTAGTGCGTAACTCTGAAATTTCATGTTAGGTGTCGGTTAAGTTCTCTTCACATGTTAGTTAGACAAAACAATTCTCTTCTAGCTAGAGGATCAAGGACAACTGGTACCTAAAAAAGCAGAAACAACAGCGAGGGAAAGGGGTCTGAGATTTCATAGCCTGGGGCTGTGGTTGGATAATTGACCCCAAGATGAAACAAAACTTTAAAAAGTGTAAAAACTCGTGACCAGGATCCATCTTGGATTTGATTTGGGTGTAGCCCCGGCCGGGCTCTTGCACTGCCCAAGGTGAATCCTTTCAATAAATACCGATTTTATTTCTTTCCCTCTGCCTAGTCTCTGTTCCAGGTGAGTCTTTCCGGGCAACACCCCAGGAAAATCGGGAGAATGTCACCCCAACATCCATCACCCCCCGGGGACCCCCCGACCGGGGTTTGGCGTTGTCCCTTCCGTCACTGGGGACTTTTGTTTCGTTTCTAATTGTCCCGTTTTGTGTCACTCACCCGCCCAGTAAACCCGAAACGAGCCGGGAGCGGGGACAGGGCTGCAGGACCCCCCAAACCCTGTCACCCCCAGGGCCACCCCGGTTCTGTCGAGCCTCAAACTCCTTCCCGACCCCAGCCCCACCCTCAGGGGGGCACTTAGAGCGGGACCCCCCCTCTCCTTCCCCAGAGACCCCAAGAGAGGCGATTCCTTCACCCCCACCGAGGCGTTTTGGGCGCTGGGAAGGTTTTATTGGAGTCGGTGGCGTCGCAGCGAGGGCGGGTCCCTCCTCCCGGGGGTCCCGGGGGTCCCGGGGTGGGGTGGGACCGGGGGGGGCCGAGCCCCCGGCGTTGCTTTGGGGGTGGGGACACATGTGCGCTGTGACACGGGGGGGACATGCAGCGCAGAGCGGCTCGGTGAGGAGGGGACAGTGCTGCGGACCCCCCCCCTCTCCCGGCGGCTTTGAGGTAGATCGAACGTGGGGGGACGGGGGTGACAGGGTGGGGGGGGGGGCTCAGGGTGAGCAGCCGCCTGCAGCCCCCCCCCGGTTAAAGCAGGAGGAGGGGTGGCTGGAGATGAAGGGGGGGCTGCTGGGGGGTCTCCACGCCGCTCAGGGATTTTGGGGGGGGGTTAGGGGGAGCCCCAGGGAGCCCAGTGCAATGTTGGGGGGATGGGGAGGGGTCCATGCTGCTCCTCGGGGCTCGTTTCTCAGCAGCATCGTGGTGGGGAGGGGGGAGAATTTTGGGGGTGCTTTTAATGTAAAAGAGTGGAAAGGTGCTTGAACCGGCGGGACAAGGCAAAGGGGACCGAGAACGAGCAGCTGCCCCCCCAGTCCCACCACCCCAACCCTCCTCCAAACCCCGAGCCCACCTCTGAGCCCACAGCCGGGGGGAAGGGGCGGCCCCTTCCCCTCAGCTGCTTCCTGGGGGCCGGACCCGGCCCCTCGGATCCTCCCTGAGATCAAACAGCGACACTCGAGGCTGCAGAGGGACACCCAGGGGCACAGACGGGTCCCCTCGGGGCCACCACCCGCCACGGCGTGACACCGCTACCCGCAACATCCAAACCTGGCACGGGGGTGGGGGCGTGGATGAACCCGCTCCGAGGGGGCTGGGGGGGCTCCGGGGGGCTCTGGGGGGCTCTGGGGGTGAGGAGTGGTGGGTGGAGGGGTGGGGGGCTCAGTTTTTCCGTAGCTACTGAAGACTTGGAGGTATTTCGGGAGCCGGGCGCTCCCGGTGTGTTTCCATGCAGCATCCAAAGGTCGGGAAGAGGAGGGGGCAAGGCTCAGATCTTGCTGTTCTCCAGGTGCGAGTCGATGTGTTTGACCAGGGCATCGTCCGGGTACCCGATGGGGAAGGCCAGCTGGCACAGCGGGCAGCTCCGCACCTCCGAGTCCACCGTCTCCAGCAGCAGCTGCGGGGGGGGGGGGCACAGAGCCACGCTGAGACGGTGGCCACATCGGTCACCCCCTCCAAAAACCCACCCAGTGCCCCCCAGCCGGGCACAGAGTCACGCTGAGATGGTGGCCACATCTGTTATCCCCTCCCAAAACCCTCCTAGTGCCCCCCCAGCCGGGCACAGAGCCACGCTGAGACGGTGGCCACATCGGTCACCCCCTCCAAAAACCCACCCAGTGACTCCCAGCCGGGCACAGAGTCACTCTGAGATGGTGGCCACATCTGTCACCCCAAAACCCTCCCAGTGCCCCCCAGCCGGGTGACAAACGGGGAGAGGGCACAGAGCCATGCTGCGATGGTGGCCACATCTGTTACCCCCACCCCAAAACCGTCCCAGTGACTCCCAGCCGGGCACAGTGCCATGCTGAGATGGTGGCCACAACTCAGTGTCCCCCCAGCCGGGTGACACACGGGAAGAAGACACAGAGCCACGCTGAGATGGTGGCTACATCGTCACCCCCTCCCAAAACCCTCCTAGTGCCCCCCCAGCCGGGCACAGAGCCACGCTGAGACGGTGGCCACATCTGTCACCCCCTCCAAAAACCCTCCCATTGTCCCCCCCAGCCGGATGACAAACGGGGAGAGGGCACAGAGTCACTCTGAGATGGTGGCCACATCTGTCACCCCCTCCAAAAACCCTCCCAGTACCCCCCCAGCCGGGTGACAAACGGGGAGAGGGCACAGAGCCATGCTGAGATGGTGGCCACAACTCAGTGTCCCCCCAGCCGGGTAACACACGGGAAGAAGACACAGAGCCACGCTGAGACGGTGGCCACATCTGTCACCCCTCCCAAAACTCTCCCAGTGACACCCCCCAGCCGGGCACAGAGTCACTCTGAGATGGTGGCCACATCTGTCACCCCCTCCCAAAACTCTCCTAGTGCCCCCCCAGCCGGGCACAGTGCCATGCTGAGATGGTGGCCACATCGGTCACCCCCTCCAAAAACCCTCCTAGTGCCCCCCCAGCCGGGCACAGAGCCACGCTGAGACGGTGGCCACATCTCTCACCCCTTCCCAAAACCCTCCCAGTGACTCCCAGCCGGGCACAGAGCCATGCTGAGATGGTGGCCACATCTATCACCCCCACCCCAAAACCCTCCCATTGTCCCCCCAGCCAGCCGGGTGACAAACGGGGGAAACTGAGGCACGCCGCCTCACTCAGAGGTGCCACCACGCTGAACTTTTTAGCGGTTCCCTCGATGCTCCCCAGCCCCAAAACCCCTCAGGAAGATTTGAGGCCAGGGGCTTCCTCCTTACGTTGATGGAAGGCCAGGACTGGGCGTGCTCGGCCCGGGCGTAGGCGGCCGCCGTCCGGTGCACGGTGTCGGCGTCGGGCACGGGGAAACCGGCGCAGAACGAGGCGCAGCGGATGGCCCCGGCCTCGGGGCTGGGCGGGCTGGGCAGCGCCCACTCCTCCTCATCCGACGATTGCTTCTCGAAGCGGACGTGCTCCTCGAAGGGCTCGTGGGCGCTCAGCGGGGCCCCCGCTCCCCCCAAATAAACCTCGCCGTAGGGTCGGTGCTTGGGCAGCGTGGAGGCTTCGGGCTGCAGCCAGAGCGAGCGGCTCTGCTGGTACAGGGCCACGTTGGTCACCTCCGAGTAACTGCGGCGACCTTGGAAACCGGCCTTGATGTGGCGGCTCGAGGGTTTGGCGTAGCCCAGCTCCATCCTCTCGCCGGGCAGGCGGTGCGGGGACGCCGAGGTCGGCGACGGGCAAGGCGGAGGTGGCGGAGCTGGCGAGCGGCGCTGCTGGGCGGGCGACTGGCTTGGGGGTGGCACCGGGGAGCGACGCTGCTGGGCAGGAGACTGGCAAGGAGCGGGGGCTGGCGAGCGGCGCTGCTGGGCCGGAGATTGGCTGGGGGGTCCCGGCGAGCGGCGTTGGAGGGCGGGGGATTGGCACTGCGAGCGTCCCGGTGGAACGGGCGAGGGGCACTGAGGGGCGGGCGAGCGGCGCTGCTGGGCCGGGGAGTGGCACTGGGACAGCGGGGAGTGGCACTGGGACAGAGGGGAGTGGCACTGGGACAGAGGGGAGTGGCACTGGGACAGAGGGGAATGGCGCTGGCCTGGCACGGGATAAAAGGGGGGACACACAGACACGCACAGAGAGAGAGAGAAAGTGATCCGTGTTAGATGGGCGGGTTGGGAAATGGGGGAATAATGTGGGGAATGTGCGGAAATAATGTGAGAAATAATGTGGGGAATAATGTGGGGAATAATGTGGGAAATAATGTGGGAAATGTGGGAAGTGAAATGGGGGAAATAATGTGGGGAATGTGGGGAATTAAACGTGGGAAATGTGGGGAATAATGTGGGAAATAATGTGGGGAATGGGGGAAGTGAAATGGGGGAAATAATGTGGGGAATGTGCGGAATAATGTGGGAAATGTGGGAAGTGAAATGGGGGAAATAATGCGGGGAATGTGCGGAATAATGTGGGAAATAATGTGGGAAATGTGGGAAGTGAAATGGGGGAAATAATGTGGGGAATAATGTGGGGAATGGGGGAGATAATGTGGAAAATGTGGGAAATAATGTGGGGAATGTGGGAAGTGAAATGGGGGAAATAATGCGGGGAATGTGCGGAATAATGTGGGAAATAATGTGGGAAGTGAAATGGGGAAATGTGGGAAATGAAATGTGGAAAACGTGGGAAATAATGTGGGAAATGTGGGAAATAAAATGTGGAAAACGTGGGAAATAATGTGGAAAATGTGGGAAATAAAATGTGGGGAATGTGGGAAATAATGTAGGGAATGCGGGAGATTTGAGAAACCTGGGAAATGTGGGAAATGTGGGAAATGAAATGTGGAAAATGTGGGGAATGTGGGAAATGTGGAAAATGAAATGGGGGAAATGTGGGGAATGTGGGGACTGCGGGGAAATGTGGGGAATATGGGCAATAATGTGGGAAATGAAATGTGGGAATTGTAGGAAATGAAAGGTGGGACGTGCCTCGGTATCCAGGGGTATCCCGGAGGGAGGGGGGGATGCGGCTCTGGGGACCCCCAGAGGAACGGGGGATACTGGGGGGAGGGGATGGGGAATGCAGCCAGGGATGGAGATTCCCGGGGATTGATTTTCCCAGGGATGGATATTTTGGGATGGAGATTCCCGGGGATTGATTTTCCCAAGGATGGATATTTTGGGATGGACACTCCCAGGTGTGGATGCTCCCAGGGATGGATATTCTTGGGATGGGATTGGATATTTTGGGGTGGGTACTCCCAGGGATGGGATGCTCCCAGGTGTGGATATTTTGGGATGGGATAATCCCAGGTTTGGGTACTCCCAGGTGTGGATACTTTTGGGATGGGTGCTCTTGGGATGGGATGCTCCCAGGTGTGGATATTTTGGGATGGATTCTCCTAGGCATGGATGCTCTTGGTTTGGGATGCTTCCAGGTGTGGATATTTTAGGATGGGACATTCCCAGGAATGAGTATCCCCATTTATGGATATTTTAGGATGGGACATTCCCAGGAACGAGTATCCCCATTTATGGATATTTTGGGATGAGACATTCCCAGGGATGGATACCCTTGGGATGGGATGTTCCCAGGGATGGATACCCCCATTTATGGATATTTTGGGATGGGACATTCCCAGGAATGGATACCCCCAGGTATGGATATTTTAGGATGCGACATTCCCAGGGATGAGTATCCCCATTTATGGATATTTTGGGATAGGACATTCCCAGGGACAGATACCCCCATTTATGGATATTTTGGGATGGGACATTCCCAGGAATGGATACCCTTGGGATGGGATGCTCCCAGGAATGGATACCCCCAGGTATGGATATTTTGGGATGGGACATTCCCAGGAATGGATACCCTTGGAATGGGACATTCCCAGGAATGAGTATCCCCATTTATGGATATTTTGGGATAGGACATTCCCAGGGACAGATACCCCCATTTATGGATATTTTGGGATGGGACATTCCCAGGGATGGATACCCTTGGGATGGGATGCTCCCAGGAATGGATACCCCCATTTATGGATATTTTGGGATGGGACATTCCCAGGAATGGATATCCCCAGGTATGGATATTTTGGGTTTAGACATTCCCAGGGATGGATACCCTTGGAATGGGACATTCCCAGGAATGAGTACCCCCATTTATGGATATTTTGGGATGGGACATTCCCAGGGATGGATACCTTGGGATGAGATGCTCCCAGGAATGGATACCCCCATTTATGGATATTTTGGGATGGGACACACCCATCTGGGAATACCCTCCTTGTGGGACCCTCCCAGGACTCCCGGCCACCCTCGAGGACCGATCCCCTCAGGATCTCATCCCCACCCTCAGGACGAGGTCACCCATCGCCTTTTCCCGGTGTTTGTTCCCGTCCCTCACCACCATTGAGGCTCTTTTCCTGCAGCAGCGCCCGCAGGATCTGGCTCTGCAGGGAGCTGAGGTTCCGCAGCCGGCACAGCTCCTCCGTCAGCTCCGTGTACGCCAGCGCCAGGTTCACCCTGCGGAGCACAGGAAACCCGGGCAGGAATCCTTCAGCAGGGATTAAATCCCATTAAATCCCTCAGCAGGGATTAAATCCCATTAAATCCCTCAGCAAGGGTTAAATCCTTCAGTCAGAATGAAATCCTTCCGTAGGGCTTGACCTCCCCACTGCAATTTTGGTTTTTGCAATTTTGTTTTTCTGCAATTTTGTTTTTCTGCAATTTTGTCTTTCTGCAGTTTTGTTTTTCTGCAATTTTTTTGGTTTTGTTTTTGGTTTGGTTTAATAAACACGGCTAAAAGAGGTTTAGTGCTACAGCCGGGTGGTGCTTCCATCACTCCTCCAGCAAATTCCTAAGGAAATCATGACCCAGGGTAAAACAAAAAAAAACCAACCAACCAAACAAACAAAAAAAACCCAAAAAAACAAAAAAAAAATCTCCTCAGGGTGTCTGAAGTTCCCTCTCGCCACCCCAGCCGATACCACCAGATCCAGAGGACAATTCCCGAAGGGGACACGGTGGCTCCGCGGGTGACACAGCTCAAAACCAACCCAAATTCACTTTTTGAACTCAAAAAAGGAAAAGTTGTGCCGGCGGATCTCGCACCGGGAGCAGCCGGGATGGGGCGGGTGCTGCTCCCCCCCAGCTCCCGGCGTTTGGAAGCGCTGCCAAAAATCACAAAATCATCGATTCTGCCCCGGGTTGGTGTCGCTTTCCGAGCCGGGATTGTCGGCCCCGAGGGGCCCGGAGCTCGGCGCGGTCCCCGCTGAGCTGTTGTGACATCGCGGGGACCCGGAGCCGCCGCTCGAAACCGCAGTGACAGCGCCGAGACCCCCGGGGCACAGAGAGACAGAGGTGGGAAAGGAGGAGGAGAAGGAGAAAGTGAGGGGAAGGAGGGGAAAGAAGAGAGAGAGAAGGGGAAAAAAAAAAAAAAGAAATAGGTGAAGGAGAAGAGGGAAAGGAGGGGAAAGAAAAGAAGGAAAAGGAGGAAAAAGAAGGGAAAGAAGGAATAGAAGGAAAAGGAGGAAAAGGATGAAAAAGAAAGTAAGGAAAAGAAGGAAAAGGAGGAAAAAGAAGGGAAAGAAGGAATAGAAGGAAAAGGAGGAAAAGGATGAAAAAGAAGGAAAAGGAGGAAAAGGATGAAAAAGAAAGTAAGGAAAAGAAGGAAAAGGAGGAAAAAGAAGGGAAAGAAGGAATAGAAGGAAAAGGAGGAAAAAGAAAGTAAGTAAAAGAAGGAAAAGGAGGAAAAAGAAGGGAAAGAAGGAATAGAAGGAAAAGGAGGAAAAGGATGAAAAAGAAAGTAAGGAAAAGAAGGAAAAGGAGGAAAAAGAAGGGAAAGAAGGAATAGAAGGAAAAGGAGGAAAAAGAAAGTAAGTAAAAGAAGGGAAAGGAGGGAAAGAGTGAGAGGAAGGAGGGGAACAAATAGAGAGAGAAAGGAAGAAAAAAAGGAAGAAAATAGGTGAAGGAGAAGAGGAAAAGGAAGGGAAAGAAAAGAAGGAAGAGGAGGAAAAGGATGAAAAAGAAAGCAAGTAAAAGAAGGAAAAGGAGCAAAAGAAGGGAAAGAAGGAAAAGAAGGAAAAGCAGGAAGAGAAGGAAAAGGAGGAAAATGAAGAAAAGAAGAAAAAGGAGGAAAAGGAAGAAAAGGAGGAAAAGGAAGAAAAGAAGGAAAAGGAGGAAAATTATGAAAAGGAGGAATAAGAAAAGAAGGAAAATAAGGAAAAGGAGGAAAAGAAAGAGAAGAAGGAAAAGGAGGAAAAGAAGGAAAAAGAGGAAAAGAAAGAGAATGAGGAAAAATAAGGAAAATAAGAAGAAAACCAAAACAGAACAGAAAAGCCCGAGGGGCGCACAGAGGATGTCACCTTTGTGTCCCCCAGACCCCTTTTTGCCGCCGAGCTGGAAGAGCCAGGGGTGGGGACATGGCACCCATGGGTGCAAGAGCCATTAAAATCCACAAAATCCCCCAAAAATGGGGGAAATGGGAGGGGTGGTCTGACCGCCCCAAATCCCCACCCTGCTCTTTCCAGGGCTTTCCTCAAGATTTGGCTCCCGGTTTTTCCCGGGAGGGAGAGCAAGAAGGAATAACCGCGAGCTTAGAAAGACAAAAACCAAAATAAATTAAAAAAAAAATCTAAACCTCAGAAAAGAAACCAAAAAAGAGAGGAAGATCGGGACGCGGGGGGACCCCCGCCCCACGCACACCGCAGCAGAAGCACCAGAAAATCACCCGGAGATGGAAAACGCCGATAAGGCGCTTTTCACACCCAAAAAAAAACAGCGGCGGAGAGAAGCAGGTGGCAAAAAAAGAGCTGAATCGGCAAGAAAAGAGCGCGGAGGGAAAAGCTGGGCCCGGGGAGGGGGAGAAGAACCAGCCCTGCCTCAGTTTCCCCATCCCAACCTGGTGGATTCGGGCTTAAAAATAAAGATTTTGGGGATTGGGGAATGTTAATGGAGATATTTGGGATATTTGGATATTGCGGGGAGTGAAGGGGTGGGGAAGGACAATCTGGGGGTGAACTCGGGAGAGGGAATTTTATGGAAATAAATGGAATTAAGGAGGGGAAGGGAGAAGGGAAGGATCCAGGCTCTGATCTGCACCAGGACGACAGGGAAAGGCGGCAGCGTCCAACACCTCCGGAAAAGCCGGGGATGGATGCGGCCCCCCCACAACAACACCCCCGCCCCTCCCCGGCCCCGATTGTCACCTTCGATGTGTCCCCAGCTCGGGGGGGCCTCCGGGTCCCCGCTGTCACCGCCCCGGGCTGGGGACAGCGAGGGAACGAGGCCAGCGAGGAGTTAAAGTGGGGACAAAGCCCCCGCCTCGGTGTCATCGCTGGGGGTTTGGGGGGTTTGGGGACATCGCCACCACCTCGGTGCCACCTTTAGGGGTTTGGGGACATCGCCACCACCTCGGTGCCACCTTTAGGGGTTTGGGGACATCGCCACCACCTCGGTGCCACCTTTAGGGGTTTGGGGGGTTTGGGGACATCGCCACCACCTCGGTGCCACCTTTAGGGGTTTGGGGACATCGCCACCACCTCGGTGCCACCTTTAGGGGTTTGAGGGGTCTGGGGACACCGTCACCACCTCGGTGCCACCTTTAGGGGTTTGGGGGGTCTGGGGACATCGCCACCACCTCGGTGCCACCTTTAGGGGTTTGGGGGGTTTGGGGACATCGCCACCACCTCGGTGCCACCTTTAGGGGTTTCAGGGGTCCAGGGACACCGTCACCATCCCGGTGCCATCGCTGGGGGTTTGGGGACATCGCCACCACCTCGGTGCCACCTTTAGGGGTTTCAGGGGTCCAGGGGACATCGCCACCACCTCGGTGCCACCGTCAGTCCTTGGCGGTTTGGGGGGTTTAGGGGACACTGTCACCACCTCGGTGCCACCTTTAGGAGTTTGAGGGGTCCAGGGACATCGCCACCACCTCGGTGCCACCACTGAGGGTTCAAGGAGTCCGGGGACACCGTCACCACCTCGGTGCCACTGTTGGGGGTTTGGGGGGTTTAAGGGACACTGTCACCACCTTGGTGCCACCACTGAGGTTTCAAGGAGCCTGGGGACATCGCCACCACCTCGGTGCCACCGTCAGCCCTTAGGGGTTCAAGGGGTCTGGCCACAGCCCCATCTCCTCTCGGTTCCCCCCGGATTTGGGGTGTTTTGACTCCAAGTCCCAAATCTGTGGGCTCGAACTGCCCGTCCCAGCGCCCCGCAGTGCCCGGGAGCCCCCAGAACTCGCGGGAAGTGACAAGGAGGGACAGAGGAGGGTCCTGCCCGCAGCGCTGGCACCCAAAAGCGGCAGAAGGAAACGCTCGGGTGGGGTTTGGAGCAGAGATGGAGACGGAACAGCGGCTCCGAGGGGCCGGGAAACCCTCTCGGGGCTGCCCAGGCTGGAGTGGGGCTGGGTCGGTGCCCGGTGGCCGGGATGGGTCGGTGCCCGGTGGCCGGGATGGGTCGGTGCCCGGTGCTTGGGATGGTTTGGTTTGGCACCAATTGGTGCCACAGGGGTGGCGCGGGTTGGGGCCGCTCGGTGCCCCTCGGTACTGCCCGGTGCCAGCTCGGTGTCGCTCAGTGCCAGCTCGGTACTGCCCGGTGCCGCTCGGTGCCAGCTCGGTGTCGCTCTCTCGGCAGCCGCGAGCCGTCAGTGCCCTCTGGAGGCAGCGCCGAGCCGGTACCGGGCACCGGGACAACGCACGGACACCGGGAAAGGGGCACCGGGTACCGGGACAACGCACAGCACCGGGCACCGGGACGATGCACTGCACCCAGCACCGGGCACCGGGACAATGCATGGACACCGGGAACGGGGCACCGGGTACCGGGATGATGCAGAGACACCGGGAACGGAGCACGGGCACCGGGACAACGCATGGACACCGGGAAAGGGGCACTGGGCACCGGGACGATGCACTGCACCCATCACCGGGCACCGGACACAGGGCACTGACACCGGGACAGTGCAGGGAACCGGGCACCGGGCACCGGGCCAACACTCGGCACCGGGCACCGGGCACCCCGCGCCCGCAGCCCCACCCAGCTCCAAACCCCCGTGGTGATTTTGGGGTGCGGGATCCCCTCGCTGCAGCGTTTCAATGCGGGGTGTGGGGTGACCCCGCCGTGCCCCACAGCCGCTCCCGTGTGTCCCCATCCCCACCCTGCTCCCCCAGTCCCCTCCCAGCACTTACTGGTCGTCGCCCACCTTCTTCACCCACGCCATGTCCCGCTCCGACTGCTCCTGGGGGCGGCAGAGCCCCGGTCAGCACCGGGACCCCCCAACCCGGGCATGGGGGGGTCCCTGTGGGGTCAGACCCTGCCCCATTCCTGCTCCCAGACACCCCTCGGCACCCAAATGCGACCCACTGAGGATTGAGGGGTCTATGGGGTCAGACCCTGCCCTGTACCTCTCCCAGACACCCCTCGGCACCCAAACCCGACCTATAAAAGACCGGGGGGATCCTATGGGGTCAGACCCTACCCCGTTCCCGCACCCAGACACCCCTCAGCACCCAAACCCCACCCACAGGGAATGAGGGGTCCTATGGGGTGAGACCCTGCTCCCAGACACCCCCCGGCACCCAAACCCCACCCACAGGGAATGAGGGGTCCTATGGGGTCAGACCCTGCCCCATATCTCCTACCAGACATCCCCCGGCACCCAAACCCCACCCACTGAGGATAGGGGAGGTCCTATGGGGTGAGACCCTGCTCCCAGACACCCCTGGGCACCCAAACCCCACCCACCCCGGCCTGGGGGTGGTCCCCAGGCCCCGCCCTGCCCCTCACCTGTTCGCGGGTGTCCTGCAGGTGTTTCAGCTCCTGCTGCAGCCTCTCGCACTCTGCCTTGAGATGCTCCTCGCGGTGCTGGGCGCGCTGGTTCTCCTGGCGCGCCGCCTCCAGCTCAGCCTCCAGCCCGCGGCTCTGCCAGCCCCCGGCTCGCTCCAGCACTGCGGGCACCGCTCGGTTCAGCCCCCGGCAGCTCCGCGGGGTCCCGGGGGGGGCGCGGAGGGGCGGGGAGGGGGCTGCTCACCGTGGCTCAGCCCGGGGTTGGGGTGCAGGGCGATGAAAGGCACGTCCTGAGTGCCCAGCCCGGGGAAGGCGCCGCTGTCGCGTTGTCGCAGTTGCTGCTCCAAGCTCCGGATGCGGCTCAGGTGAGTCTCCACCAGCGCTCGCTGCATGGGGAGGGGACAGGGCTGAGCCTGAGGGCGCTGTGTCCCCTCCCCGGGGTTCATCCTGTCCCTCCCCGGCACGGCCCGCACGGATTTTGGGGTGGGTTTTTGGGGTGCCATGGCAGGAGTGGCTCCCTGGCTGGGAAAGGGGAGCCGGGGGTGACCCTGGCACCAGGACAGCGGAGCTGGGATCACCCCTTGGGAAGATGGATAAATCTGAGCATCCCTAAAACCCCCAAGGCGGCCAAAACAGCCCGGCCCCTCCCAGCCCTGCACCCCCAAGGATGGGGACCCCACGGGCGGTCGTGGAGAAGGGAAGGGGACCCTGCTGTCCCCCACCGGTGACTGTCACCCACCGGTGACTGTCACCCACCATCTCTCCCAGCTCGGTCTCCAGGTCCGCCTTCTCCACGCACAGCTTCTCGTACGCCTGGATCATCTCCTCCAGCTGCTCCTCCCGCTCTTTGCTCTTCTGCAGCTGCCGGGGGGAAGGCGCAGAGGATTCGGGGGTGGGTGGGTGGCTCGGGGACCCCCCAAACTCCCCCCCAGACGCTCTGTCCCCGCTCACCTCGTGCTGGAACTGGTTGAGCTGCTGCTGCAGCGACGCCTTCTCGCTCTTGAGCAGCGAATTCTCCTTGGCCTCGTAGAGGGAGAAGATGTGCTCCTCGCCGAACTCTCCGATCAGGGGGTACTGCGGCCGCGGGGCAGGCGGTCAGAGGGGTCCCCCCGACCCCACGCACCCCCCCGGGGCTCCCCCTGACCCCTCACCTTGACCTCGTACATCTTGAGGCGGCGCTTGAGCGTGGAGTTCTCTCTCTCGAGCCCCGTGAGCCGGTTCTTGATGTCGTCGTAGGCGGTGATGAGGGCGAAGTGCGAGGCCGAGCACATCTCTCCCGACAGGTCGGTGTTGGGGCTGTCCAGCCAGTCCTCGTCCGGCCCCAGCGCCTCCTGTGTCAGGATGCTGATGTCGTCCTCGAACATGGAGTCCATGTCCTGCCTGCGGGGACAGCGGGCACAGGGGTGACACCGGGCCAGGCTGGGCTGGGGGGACACTGGGGTGGGAGAAGGGGAGCCCAGGTGGGTCACAGCGGGGTCTGCGGGAGCTCAGCCTGTCCCGGTGACAGCGGGTGACAATCCCAGGAGCTGCCGCCAGCAGCAGCTCCGACCCCGCGGTGACAAAGGGACGCTGGCCCCGTGCTCACCTCTGTCCCCACGGGGGAAAGGAGGGACAGAAATCCTGACACCCCCCCCCCGGGCTCCATCAGGATGAGGATGGGAGCAGAGAGCACCCTCGGCAGAGCCCCCGGGGTGGGGACACGGTGACTTTCCTCATGTCCCCTCCCGGGAACGAGCACCAGAAATAGCGTCCGGTGCCGCTGCCTCCCGCCCTGCGCCGCACGGGAGCCGCTTCCCGGCCTCCCACGCCTCTCGCAGCCGTGCCCTAAATTCCAGCGCTGCCACTCACCCTCCACCCCCCGGGAGCCACCTGGCCCCTGGCACTGTCCCCAACCCCGCCCGGGGGTCCCCAGCCCTCCCGACCCGCTCCGCCTCAGCGCTGGACCCCGCACGAGGCTTGGGGGTGACCGAGGCTCCCAAAGGCGCTGCCTCCGGTGGTTCCCGGGGTGTTTCCCGGTGGGAAAAGCGCCCCAAACCAGCGCAGCCCACTCTGGAGCTGTCCCCTGTCCCCCTGAGCCGGGGACTCCGTGGGCACCGGGGCGACCGCCGGGCGAGCGCAGCCCGGGCGGCTTGTCAGACATCTGGGAGCCACCGCCGCACAAATAATTCATGGCACAGAGCTGGCAGAGGGAGGAGAGATCTGCAGGGTGACGGGGGTGGGGACAGCACGGTCCCCTCGAGCCGCGGGTGGAGCCTGGGGACAGCCCAGCCCCTCCCCCGGGCCGGGGGTCCCGTGGGCAGCTGGGGGGCTGTGGCAGAGTCCGCTGGGACACGGAGAATAAATCATGGAGAGACCCCCGGCGCTGCGACCCTTCCGAGGGTCTAAAATCCATGCCCGGGGTGGTGACAGAGGGGACAAACCTCTGCTCGGGCTGGGAGGGCGCTGCCATCACCCCCGGGGGAAACTGAGGCACCCCCAAAGCCAAGATGAGACCCCCAAGCTCTGGCGATCCCCCCTCCCCAAATCAAGATCCCCGGAGCACTGGGGGGGTTCCCAGGCCCTGCCAGCGGATGCACCGTGGTGACAAGACCCTCTTTGTCCCCAACACGCATCGGAGCGTCCCCGAGGCTGCCCAGAGCTCCCCAGGTTGCCGTGCCTCAGTTTCCCCAGCCCGCTGGGACACCTGCCTTGCAGCGGGCCCCGGGCACGGGGCGAAGCGGTGCGGGCTGGGCAGGGCTGCGGCGCGGGCACAGGCGTGTCACAGGCGTGTCACAGGTGTGTCACAGGTGTGTCACAGGTGTGTCTCAGGTGTGTCACAGGTGTGTCTCAGGTGTGGGAGCTCCGGACATCGGCCGCGAGAGGATCGGGGGGAGCCGGAGCTGCTCTCATCGGGTTCCAGGCAGGGTCCCCACGGCACCGCCGCTCCCTCCGCGCTCCCGGCCCCTCCTCGAGGCCTGCAAATGCCTTGGGGGGGAGGAAAAAAAAAAAAAAAAAGGGAAAATGGAGCTCCCCGGGACTGGGACACTGCGGGAGGGCTCGGCCGGCTCCGAGCTCCGGTGGGAATAATGGGGACAGGGGGTGGGAATGGGGATGGGGATGAGGATGAGGATAGGGGGTGGGAATGGGTGTGAGGATGAGGATGGGGATGAGGTTGAGGATGGGGATGAGGATGGGGATGGGGATGGGGATGAGGATGGGGATGAGGATGAGGATGGGGATGGGGATGAGGATGAGGATGGGGATGGGGATGGAGATTGGGGATGGGGATGAGGATGGGGAGGAGGATGAGGATGGGGATGGGGATGGGGATGAGGATGGGGAGGAGGATGGGGATGGGGATGAGGATGGGGATGGGGATGGGGATGAGGATGGGGATGGGGATGGGGATGAGGATGGGGATGGGGATGAGGATGGGGATGGGGATGAGGATGAGGATGAGGATGGGGATGGGGATGGGGATGAGGATGAGGATGGGGATGGGGATGAGGATGGGGATGGGGATGAGGATGGGGATGGGGATGGGGATGAGGATGAGGATGGGGATGGGGATGGGGATGAGGATGAGGATGGGGATGGGGATGAGGATGAGGATGGGGATGGAGATTGAGGATGAGGATGGGGATGAGGATGGGATGTGCCAGGCTGTGAGTGCTGCCGGGCCGCTGGCACCCGGCTGGGTTGGAGACAAGATTTCCCCCCCCCCGCCCCAAAAAACCTCCTGGGGGTCGGGAGGATGCGCTCGGTAGGAGCCGGCCTTGGGCAGCCCCTCCTGCCCCGACCCTCGGTGGCCGCGGCCGGGACGAGCCCCCTCCTCATTGCTGGGACCCCCCGGGTGCTGTCCCGGTTCTGAGGGGTTGGGGGACAGCGGGGAGGGGCTGGGGGCACCGCCGGGGCCACGAGCGAGGGCAGCGGGCGGGGAACCGGCGGGGAACCGGCGGGGAACCGGCGGGGAAAGGGGGCCGGGCCCAGTGCGCGGGTGAGCGCGGACGGGGGTCGCGATAGGGTGAGAGGGGGGGGGTCCGGCCTGCGGCGGCCACGGAACCTCCGGGAAATCGTCCCCGAACGCCCCCGGCCCGGCCCGGTGCCGCCCGGGCCCCCCCGCACCCAGCCCGGGGGTCGCCCGGCGGGGGAAGGGGACGGAAACGCAGGAGGGGTCCGGGGCGGAGCCGGGACGGGATGAGGATGAGGATGGAGCCGGGGATGGGGATGAGGATGGAGCCGGGGATGGGGATGGAGCCGGGGATGAGGATGGAGCCGGGGATGGGGATGAGGATGGAGATGTGGATGGAAACGGGATGGAACCAGGGGTGGAGATGGGAACGGAACCGGGGATGGGGATGAGGATGAAGATGCGAAACCAGCCGGGGATGGAGACGGGAATTAGGATGGGGATGGGGATGGGGATGAGGATGAGGATGGGGATGGGGATGAGGATGAGGATGGGGATGGGGATGGGGATGAGGATGGGGATGGGGATGGGGATGAGGATGAAGCCGCGGATGAGGATGAAGCGGGGATGGTGAAGCCGGCGGGGGGAGATGGGGCTGGGGCCGGGGCTGGGGTCGCGCTGTGGCGGGAGAGGACAGGCCCGGTGGGGCGGGGGCCGCTCTCTCTGCCCCCCCCGGCCCTTCCCGCTGTCCCCCGGCCCAGGCCCCGCACTCACCGGCGCTGCTGCTGCGCTGCGGCGGCGCCCGCCGGGATGCGGCTCCGTCCCCGCCCCGCCGGGTCCCGCTGCCGTTCCCGGTCCCCGCCGCAGCCCCGGCCCCGCCGCCGCCGTTTCTTCCGCTCCGGAGACACCGACAAACCACGTGGGCACCGGGCGGCCGCCAGCCCCTCCCCCGCCACGCGCCGGGGCCGCCCCCGGGGCTGTGACCCCCCCCCCATCCCAACCCCCCCCCCCCCACCGGGGCACGGCCCCTCCCGGTGATGCTCCGGGGGGGGGGGGGACACAAACGCTGCACCCCCGACCCCCAAACCCCTCCCGTGACCTGCCCGGGGAGGGGGCACCACCGACCCCCGGCCCCCTCCCGTGCCCGGAGGACCACCCCTCAAAGGCCGGGGGGCTTCTCCCGTCATCCCGGGGGGCATCGCGGAGCCGCATCCCCGCGCGGTGGGGGCTGGGCTGGGGTCCCGCCTGCCCCCGCCCCCCCCAAACCCCCCCCCCGCCCTTCCTCCCTCCTTTCCCTGAACATTTTATTCCCTGAATTGTTCCCGGAGCCGCTTCCATTATGGAATTACATCTTTTCCCTGCGCTGCGCCGGGTTATTAATAGCTGCTCTCCTTTCGCCGCGGCTGCCGGGGGCTCCGGGGGACAGACCCCGGGGCGGGGGCGGGCACTGCCAGCCCGGTGCCCACAGACCCCCAGGACAGACCCTGGGGTGACACTGATGGATCCAGGGCACGGACAGAGCCCTGCAGCCCCTCAGGGTGGGATTCACTGCCAGCCCGGTGCCCACAGACCCCCAGGACAGACCCCGGAATGGCACGGATGGATCCACGGCAAGGATGGAGCCCTACAGCCCCCCGGGAAGGGGGCACTGCCAGCCCGGTGCCCACAGACCCCCAGGACAGACCCTGGAAGGGCAAGGACAGACCCAGGGCACGAACAGAGCCCTGCAGCCCCTCGGGGTGGGATTCACTGCCAGCCTGGTGCCCACAGATCCCGGGATGGCCCTGAGGGATCCATGGCACGGACAGAGTCCTGCAGCCCCCCGGGAAGGGGGCACTGCCAGCCTGATGCCCCAGGACAGACCCTGGGGTGGCACGGATGGACTCACGGCATGGACAGAGCCCTGCAGGCCCCCCGGGGGGGATCACTGCAATCCTGGTGGGCACAGACCCCCAGGACACACCCCGGGATGGCACGGACAGACCCAGGGCACGGACAGAGCCCTGCAGCCCCTCGGGGGGGGATTCACTGCCAGCCTGGTGCCCCAGGACAGACCCCCAGGACAGACCCCGGGATGGCCCTGATGGATCCAGGGCACGGACAGACCCCTGCAGCCCCCCGGAAAGGGGTCATTGCCAGCCTGGTGGCCACAGATCCCTGGACAGACCCTGGAATGGCACGGACAGACCCTGGAGTGACACTGATGGATCCATGGCATGGACAGAGCCCTGCAGTCCCCCCGGGGGGAGTCACTGCAATCCTGGTGGGCACAGACCCCCAGGGCAGACCCACGGATGGGTCCATGGCATGGATAAACCCTGGAATGGCACAGATGGATCCATGGCATGGATAAACCCTGCAGGACTGCCAGCCTGGTGCCCACACACCCCCAGGACAGACCCTGGAATGGCACTGATGGATCCATGGCATGGATAAACCCTGCAGGACTGCCAGCCTGGTGCCCACACACCCCCAGGACAGACCCTGGAATGGCACTGATGGATCCATGGCACGGACAGAGCCCTGCAGGAGTGCCAGCCTGGTGCCCACAGATGTCCAGGACAGACCCTGGAATGGCACTGATGGATCCATGGCATGGATAAACCCTGCAGGATTGCCAGCCTGGTGCCCACAGGTGTCCAGGACAGACCCCGGGATGGCACAGACGGATCCATGGCACCGACAAATCCTGGGATGGACACATCCATGGCTCTGAGTGACCCCAGTGGCACAAGGTTCCAGCCAGGGCCTCATCCCAGCCCAGCGGAGGGGCCGGGAATGGGAAGCAGAACCCCAGGAATGGGGGCCGGGGGGGATCTGTGAGACCCCCACACCCCAAACATCCGGGCCGAGGCCTCTGGAGGAGCTGAGGGTTAAAGATCAGCCCCAGGGGTGGGATCTGGGAGGGATCCAGCAGCAAAGCCGAGCTGGGAGCCGTCAGCAAGGAGAAACCCTGCTCCTCACCATGGCTCGTGTCACGACAGGGGAAAAGGAATCGCTGAAAAATCCAATTTAGGATTTTTGGGTCCCACCAGGAGAATCAAAGGGAGCAAAGCTTCGAGCTGGGAGCACCCACGGGATTCCCAATCCAGATTCCCTTTCCTGGAGCTCCGTTGAGCGCTGAGATGGAGCCTTGGATATCCTGGAGAGATTCCTGCACCCTGAGCTGGGGGCACCGACATTCCAGGAGATTCCCATGGGAGCTAAAAACGCACCACGAGGCCGGGAATATTTGGGGACGTTGATGCCGGGGCTGCTCCGACCCTTCGTGGCCGTTCCCGTTGGAATTTCTGCCAGGGGGAAGAAATTGGGCCTGGGTGCCGAAAAGGAAAACCTCTGGAATGTCACCTTTGGCTGGGACAGCAGCGGGGAAGGGCAGGAGGGACCCGCGGGGACGGGATCTGCCGCAATCAGGGCCCCGACAAAAAAAAAAAGAAAAAAATAAAATAAAATAAAATCCCCAGCGGCTCCTCCGGAGGATTTGCTGCAAAGCGCTTTGAAGTGCAAATGAAGGATTTCCGTCAGGTCGGAAGATAATTTGGAAGCAAAGGAAACATCCCGGAGTGCCCGGGATGGGTGAACAGCCCAGGGGACACCCCGAGGGACACAGGAGGTCCCCGAGGCTTGGGGACAAACCTTGGAGCCACCCCGGGAGCTGCCACAGGGAGAAGGAGCAGAGGGAACGGGACGGATCCAAGCTGCTGGAATTTTCTCTCCTCACCTGAGCCGTTCCCTGCGATTTGGGATCCCCAAATGCCTCCCACGGCATTCCCTGCGATTTGGGATCCCCAAATGCCTCCCACGGCATTCCCTGCGATTTGGGATCCCCCAGTGCCTCCCATGGCATTCCCTGCGATTTGGGATCCCCAAATGCCTCCCATGGCATTCCCTGCGATTTGGGATCCCCAAATGCCTCCCACGGCATTCCCTGCGATTTGGGATCCCCCAATGCCTCCCACGGCATTCCCTGCGATTTGGGATCCCCAAATGCCTCCCACGGCATTCCCTGCGATTTGGGATCCCCAAATGCCTCCCACGGCATTCCCTGCGATTTGGGATCCCCAAATGCCTCCCACGGCATTCCCTGCTCTTCCCAAGGCTCAGTTTTCCATGAATCCCCAATCGGGACATCAAGGAGGAAAAGGGGAGCGCTGGGAACCCCCTTTTGTTTCCCGTGGCGTTTTTTTCTCCTCTTCCCAACAGTTTTTGGGAAGTTTGAAGCCAAGGGCAGCCTCAGGGAATTCCCCCCGGCTGGTGGGGATCCCTTGGATCCCTCTGGAATGTTCGGGATGGGCAAAGGGACCCCCAGGGCCAAGGGGGGACATTCGGGGTGTTGCCCCAAGGGATGTCCCGAGGGACGGGAACGGCCCCGGAGCTGCCTCTGCCGCCAATTCCATGGGAATGGTTGGAAAAAAAGAGGAAATTAATCCTCCTTTCCCAACAGCAGGGATGAGGGAAAGGGATGAGGGAAAGGGATGAGGGAAGGGATGAGGGAAAGGGATGAGGACAGGGATGAGGACAGGGATGGGGAAAGGGATGAGGGAAGGGATGAGGGAAAGGGATGAGGGAAAGGGATGAGGGAAGGGATGAGGGAAAGGGATGAGGGAAGGGATGAGGGAAAGGGATGAGGGAAGGGATGAGGGAAAGGGATGAGGACAGGGATGAGGACAGGGATGAGGGAAAGGGATGAGGGAAAGGGATGGGGGAAAGGGATGAGGGAAGGGATGAGGACAGGGATGAGGACAGGGATGCGGGAAAGGGATGAGGACAGGGATGAGGACAGGGATGGGGAAAGGGATGAGGGAAGGGATGAGGGAAAGGGATGAGGGAAAGGGATGAGGGAAGGGATGAGGGAAAGGGATGAGGGAAAGGGATGAGGACAGGGATGAGGACAGGGATGAGGGAAAGGGATGAGGGAAAGGGATGAGGGACAGGGATGAGGACAGGGATGGGGGAAAGGGATGAGGGAAGGGATGAGGGAAGGGATGAGGGAAAGGGATGAGGGAAGGGATGAGGACAGGGATGAGGGAAAGGGATGAGGGAAGGGATGAGGGAAAGGGATGAGGGAAGGGATGAGGGAAGGGATTCAGGCAGAGTTTGGGGCAAGGATGAAGGCAAATATTCAGGCAGGAATGAAGGAAGGGATTCAGGCAGGAATGGAGATGGGAATGAGGGAAGGGATTGAGGCAGGGATTGAGGCAGGAATGGGGGCAGGAATGGGGCAGGAATGGGGCAGGAATGGGGGCAGGAATGGGGCAGGAATGGGGCAGGAATAGGGCAGGAATGGGGGCAGGAATAGGGCAGGAATGGGGGCTGGAATGGGGGCAGGAATGGGGCAGGAATGGGGGCTGGAATGGGGGCTGGAATAGGGGCAGGAATAGGGCAGGAATGGGGGAAGGAATGGGGACAGGAATGGGGGCAGGAATGGGGCAGGAATGGGGGCAGGAATGGGGCAGGGATGGGGCAGGAATAGGGGCAGGAATGGGGGCAGGAATGGGGGCAGGAATGGGGCAGGAATGGGGGCTGGAATGGGGGCAGGAATAGGGCAGGAATGGGGCTGGAATGGGGCAGGGATGGGGGCAGGAATGGGGCAGGAATGGGGGCAGGAATGGGGCAGGAATAGGGGCAGGAATGGGGCAGGGATGGGGCAGGAATAGGGGCAGGAATGGGGGCTGGAATGGGGGCAGGAATGGGGGCTGGAATGGGGCAGGAATAGGGGCAGGAATGGGGCAGGAATGGGGGCAGGGATGGGGGCAGGGATGGGGACAGGAATGGGGCAGGAATGGGGACAGGAATGGGGACAGGAATAGGGCAGGAATTCCGGTGCTCCCGGCCCTGCCCCGTGCCCGGGGCTGCTCCCGGCGTTCATTCCCAGCCTCCTCCCGCATTCCCAGCTCCCGGAGGGAATTATTTAACTCCGATTATTTAACTAATTCCGATTATTTAACTAATTCCGATTATTTAACTAATTCTGTTCCTCGCTGAGCCGCCAGGGAGCTCAGGGAACGATGGAGAGCAGGACAAGGAGAGCCGGGATCTCTTCCCAAATCCAAGCCCGGGTTATTTGGAAAATCTAAAATGCTCTGGAAGCATCAGCTGAGCCCCCAAACGTCTCCTTCCTCATCCTCGGGGACAATCCTGGGTTTGTTTCCTCCTCAATCCTGTTCTGGATCCCTCAATCCAAGGATTTCCGAGGTGGGAATACAAATTTTGGTCTCCAGGGGCTGCAGAGGGGTTTTCGTGGAGAATTCCTCGCGTGGAAAATCTGGGATTGTTTTCCACTGAGTCCCGCCCTGCTGGGGAACAAGCCCGGCCTGGAAGAACATCCCTGGATTGGGAAAAAAAAATCCCTGGATTGGGAAAAAAAATCCCTGGATTGGGAAAAAAATCCCTGGATTGGAAAAAAATCGGGATTCCCTCGGCTGGAAAATCACATTCCAGAGGGTGGCACTGGCTCCGGGGTGTCCCGAGGCTCTTAAATCCATTCGTGGTTTGTTTTTGCCACATTTTCCAAAGAAAAATCAGCTTTTCCTTCCGGAGCCAGAAAGATGCTGCTGGATAAATCCGCGTCGGGAGCGGCTGATCCTGGGATTAACGGCGATGTCCCCAAGGCGGGGTGGTGGCACGGATGGCTGATGTCACCTCCGAAGCTCCAAAAATCCACTCGTGGCCCATTTTTTGCCAATTTTTCAAGGAAAATCAGCTTTTCTTCCTTTTTTAGGGCATAACTGAGACCATCAACCCGCTCCTGGATAAATCCACGTTGGGAGCTGCTGATCCCGGGAATGATCCCGGGAATAATCGCGGTGTCCCCAGGCTGGGGTGGTGGCACCGGTGACACAGCGCTGTCACCCCCGCGGCTCCAAAAATCCACTCGTGGTTTCTTTTCCCCACTTTTCCCAAGGAAAATCAGCTTTTCCTCCTTTTTTAGGGCGTAGCTGAGACCATCAGCGCCGGGAATTGCAGATCCCGGGAATAAATCCTGGGAATAATCGCGGTGTCCCCAGGCCGGGGTGGTGGCACCGGTGACACAGCGCTGTCACCCCCGCGGCTCCAAAAATCCACTCGTGGGTCATTTTTGCCACTTTTCCCAAGGAAAATCCAATTTTTTTTTTAAATTTTTAATTTTTTTTTTTTTTTTTTTTTTTTCAGGGGCCCGCTCCAGGATTTCCCTGCTGATCCCGGGAATAAATCCTGGGAATAATCGCGGTGTCCCCAGGCCGGGGTGGTGGCAGTGGTGACACCGCTGTCACCTCCGAGGCTCCAAAAATCCACTCGTGGGTCATTTTTGCCACTTTTCCCAAGGAAAATCCAATTTTTTTTTTTTTATTTTATTTTTTTTTTCTTTCAGGGGCCGGCTCCAGGATTTCCCCGCTGATCCCGGGAATAATCCCGGGAATGATCTCGGTGTCCCCGGGCCGGGGTGGTGACACCGGTGACACCCCCCAGGCTCCGAAAATCCACTCGTGGCTCATTTTTGCCCCTTTTCCCAAGGAAAATCCAATTTTTATTTTATTTTTTTTTTTATTATTATTTTTTTTCTTTCAGGGGCCGGCTCCAGGATTTCCCTGCTGATCCCGGGAATAAATCCCGGGAATGATCCCGGGAATGATCTCGGTGTCCCCGGGCCGGGGTGGTGGCACAGATGGCACCGGTGACACCGAGCTGTCACCTGCGGCTCCCCCGGAGAGGAAACGCGAGCTCTGCCCTCCCACGGCGTCTCCGAGCGGGGGCAGGAGCCTGGCAGAGGCTCCCGGGAAACGAGGCAGCAGGAAAAAAAAATTAATAATAAAATTACGGATTTTTTTTTTTTTTAAAGTGGGGATTTTTTGTTTGTTTTTTGCTTTTTTTTTTTTTTTTTTTAAGTGGGGATTTTTTGTTTGTTTTTTGCCTTTTTTTTTTTTTTTTTTTTTTTGGTGGTTTTTAATCTTTTTTTTGGTGGTTTTTTTTCCCCGTTTTCGGTTTGATTTAGGAGGTGAAGAAATGAGATCGTGCCCGGGGTTTTCCCAGGGGTTTTTATGGAGCTGGAGGAGAGTCCAGGGATGGTTTGTTCACTCGTTAATTGATTAATTGGATTGATTAATTAACGTGGAGCTGCAGTTTCGGGGTTGGGGGATGAGGGATCAGGGCAGGATCGGAGCAGAATCCTCAGGAATTTGGGAATGTCCCAGCGGCGACCCCAAAATTTCCGGGAGTTTGGGATCTCTGGGAATGTGGAATCCCCAGGAATTCGGAACCCTCGGGAATTCGGAACCTCCGGGAATTTGGAGCCTCCGGGAATTTGGAACCTTCGGGAATGTGGAATCCCCGGGAATTTGGAACCCCCGGGAATTCGGAACCTCCGGGAATTTGGAGCCTCCGGGAATTTGGAGCCTCCGGGAATTTGGAACCCTCGGGAATTTGGAACCTCCGGGAATTTGGAACCCCCGGGAATTTGGAACCCCCGGGAATTTGGAACCCCCGGGAATTTGGAACCTCCGGGAATTTGGAATCCTCGGGATTTTGGAACCCTCGGGAATTCGGAACCCTCGGGAATTCGGAACCTCCGGGAATTTGGAGCCTCCGGGAATCTGAAGCCTCCGGGAATTTGGGACCCCCGGGAATTTGGAATCCTCGGGAATCTGGAACCCTCTGGAATTTGGAACCTCCGGGAATTTGGAACCTTCGGGAATTTGGAACCTCCGGGAATTTGGAACCCCCGGGAATTTGGGACCCTCTGGAATTTGGAACTCCGGGAATTTGGGACCTCCGGGAATTTGGGACCCTCGGGAATTTGGAAGCCTCGGGAATTTGGAACCCCCGGGAATTTGGAACCTCCGGGAATTTGGAACCCTCGGGAATTCGGAATCCTCTGGAATTCGGAACCCCCGGGAATTCGGAACCCTCTGGAATTTGGAATCCCCGGGAATTTGGAACCCTCGGGAATTTGGAACCCTCGGGAATTTGGAATCCCCGGGAATTTGGAACCCTCGGGAATTTGGAACCTCCGGGAATTTGGAACCTCCGGGAATTTGGAACCTCCGGGAATTTGGAACCCTCGGGAATTTGGAACCCTCGGGAATTTGGAATCCCCGGGAATTTGGAGCCCTCGGGAATTTGGAGCCTCCGGGAATTTGGAGCCTCCGGGAATTTGGAAGCCTCGGGAATTTGGAACCCCCGGGAATTTGGAACCTCCGGGAATTTGGAACCTCCGGGAATTTGCAAAACTCGGGAATTTGGAACCTCCGGGAATTTGGAATCCTCGGGAATTCTGGAACCCTCTGGAATTTGGAACCTCCGGGAATTTGGAACCCTCGGGAATTTGGGACCTCCGGGAATTTGGAACCCTCGGGAATTTGGAACCTCCGGGAATTTGGAACCCTCGGGAATTTGGAACCTCCGGGAATTTGGAAGCCTCGGGAATTTGGAACCCCCGGGAATTTGGAACCCTCGGGAATTTGGAACCTCCGGGAATTTGGAATCCTCGGGAATTTGGGAGCCTCGGGAATTTGGAGCCCTCGGGAATTCGGAACCTCCGGGAATTTGGAACCCCCGGGAATTTGGAACCTCCGGGAATTTGGAACCCCCGGGAATTTGGAACCCCCGGGAATTTGGAGCCCTCGGGAATTTGGAACCTCCGGGAATTTGGAACCCCCGGGAATTTGGAATCCTCGGGAATTTGGAACCTCCGGGAATTTGGAATCCCCGGGAATTCGGAACCCCCGGGAATTTGGAACCTCCGGGAATTTGGAACCCCCGGGAATTTGGAACCCTCGGGAATTTGGAACCTCCGGGAATTTGGAACCCTCGGGAATTTGGAAGCCTCGGGATTTTGGGACCCTCGGGAATTTGGAACCTCCGGGAATTTGGAACCTCCGGGAATTTGGAACCCTCTGGAATTTGGAACCCCCGGGAATTTGGAACCCCCGGGAATTTGGAAGCCTCGGGAATTTGCAAAACTCGGGAATTCGGAACCCCTGGAATTTTGGAACCCCCGGGAATTTGGGACCCTCGGGAATTTTGGAATCCCCCCCCATCAGTTTGGAATCTCCAGCACCACTAAATTTGAGGAAGAAATTCCTTGAGACACGGCCCAAAACCAACCCCCCAAAAAAGCCCAACCCCCCCAAAACCCCCCAGAAAAGACCAAAAAAAAAGCGCAAAGCCCCCAACCCACCCCACAAAAAAAGCTCAAAAGTTTTCCCAAGAAACTCTTCTAAAATCCCAAAATAAATCCTCAAACACACCAAATAAATCACCTCAAAAAGCCCCAAAAAACCCCCAAGAAGGCAGAAAATCACCCAAAAAAGCCCCCAAAAACCAAAAAAAGCCCAATCCTCCCAAAACAAGCCCCAAAACCCCCCAGAAAAGACCAAAAAAAAAGCGCAAAGCCCCCAACCCACCCCACAAAAAAATCTCAAAAGTTTTCCCAAAAAATCCTTCCAAAATCCCAAAATAAATCCTCAAACACACCCAATAAATCACCCCAAAAAGCCCCGAGACGGCCAAAAAAAACCCCAAAAAACCCCAAAAATGCCCCAAAACCTCCCCCAATGCAGCCCCTAAAAAAGGCCCCAAAAAACTTCAAAAAAAATAAAAATAATTCCCCAAAAAACCCCCGGGCACAGACGAGTCTGGAGCCGCGTTCTTGCAACTACGCTCGGAGTTTATTCTGCCCCGGCCCCGGCCCTGGCTACCAAACACAGCCATGGGCCACCAGGAATGGCCACCAAACACAGCCATGGGCCACCAGGAATGGCCACCAAACACAGCCATGGGCCACCAGGAATGGCCACCAGGAACCAGGAATGGCCACCAGGAACCAGGAATGGCCACCAGGAACCAGAATGGGCCACCAAACAGAGCAATGGGCCACCAGAACTGGCGACCAGGAACCAGAAATGGCCACCAGGAACCAGGATGGGCCACCAGGAACCAGAATGGGCCACCAAACACAGCAATGGGCCACCAGGAACCAGAATGGGCCACCAGGAACCAGGAATGGCCACCAGGAACCAGAAATGGCTACCAGGAACCAGAACTGGCCACCAGAAATGGCCACCAGGAACCAGAAATGGCCACCAGAATTGGCCACCAGGAAACTGGAACTGGCCACCAGGAACCAGAATGGGCCACCAGGAACCAGAATTGGCTACCAGGAACCAGAAATGGCCACCAGGAACCAGAACTGGCCACCAGGAACCAGAATTGGCTACCAGGAACCAGAAATGGCCACCAGGAACCAGAAATGGCCACCAAACACAGCAATGGGCCACCAGAATTGGCCACCAGGAAACCAGAAATGGCCACCAGGAACCAGAACTGGCCACCAGAATTGGCCACCAGGAACCAGAACTGGCCACCAGGAACCAGGAATGGCCACCAGGAACCAGAAATGGCCACCAGGAACCAGAATTGGCCACCAGGAAACTGGAACTGGCCACCAGGAAACCAGAATTGGCCACTAGGAACCAGAATTGGCCACCAGGAACCAGAATTGGCCACCAGGAACCAGGAATGGCCACCAGGAACCAGAATTGGCCACCAGGAAACCAGAATTGGCCACCAGGAAACTGGAACTGGCCACCAGGAACCAGAAATGGCTACCAAGAAGCAGAATTGGCCACTGGCCACCCAAACTAGAACCAGACCTGGCC
Source organism: Acridotheres tristis (assembly GCA_037013685.1). Classification (NCBI taxonomy): domain Eukaryota; kingdom Metazoa; phylum Chordata; class Aves; order Passeriformes; family Sturnidae; genus Acridotheres; species Acridotheres tristis. The sequence continues at coordinate 4,481,699 of CM072914.1, read as the reverse complement.
ACCAGGGCAAAAAATTGGCTACCAAAACCAGAATTGGCCACCAAGAGCCAGAACAGGTTACCAGAATCAGAATTGGCCACCAAGAATTAGAATTGGCCACCAGAACCAGACCCAGAATTGGCCACCAGAATTGGCCAGTGGCCACTAAACCAGAATTGGCCACCAAGAACCAGGATTGGCCACCAAAATTGGCCAGTGGCCACCAGGAGCGGCCCCGGCGCCGCTCGGCTCCTCCCACCCAGGAACGGCTTTTTTTTTTTTTTTTTTTTTTTTTTTTTAAATTTTATTTTCTATTTTTTTTTTTTTTAGTAATTTTTAAAAATTTTTATTTTTTTCCCTTGAATTTCGTCGGATTTTTTGTCGCAGCAGCTTTGGGAATCGCCGCCCCCACCCCCCGAAGAAAAATAATAATTATTAATTAATAATTAATAATTAATTAATTAAAAAAAAAGCAGCGTTGGTTTGGGACGGCCGGGGCTGCTCTGTGGATTTGGGGTGAATTCTGATAATTTTGGGGTTTTTTGGGTTTTTTTTTTTTGAAGGCACATTGATGTCTGATATACCCTGTACGAGCCACGGGAGGGGGGAAAAAAAGGGAATTAAAAAAAAAAAGGGGAGGAGGAAAAACGGGGAGAATTTAAAAATAAAAAAATTGAAAAATTGAAAAATGGAACGGGAGGGAAAAGGGAAAAAAAAATGAGTGAGGGGAACAAAAAGGGAATTAAAAAAAAAGGAGGGGAGGAGGAAAAACGGGGAGAATTTAAAAAAAAAAAATTAAAAATTGAAAAATGGAACGGGAGGAAAATGGTGGGAAAAGGGAAAAAAATGAGTGAGGGGGAAAAAAAGGGAATTAAAAAAAAAGGAGGGGAGGAGGAAAAACGGGGAGAATTTAAAATAAAAAAATTTAAAAATTGAAAAATGGAACGGGAGGGAAATGGTGGGAAAGGGGAAAAAAAAATGAGTGAGGGGGAAAAAGGGAATTAAAAAAAAAAGGAGGGGAGGAGGAAAAACGGGGAGAATTTAAAATAAAAATTTAAAAATTGAAAAATGGAACAAGAGGAAAATGGTGGGAAAAGGGAAAAAAAAATGAGGGGGAAAAAAAGGGAATTAAAAAAAAAGGAGGGGAGGAGGAAAAACGGGGAGAATTTAAAATAAAAAAAATTTAAAAATTGAAAAATGGAACGGGAGGGAAATGGTGGGAAAAGGGAAAAAAAATGAGTGAGGGGAACAAAAAGGGAATTAAAAAAAAAGGAGGGGAGGAGGAAAAACGGGGAGAATTTAAAAAAAAAATTTAAAAATTGAAAAATGGAACGGGAGGGAAATGGTGGGAAAAGGGAAAAAAAGGGAAAAAAATTGAAATTATTGGAGAAAAGGAGGGAGAAATAAATAGGAAAATTGGGGAGGGGATAAAGGGATGGAAATGGGAAAAAATTGAGAAAAGAGGAAGAAAAATGGGAAAAAAAACAAAGGAAAATAGGGGGAAAAAAGAAAAATGAGAAAAAAAAGAAAAATGGGAAAGACCAAAGAAATATAGGAAAAAACAAAGGAAAATGAGAAAAAACGAAGAAAAATGGGGAAAAACGAAGAAAAATGGGGAAAAACAAAGAAAAATGGGGAAAAACAAAGAAAAAGAGAAAAGAACCAAATAAAAATGGGAAAAACCAAAAAGAGAGAAAAAAACAAAGAAAAATGAGAAAAAAACCAAATAAAAATGGGAAAAATAAAAAAAATTAGAAAAACCAAAGAAAAATGAGAAAAACCAAAGAAAAATTGAGAAAACCAAAGAAAAATGGGAAAAAAACAAAGGAAAATGGGAAAAATAAGAAAAAAAGAGAAAAATCAAAGAAAAATGGGAAAAAACAAAGAAAAATGGGAAAAAACAAAGAAAAATGGGAAAAAACAAAGAAAAATGGGAAAAAACAAAGAAAAATGAGAAAAAACAAAGAAAAATGGGAAAAAAATAAAGAAAAATGGGGGAAAAAAGAGAAAAAAACAAATAAAAATGGGAAAAACCAAAAAAATGAGAAAAAACAACGAAAAATGGGAAAAACGAAAGAAAAATGGGAAAAAAACCAAAGAAAAATGGGAAAAAAACCAAAGAAAAATGGGAAAAAAATAAAGAAAAATCGGAAAAAAAGGAGAAATGGGGAAATGGAAATGGGAGATTTAAATAAATAAAAAGAAAAAATGGAAAGAAATGGAAATAAAATGGAAAAAAAATGGAAAAAATCAAGAAAAAGGGAAAATAAAAATTGTTAGAAAAGGAAAAATAAATTAAGAAAAAATGGGAAAAAAGGAAAAAGGGGGAAAAAAGAAAAAAAAGGAAAAAAAAGGAAAAAAAAGAGGAAGAAAAAGAAGAACAGGAAAATAGTCAAGAAAAATTAAAAGAGAATAAAATGAAAATTCTGAGAAAAAAAAAATGAAGAAAAAACAAAGAAAGGGGAAAATTTATGAAAATTTGAAAAAAAATGGGGAAAAAATGAAAATTAAAAGGGGAAAAATGGAAATAAAACGTAAAATTAAAGATTAAAAAAACGAAGGGGAAAATTGGAATAAATGCAAAAAAAATGAGGAAAAAATAAAAGAAAAAAGGGGAAAATGAAGGAAAAAATTAAAAAAAAAAGAAATAAAAATAAAATTTTGAAGAACCTTTAGGGGAAAATCCTGCCCAGTTTTCCTGCTCCCCCTCCCAGGAGCTTCAAACGAATTAAAAAAATTCCAAATCTCCAAAACCCTGAACCTCCTAAAAATCATAAAAAATAAAATTTATTTTGTTTTTTTTAACCCCCCCCCTTTTTTTTTTTTTTTTTTCTCCCTCCCCCACCAGAGGAAAAAAAAAAAAAAAAATTAAAAAAAAATTTAAAATTTCCTTGTGGATTATTGAGGGAAAAAATAAAAAAAAAAAATCCCAAAATTCACTTTTTTTTGTAAAAAAATCCCGATTTTTTTTTTTTTTTGGAAAAGAGCCGAGAATATCCCAAAAAAATTAATAATTAAAAAAAAAAAAAAGGAAAATAAAATATTGGGGAATGTTTGACACCATTTTATTCATCTTCAACTGCAGTGGAAAAATAGAAACGTTTTACAAGCGCCGGCGTTGTCAGCTCAACTCAATATATTTCTATATTTTATATAAATTTCTTTTTTTTTTTAATTTTTTTTTTACTCCTTTTTTTAAATTTTTTTTTTCTCTCTCTCCTGTTTTTTTAATTTTTTTTTTTTTTTTTTTCATCGTGGGTTTTTTTGTTTTTTTTTTTTTTTCCAAGTGCAGCAAGAGACCCGAAAAAAAAAAAATAAAAATAAAAATAAAAATAAAAATTCGAGGCTGATGGGAAAATCAAAACACCCCCCCCCCCCCAAAAAAAGCAAAATAAAAATTAAAAAAAAAAAAAATCCCAAATAATTCCAAATAAACGGATTTTAATCCCATTTTTTTGTTGTTTTTTTTGCTCACATCCAATTTCCTCTCAGGCATCACCTGAATTTTTAATTTTATATTTTTTTTCCTTCTTTTTGTACATATTTTAATTTTTTTTTCCCCTCCCCCCCCCCGTCTATTTTTCACCTCTTTGGCACAATAATTTCATTTTTTAATTTTTTTTTTTTTTTCCTGCTCCAATCCCAGTCAGATTTTTTTCCCAATTCGCAGCACTTTAAAAAAAAAAAAAAAAAGAAAGAAAGAAAGAAAGAAAATTTCATTTTTTTTTATTCTTTTCCTGACTTTTTTTTTTTTAAATTTTATTTATTTTTATTTTTTTTTGCTGTTTTTTGGAATTTTTGAAGCCTGAAACTCGCTGGACAAACGGATTTTTTTTTTTTTTTCTATTCCCTGCAACCCAAAAAAAAATTTTTTTTTAATTTTAATTTTTTTTTGGGTTTTTTTTTTCCCCCATTTCTACATTCACAGTTGAATTTTTCAGGAAGGAAAGGCGCTTTTCTTTGCTGAGCAGGACAAGCCAAGAGCTCTGAACATTCAGCATTCCCTAAAAAATAAAAATCCCTAAAAAATAAAAAATTAAAAAAAAAAAAAAAAAAAAAAGCGACTTTCCTTTAAATTTTTTTTGTCATTTTTTTTTTCAATATTTTTTTTTTTTCCCCATCTCTGCCTGAACTTCTGAAATGCAACAGCTGAACCTTGAAATTTCGTGTATTTTAAATTTTTTTTGAAGTTTTTTTTTTTTCCCAGAATATTTCATTTTATTTTTTGTGTGTGGTTTTGGGAAAAAAAAAAAAAAGAGAAACTGCCATAAATTCTGAATTTTTTTTTGTTGTTTTTTCTGTTTTTTGGGAAGTTGAGAATGTGGATTTGACCTCACTCATTCCTCTTCAATTTTTCCATTTTTCTCATTTCCTTTTCTCTCCTTTGGGATTTTTTTTTTCCACCTCATCCCAGAAATTCCCAAATCTTGGGAAAATCCCAATTTTTTTTTTCCTTTCTCTCCCCAACAGCCAAAACCTCATTTTCCCCCTTTTTCCCCCCTCTTGGGCTGGTGAAAATTCCATTTATTTTTGATTTTTTTCCCCCCCATAATTTGCTGTTATTTCATTTTCACTGCTGGAATTTTATTTTTTTTTTGAGGGGATTTTCCAAAATTCCCTCCTGGATGTTGGGGGAGGCACCAAAATTTGGAATTTTATTTTATTTTTATTTTTTTTTGTTGTTGTTTCTTTCTCACTCACTCATCCTCATCTTCCTCTCACTCCCAGGGATTTTTTTGTTTTTTTGGGGGGGTTTTGTAGGAGATTTTTCTTTTTCTTGGTTTTTTTTTTTCCTTGGTTTTTCTTCATTTTTTGTTTTTTCTCTTGGTGGTTGGTGTTGGTGATTTTTTTTTTATTTTGTTTTATTTTGTTTTATTATTCCAGTGGGGGGGTCCTCAGGTGTCGTCCCAATGGTAACAGATCTGGGGGGAAAAAAAAGGGAAAAAATGGGATTTAAAGGGGGGAAAATGGGATTTTTTGGGGGGGAAATGGGATTTAAAGGGGGGAAAATGGGATTTAAAGGGGGAAAATGGGATTTAAAGGGGGGAAGATGGGATTTAAAGGGGGGAAAATGGGATTTTTTTGAGGAAAAATGGGATTTTTAGGGAGGAAAATGGGATTTAAAGGGGGAAAATGGGATTTAAAGGGGGGAAAATGGGATTTAAAGGGGGAAAAATGGGATTTAAAGGGGGAAAAAAGGGATTTTTTGGGGGAAAAAAGGGATTTTTTGGGGGAAAAATGGGATTTTTAGGGAGGAAAATGGGATTTAGAGGGGGGAAAATGGGATTTAGGGGGTGGAAAAATGGGATTTTAGGAGGGGAAAGGGATTTCGAGGTGGAAAAATGGGATTTTTTGGGGGAAAAAAGGGATTTTTAGGGGGGAAAATGGGATTTAAAGGGGAAAAAAATGGGATTTAAAGGGGGAAAACAGGATTTAAAGGGGGGGAAATGGGATTTAAAGGGGGGAAATGGGATTTAAAGGGGGAAAAAATGGGATTTAAAGGGGGAAAACGGGATTTAAAGGGGGAAAATGGGATTTAAAGGGGAAAAATGGGATTTAAAGGGGGAAAATGGGATTTTGGGGGGAAAAATGGGATTTTAGGGGGAAAAATGGGATTTCAAGGGAAAAAAATGGGATTTAAAGGGGGGGAAATGGGATTTAAAGGGGGGAAATGGGATTTAAAGGGGGAAAAATGGGATTTAAAGGGGGAAAAAATGGGATTTAAAGGGGGAAAAAATGGGATTTAAAGGGGGAAAATGGGATTTTAGGGGAGAAAAAATGGTATTTAAAGGGGGGGAAAATGGGATTTAAAGGGGAAAAATGGGATTTAAAGGGGGGAAAATGGGATTTAAAGGGGGAAAATGGGATTTAAAGGGGGAAAATGGGATTTTGGGGGAGAAAAATGAAATTTGGGGGCAGAAAAGGGGATTTTTTGGGGGGAAATGGGATTTAAAGGGGGAAAAATGGGATTTAGGGAGGGAAAAAGGGATTTAGAGGTGGAAAAATGGGATTTTTTGGGGGGAAAAATGGGATTTAAAGGGGGGAAAATGGGATTTTAGGGGGAGAAAATGGGATTTAGGGGGGAAAATGAGATTTAGGGGGGGAAAATATTTAGGGGATGTGACTTTGAGGTCGAGCTCCATCTGGGAGATTTTTCCTAAATTTCCCAATTCCAAGATTCCAACAACAAATCCCCTCCAAAAAAAACCCCAAATCCCAGAAGCAAAAAAAAAAAAAAAAAAAAAAAAATGGGGAGGGAGGGAGAAAAAAAAAATCAACTTTGTAAGATCAAAAATAAATTAAAAAAAAAACCAAAATGTGGATTTTTTTTTTTCCCATTAAAAAAAATCACGAAAACAGAATTTTGGGGATGGCGATTCTCGTCAGGCCGTGCTGAAATAATTCCCTGATTAATTTTTTTTTAATTTTTAGGTGGGAAAAAAAAAAAATAAAAGAGGGATGAGTCCTCACCAAGCTTGGTTCTTGAGTTTTCTCAGCTCTTTCGTGGCCCAGGTGGCCAAAGTTTTTGTTTTGTTCGTCTTGGATCTCCTCCCTTCTGTGAGCAGCTCGTGGATCATGGGTCTGGCTTCTACTAATTTCAGGACATCCTTGCCAAAAGCTGTACACAAATCACTGGAAGGAAGAGAAAAAATGGGAAAAAAAATTAAAAAAAAAAAAATTTAAATAAATAAAAATAAGGATGTGAGCGGTGCCAAGTGCAGGTTTGGGGGGAATCGTGATAAAAAAAAATGTGATTTAAATATTTGTAAGTTCGTGTGTGAATGTTGATTTTTTTTTTTTTTTTCAAAGTTCTGTTTAAATTCAGCAGGAATAATGGAAATGCATCAAGCTGGATTTCTCTGCTCCCCAAGGATGAGGGTTTTTGGATTCTAAACTCGTGGAAAAATCCTAAATCTGGGATTTTTGTGACCATTTTTTCACCTGCAGAATCGCTTGAGCCAAACACCAAACTCCAACCCCAAAACTGACACTGAAACCTTCACCCAGGCAGGAAAAAAGGGAAGATCCCAGGATTTTAACCTGGTTTCCTTTCCTCCCTAAGGATGAGGGTTTTTTTCCTTTGTAAACTCCTGGAAAAATCCTAAATCTGGGATTTTTGTGACGATTTTTTCACCTGCAGAATCGCTTGAGCCAAACACCAAATTCCAACCCCAAAACTGACACTGAAAACTTTATCCAGGGAGGAAAAAAAGGCAGATTCCAGGATTTTATCCTGATTTCCTCTCCTCCCTAAGGATAAGGGTTTTTTTCCTTTCTAAACTGCTGGAAAATTCCTAAATCTGGGATTTTTGTGTCCATTTTCTCACCTTCACAATTAATTCACATCTGGAGCCAAACACCAAAACTCCAACCCCAAAACTGACACTGAAACCTTCACCCAGGCAGGATAAAAGGAAAAATTCCAGGATTTCAACCTGGTTTCCTCTGCTCCCTAAGGATGAGGGTTTTGGGTTCTAAATTCCTGGAAAAATCCTAAATCTGGGATTTTTGTGTCCACTTTCTCACCTTCAGAATTACTTCATACCTTGAGCCAAACACCAAATTTCAACCCCAAAACTGACACTAAAACCTTTATCCAGGCAGGAAAAAAGGGCAGATTCCAAGATTTCAACCTGATTTCTACTCCTTCCTAAGGATGAGGGTTTTTTTCCTTTGTAAACTCCTGGAAAAATCCTAAATCTGGGATTTTTGTGACCATTTTTTCACCTGCAGAATCGCTTGAGCCAAACACCAAATTCCAACCCCAAAACTGACACTGAAACCTTCACCCAGGCAGGAAAAAAGGGCAGATCCCAGGATTTGAAACCAGTTTCTTCTCCTCTCTGAGGATGAGGGAATTTTTTTTGTTCCTAAACTTCTGGAAAATTCCTAAATCTGGGATTTTTGTGTCCACTTTCTCACCTTCAGAATTAATTCACATCTGGAGCCAAACACCAAATTTCAACACTAAAACTGACACTAAAACCTTCATCCAGGGAGGAAAAGAAGGCAGATTCCAGGATTTTATCCTGATTTCCTCTCCTCCCTAAGGATAAGGGTTTTTTTCCTTTGTAAATTCCTGGAAAAATCCTATATCTGGGATTTTGTGACCATTTTTTCACCTGCAGAATCGCTTCACACCTGGAGCCAAACACCAAATTTCCAACCCCAAAATTGACACTAAAACCTTTATCCAGGCAGGAAAAAAGGGCAGATCCCAGGATTTCAACCTGGTTTCCTCTGTTCCCTAGGGATGAGGGTTTTTTTTCTTTCTAAACTCCTGGAAAATTCCTAAATCTGGGATTTTTGTGTCCATTTTCTCACCTTCACAATTAATTCACATCTGGAGCCAAACACCAAAACTCCAACCCCAAAACTGACACTGAAACCTTCATCCAGGGAGGAAAAAAGGCAGATTCCAGGATTTTATCCTGATTTCCTCTCCTCCCTAAGGATGAGGGTTTTTTTGTTTCTAAATTCCTGGAAAAATCCTAAATCTGGGATTTTTGTGACCATTTTTTCACCTGCAGAATCGCTTGAGCCAAACACCAAACTCCAACCCCAAAATTGACACTAAAACCTTCACCCAGGCAGGATAAAAGGGCAGATCCCAGGATTTTAACCTGGTTTCCTTTCCTCCCTAAGGATGAGGGTTTTTTTCCTTTGTAAACTCCTGGAAAAATCCTAAATCTGGGATTTTTGTGACGATTTTTTCACCTGCAGAATCGCTTGAGCCAAACACCAAATTCCAACCCCAAAACTGACACTGAAAACTTTATCCAGGGAGGAAAAAAAGGCAGATTCCAGGATTTTATCCTGATTTCCTCTCCTCCCTAAGGATAAGGGTTTTTTTCCTTTCTAAACTGCTGGAAAATTCCTAAATCTGGGATTTTTGTGTCCATTTTCTCACCTTCACAATTAATTCACATCTGGAGCCAAACACCAAATTCCAATCCCAAAACTGACACTGAAACCTTCACCCAGGCAGGATAAAAGGGCAGATTCCAAGATTTCAACCTGATTTCTACTCCTTCCTAAGGATAAGCGTTTTTTTCCTTTGTAAATTCCTGGAAAAATCCTAAATCTGGGATTTTTGTGTCCATTTTCTTACCTTCACAATTAATTCACATCTGGAGCCAAACACCAAAACTCCAACCCCAAAACTGACACTGAAAACTTTATCCAGGGAGGAAAAAAGGAAAAATTCCAGGATTTCAACCTGGTTTCTGCTGCTCCCTAAGGATGAGGGTTTTGGGTTCTAAACTCGTGGAAAAATCCTAAATCTGGGATTTCTGTGATGACTTTTTCACCTGCAGAATTACTTCACACCTGGAGCCAAACACCAAATTCCAACCCCAAAACTGACACTGAAAACTTTATCCAGGCAGGATAAAAGGGCAGATCCCAGGATTTCAACCTGGTTTCCTCTGTTCCCTAGGGATGAGGGTTTTTTGATCTTAAACTCCCGGAAAATTCCTAAATCTTGGATTTCTGTGATGACTTCTTACCTTCAGAATTACTTCACACTCTGACCCAAACACCAAATTCCAACCCCAAAACTGACACTGAAACCTTCACCCAGGCAGGATAAAAGGGCAGATCCCAGGAATTCAGCCAGGAGGAATGGGATGGGATGGGATGGGATGGGATGGGATAATGGGATGGGATAATGGGATGGGATGGGATGGGATGGGATGGGATAATGGGATGGGATGGGATAATGGGATGGGATAATGGGATGGGATGGGATGGGATGGGATGGGATGGGATGGGATGGGATAATGGGATAATGGGATAATGGGATGGGATGATGGGATGGGATGGGATGGGAAGGGATGGGATAGGATGGGATAATGGGATGGGATAATGGGATGGGATGGGATGGGATGGGATGGGATGGGATGATGGGATAATGGGATGGGATGGGATGGGATGGGATAGGATGGGATGGGATGGGATGGGATGGAAGGGATGGGATGGGATGGGATGGGATGGGATGGATGGGATGGGATGGATGGATGGGATGGGATGGGATGGGATGGGATGGGATGGGATGGGATGGGATGGGATGGGATGGGATGGATGGGATGGGATGGGATGGGATGGGATGGATGGGATGGGATGGGATGGGATGGGATGGATGGGATGGGATGGGATGGGATGGGATGGATGGGATGGGATGGGATAGGATGGGATGGGATGGGATAGGATGGGATGGGATAGGATGGGATGGGATGGGATGGGATGGGATGGGATGGGATGGGATGGAAGGGATGGGATGGGATGGGATGGGATGGGATGGGATGGGATGGGATGGGATAGGATGGGATGGAAGGGATGGGATGGGATGGGATGGGATGGATGGGATGGGATGGGATGGATGGGATGGGATGGGATAGGATGGGATGGGATGGGATAATGGGATGGGATGGGATAATGGGATGGGATGGGATGGGATGGGATGGGATAATGGGATGGGATGGGATGGGATGAGGATGGGATGGGATGGGATGGGATGGGATGGGATAATAGGATGGGATGGATGGGATGGGATAATGGGATGGGATGGGATAATGGGATGGGATAATGGGATGGGATAATGGGATGGAAGGGATAGGATGGGATGATGGGATAATGGGATAATGGGATGGGGAATGCTCACCCTATGAGTCCAGCAGCACAGGCCACCACCCCGTCCGTGTGATCCTCGTCCCCGGCGATGTGGTCGATGTAGGAAAGGATAAATTCCACCCTGGGCTGCACCAGCATCACGTCAGCTGGGGGGGGAAAAGGATTGGTCAGAGCTGGAAAAATTTGGGAATGATTTTTTGGGCCCCCAAAATAAGCTGGATGCCAGCTGGAGTGGCTGCTCTGGGAGGGAAGGGGAAGTTAATTTGGATTTTTTGGGGTTTTTTTTTTTTTGGTGGTTTCGGCAAGGAGGGTGGTGGTGTTTGATGGGGTAAGGGGGTGGGAGGAGGGAAAAAAATAAAATAAAATAAAAATAAAGGTTCGGGGGGAATTGGTGGAAGATTGGAAATGTCACAGGAATGTGGGGATGTGGTACTGGGAGTTAAGGGGGGAAAGGGGATTTAGGGGATTAAAGGGGAAAAAGGGAATTCGGGGAAAAAAATTGGGAATTCAGGGGAAAAAATTGGGAATTCAGGGAAAAAATTGGGAATTCAGGGAAAAAAACAGAGAAAAAAGAGAATTCAGGGGATTAAGGGGAAAAAAAGAGGATCCAGGGGATTAAGGGGAAAAAAGGGAATTCGGGGAAAAAAATGGGAATTCAGGGAATAAAACAGAGAAAAAAGAGAATTCAGAGGATTAAGGGGAATAAAGGGAAAAAAGAGAATTCAGGGGATTAAGGGGAAAAAAGGGAATTCAGGGAAAAAAAACAGAGAAAAAAGAGAATTCAGGGGATCAAGGGGAAAAAAAGGAATTCAGGGGGAAAAAAAGGGAAAAATGGAAATTCAGGGAAAAAAACAGAGAAAAAAGAGAATTCAGGGGAAAAAAAAAGGGAATTCAGGGAAAAAAAACAGAGAAAAAAGAGAATTCAGAGGATTAAAGGGAAAAAAGGGAATTGAGGGAAAAAAACAGAGAAAAAAGAGAATTCAGAGGATTAAGGGGAAAAAAAGAGGATCCAGGGGATTAAGGGGAAAAAAGGGAATTCGGGGAAAAAAAATGGGAAAAACGGGAATTCAGGGGAAAAAAACAGAGAAAAAAGAGAATTCAGGGGATTAAAGGGAAAAAAGGGAATTGAGGGAAAAAAATTGGGAATTCAGGGGAAAAAAACAGAGAAAAAAGAGAATTCAGAGGATTAAAGGGAAAAAAGGGAATTGAGGGAAAAAAAACAGAGAAAAAAGAGAATTCAGAGGATTAAAGGGAAAAAAGGGAATTCAGGGAAAAAAAAACAGAGAAAAAAGAGAATTTAGGGGATTAAAGGGAAAAAAGGGAATTCAGGGAAAAAAAACCAGAGAAAAAAGAGAATTCAGGGGATTAAAGGGAAAAAAGGGAATTCAGGGAAAAAAACTGGGAATTCAGGGAAAAAAACCAGAGAAAAAAGAGAATTCAGAGGATTAAGGGGAAAAAAGGGAAAAAAGAGAATTCAGAGGATTAAGGGGAAAAAAGGGAATTCAGGGAAAAAAAATGGGAGAAATGGGAATTCAGGGAAAAAACCAGGTGGATGTGGTACTAGGGTACATGGGAAGGATGTGACAACCCCAAAAGGAGGTTTTTATCAGATAATTGTGAATATTTCTCCCCTATAAAGGTGTTAAATGCCCCAAACCCCAGGTGGAAATGGCATTGGGGTACATGGCAAGGATGTGACAACCCCAAAAGGAAGTTTTAATCTGATATTTGGGAATATTTCTCCACTAAAAGGGTTACAAATGTCCAAAACCCAGGTGGCAGTGGCACAGGGGTCCACAGCAGGGATGTGAATACCCCAAAATGTGGTTTTTATCAGGCATTTGTGAATATTTCTCCACTATAAAACTTTTAAGTGCCCCAAAATCAGGTGGCAGTGGCACAGGGGCACACGGCAGGGATGTGAATACCCCAAAATTGAGTTTTTTAGCAGATAATTGTGAATATTTCTCCCCTATAAAGGCATTAAGTGCCCCCAAAACCAGGTGGGCGTGGCACTGGCAGGATGTGAATACCCCAAAATTGAGTATTTTATCAGATATTTTTGGATATTTCTCCCCTATAAAGGCATTAACTGCCCCAAAACCCAGGTGGGAGTGGCACTGGCAGGATGTGAATACCCCAAAATTGAGTTTTTTATCAGATAATTGTGAATATTTCTCCCCTATAAAGGCATTAACTGCCCCCAAAACCCAGGTGGGAGTGGCACGGGGGCACACGGCAGGGATGTGAATACCCCAAAATGAGTTTTTATCAGATAATTGTGAATATTTCTCCCCTAGAAGAGTTATAAATGCCCCAAAACCAGGCAGCAGTGGCACAGGGGTACACAGCAAGGATGTGACAACCCCAAAATGAGTTTTTTATCAGATATTTTTGGATATTTCTCCCCTATAAAGGCATTAAGTGCCCCCAAAACCAGGTGGAAATGGCACTGGCAGGATGTGAATACCCCAAAATTGAGTTTTTTATCAGAGAATTGTGAATATTTCTCCACTATAAAGGTGTTAACTGCCCCCAAACCCCAGGTGGGAGTGGCACGGGGGCACACGGCAGGGATGTGAATACCCCAAAATTGAGTATTTTATCACAGAATTGTGAATATTTCTCCACTATAAAGGTGTTAACTGCCCCCAAACCCAGGTGGCAGTGGCACGGGGGCACATGGCAGGGATGTGACAACCCCAAAATTGAGTATTTTATCAGATAATTGTGAATATTTCTCCCCTATAAAGGCATTAAGTGCCCCCAAACCCAGGTGGCAGTGGCACAGGGGCACACGGCAGGATGTGAATACCCCAAGATTGAGTATTTTATCAGAGAATTGTGAATATTTCTCCCCTATAGAGGCATAAACTGCCCCCAAACCCCAGGTGGCAGTGGCACAGGGGCACACGGCAGGGATGTGACAACCCCAAAATTGAGTATTTTATCACAGAATTGTGAATATTTCTCCCCTATAGAGGCATAAACTGCCCCCAAACCCCATCGGCAGTGGCACGGGGGCACACGGCAGTGGGTGGCCGGCTGCCAGGACGTGTCCCCAGGGTGCAGGAGGGGGTGGCAGCAGGATCCCAGCCCGGGGCACTCACGGTGCACGTTCTCCTGGTCTCCCTTGAGGCCCTGGATGATGCCCGTGTAGGCCTCCAGGCAGCCCTCCCGCAGCTCGTTCAGGTAATCCACCATGTCATAGTCGGACTGGGGATGGACAAAAGGACACTTTCAGTTTGGGATTTCAGGTTTTCCACGTTCTCTGCTCTATCAGGGTGTAATTCCAAAGTTAAGTTGTCCTCGTAGATTAGTTAAAATAATTCTTTCCCAGCTCTAGGATTAAGGGCAGATGCAGCTCCAAAAAGTACAAACGACACAAATTAAGGAGAGAATTTGGGAGGATGGGACTGCAGAACCTGGAGCTGGAATTGGACAATTAACCCCAATATCTAAGTGGACCCAAACTCACAAAAGTGTGACAATTGTCACTCTGAATCCACCTTAGATGGAACCACGACCGAGCTCTTGCATGGCCCAAAGCGAATCCTTTAAAAAGGATTTTAATTTTCCCCCGTTTTATTCCTTTAACTCTGCCCAGCCTCTGCTCCAGCTCAGCCTCTCCAGGCATCAGGGTGACACCCTGGGAATGTCCCCTGGGATTTGGGGACAGCTCACCTTGTCCACCTGGGCCTGGGATGCCTGCTGGAGGGTGTTGAGCACCACGTCCAGGTACTTCTTGAACTCGCCCCCGATGGCCAGGGCGATGTCCCCGAACACCGACAGGATCTGTGGCTTCACTGACCTGTGCACGTTCTCATTCTGGAACAAGAGATAAAAAAAAATATCCCAAAAGGGTCCTGGATCAGTGTGGGAAAGGGGGGAAGGAAAAGAGGGAACGGCCTCAAGCTGCACCAGGGGGTTTGTGGGGGGTATTTCAGGAGGATTCTCCAGGGGAAAGGTGGTAAAATGCTGGGAGCAAAAACACCCGGGGGCTGGAAAATGCCTGGGAATGTCCCAGGAATGTGGGAGAGGGAGGGAAGAAAAGGGAGGGATTCAGGAGGAATAAAGGAATTGGGAAGGAAGGAATTCAGGAAGGAATTTGGAAGGAATTCAGGAAGGAATTTGGAAGGAAGGGAGGGAGGGAGAGAGAGAGAGAGTGGGAGAGAGGAAGGAATTTGGGAGGAATTCAGGAAGGAATTTGGAAGGAATTCAGGAAGGAATTTGGAAGGAATTCAGGAAGGAATTTGGAAGGAAGGGAGGGAGGGAGAGAGAGAGAGTGGGAGAGAGGAAGGAATTTGGGAGGAATTCAGGAAGGAATTTGGAAGGAAGGGAGGGAGGGAGGAAGGGAGAGAGGGAGGGAGGAATTTGGGAGGAATTCAGGAAGGGATTCAAGAATTCAGAAAGGGAGAGATGCAGAGTGGGAAAGAGGAAGGGATTCAGGAAGGGATTCAGGAATTCAGGAAGAGATTCAGGAATTCAGGAAGAGATTCAGGAATTCAGGAAGGGATTCAGGAATTCAGGAAGAGATTCAGGAATTCAGGAAGAGATTCAGGAAGGGATTCAGGAATTCAGGAAGAGATTCAGGAAGGGATTCCCGAATTCAGGAAGGGATTCACGAAATCAGGAAGGGAGAGATGCAGAGTGGGAAAGAGGAAAGGATTCAGGAAGGGATTTGGGAATTCAGGAAGAGATTCAGGAAGGGATTCAGGAATTCAGGAAGGAATTCAGGAATTCAGGAAGGGATTCAGGAATTCAGGAAGGGATACAGGAAGGAATTCAGGAAGGAATTCAGGAATTCAGGAAGGAATTCAGGAATTCAGGAAGGGATTCAGGAAGGGATTCAGGAAGGGATTCAGGATGGGATTCAGGAATTCAGGAAGGAATTCAGGAATTCAGGAAGGGATTCAGGAAGGGATTCAGGGATTCAGGAATTCCAGAAGGGATTCAGGAAGGGATTCAGGAATTCAGGAAGAGATTCAGGAAGGGATTCAGGAATTCAGGAAGGGATTCAGGAATTCAGGAAGGGAGAGATGCAGAGTGGGAAAGAGGAAGGGATTCAGGAACTCAGGAAGGGATTCAGGAATTCAGGAAGAGATTCAGGAAGGGATTCAGGAATTCAGGAAGAGATTCAGGAAGGGATTCAGGAAGGGATTCAGGAAGGGATTCAGGAATTCAGGAAGGGATTCAGGAATTCCAGAAGGAATCTCTTTAGCACTTCAGGCAGCCGATAAAGCAGACACTCCCTCAAACCCAAACCCCTTGCCCCCAGCACCTCCTGGCGGCGCTGCCAAACCCGAGACATTCCCGGTGGATTCCTCCCACTTTTCCCAAGTTTCTCCCACCTCCCACTGCCCCGGGAAGAGTGTGCAGCCAAGTGTTACTCGGGGATCCCGCACTCACCCCCAGGTTCTCCAGGAGCAGCTGCATCACCTCGTCACAGAAGGGGAGGATGTTGGACTGCAGGGCTCGGCACAGGTCGCCCACCAGCCCCACTGCCGACAGGCAGACCTGCAACAGGGACCAGCTCCAGGATTTGGGATCGCTCCTGGGAATTTGGGGTCGTCCCCTGGGGGATTTGGGGTCGTCCCCGGGGGATTTGGGGTCATCTCCATGGGAATTTGGGGTCATCCCCCTGAAATTTGGGGTCATCTCCAGGGAATTTGGGGTCATCTCCTGATTTGGAGTCATCCCCGGAGAATTTGGGGTCATCTCCATGGGAATTTGGGGTCATTCCAGGGGAATTTGGGGTCATCTCCCTGAAATTTGGGGTCATCTCCAGGGAATTTGGGGTCATCTCCTGATTTGGAGTCATCCCCGGAGAATTTGGGGTCATCTCCCTGAAATTTGGGGTCATTCCCGGGGAATTTGGGGTCATCTCCCTGAAATTTGGGGTCATCTCCAGGGAATTTGGGGTCATTCCTGGGGAATTTGGGGTCATTCCAGGGGAATTTAGGGTCATCCCCCTGAAATTTGGGGTCATCTCCAGGGAATTTAGGGTCATTCCTGGGGAATTTGGGGTCATCCCCACAGGAATTCGGGGTCATACCCCTGAAATTTGGGGTCATCCCAAGGGAATGTGGGGTCATTCCTGGGGAATCTGGAGTCATCCCAGGGGAATTTGGGGTCATCCCTGGGAATTTGGGGTCAGCCCTCTGAAATTTGGGGTCATCTCCAGGGGAATTTTGGGTCATCTCCAGGGAATTTGGGGTTATCCCAGGGGAATTCGGGGTCAGCCCCCTGAAATTTGGGGTCATCTCCAGGGAATTTGGGGTTATCCCAGGGGAATTCGGGGTCAGCCCCCTGAAATTTGGGGTCATCTCCAGGGAATTTGAGGTCATCCCCTGATTTGGGGTCGTCCTTGGGAATTTGGGGTCATTCCCGGGGAATTTGGGGTCATTCCCGGGGAATTTGGGGTCATCTCCAGGGAATTTGGGGTCATGCCCCTGAAATCTGAGGTCAGCCCCCTGGAATTTGGGGTCATCTCCATGGGAATTTGGGGTCATCCCAAGGGAATTTGGGGTCATCCCCACGGGAATATTTTAAAGGGAAATCCCAGCCAGGATTTGGGCTGGAAAAACAACTCCAAATTCCACAGTTTCCAAGGGGAAACCCCAGCCAGGATTCGGTTCCAAATCCCCCTGGAGGCCACCAGGATTCGACATTCCAAGGGGAATTTGTTGCCTTATCCACACTTTTCCTTGGAAGCAACGAAGAAAACATTAGAAACCAAAATTCCACGCTCTTTAAGGTGGTTTGGATTTTAGAATCCCGGGATTGTTTGGGTTGGATGGGCAGGGACACCTTTCACTATCCCAAAATTCATCCTGGAAAATTCCAGGGATGGGGAAGCCACAAATTCCCTGACAAAGGGAGAGCTGGGATCCATACCTGGTACTCAGCATAGTTTTTCAGCCCAATCCCAAGGAAAGGTTTGAAGGCATCCATGTACTTCAGGAATTCTCCACCCAGGACTGTGCAGGGAAAAAAAAAAAAAAGGAAAAAATCCCAATTTGGGGCATTTGCCATAAATAACAAACCAGATATCCCTTAAATTCCACCCAAACTCAGTGAAAATCAACTCTCATCTGAGAACACTGAAATTATTCCAGGTCCTCTGGACTGGATAAATTCCCAAATTCTTACTGGAAGTAATAAGAGAATACACCAGATCACAATTCCATGCTCTGAGGTGGTTTAGATTTTAGAATTCCAGGATTTTTTGGGATGAAAGGGACATTAAAGTGACACCTTTCATTATCCCAGTTTGCTCCAAGCCCTGTCCAACCTGGCCTTGGACACTTCAGGCATGTAAACACTGGTTTATTAACTTTTTTTTTTTAATAATAAGAAAATATGAAAATACTAACACTAATACTACTACTAATAATAATATAAATAAGGTGATAATAATATAAATAAGAATATAAATAATAATGTAATTATTATACTCTATAAATACTGTAATTACTCTATATATAGTATATATAGCATATATACAGAATAGATATACTATATATAATATATATACAGCATATATAGTATATATAGTATATATAGTATATACAGTACATATAGTATATATACATACACCATAAACATTACATATAACGTACAATAATATAAAATAAATTAATATATTATAATTTAACATAGAAAAATATATCAAAAATTCTTTAATATAATATATGACATAGGATAACCTATACATTGTTTAATATATTAATACATTATAATTTCATATATAAAAAATATAAATTTTTATATAATACAACATAGTATAACTTAATGACATAAAATTTATTAATGCAATACATTAATATAGAAATAAAATAATGACGATGATAACAACAAAAAAATTATATAAGAAACCAAAATTCCACGCTCTAAGTTGGTTTAAAATTTCAGAACACCAGGATTTTTTGGGTTGACATTGAAGTGACACCTTCCACCATCAGCCACTTCCAGGTACGGAGCACCCCCAATAAATGACGTTTTTCACCAATAAATGACATTTTTCACCAATAAATGACATTTTCCCCCCATTTTTCCCCGTTCCTGACCTTCCACCAGGGTGCTGACGGCCATGAGGGCGTCCTCCTGCACGCCCCCCGAGCCGGCCGTGCTCTGGAACATTCTGAGCAGCGACGCCATCACCACGTCCGAGATCTGCAGCGCGTCCTGGTGCTGCACCTTCCTCAGCACGTTCTGAGGGGAAAATCGTGGAAAATGGGGAAAAATTAGAAATTATTCTACAGGTAAAGTGTTTCCAAACCCCTGGGTGCTGGAATTTCTGAGGGGAAAATCATGGAAAATGGGTAAAAACCACTGTTTGTCCCAGCATTCCTGCACCCCTGGGTGCTGCACCTTCCTCAGCACGTTCTGAGGGGAAAAATATGGAAAATGGGCAAAAATCAGGAATTATTCTACAGGTAAAGTGTTCCCACACCCCTGGGTGCTGTAATTTCTGAGGTGAAAATCAAGGAAAATGGGGAAAAATCAACAGTTATCCAACAGGTAAAGTGCTCTCATACATAGCCCTGGGTGCTGCACCTTCCTCAGCACGTTCTGAGGGGAAAAATGTGGAAAATGGGGAAAAATTAGAAATTATTCTACAGGTAAAGTGTCCCCAAACCCCTGGGTGCTGTAATTTCTGAGGTAAAATCAAAGAAAAGGGGAAAAAATCAGTAATTGTCCCACAGGTAAAGTGTTCTCATAGACAGCCCTGGGTGCTGCACCTTCCTCAGCACGTTCTGAGGGGAAAAATAGGGAAAATGGGCAAAAATCAGGAATTAGCCTACAGGTAAAGCATCCCCAAACTCCTGGGTGCTGCAATTTCTGAGGGGAAAATAATGGAAAATGGGGAAAAACCACTGTTTGTCCCAGCATTCCCGCACCCCTGGGTCCTGCACCTTCCTCAGCATTTTCTGAGGGGAAAAATATGGAAAATGAGGAAAAATCAGAAATTAGCCTACAGGTAAAGTATTCCCACACCCCTGGGTGCTGCAATTTCTGAGGTAAAATCAAGGAAAATGGGGAAAAATCAACAATTATCCTACAGGTAAAACGTTCCCATACACAGCCCTGGGTGCTGCACCTTCCTCAGCATGTTCTGAGGGGAAAATCGTGGAAAATGGGGGAAAAAAAATAAATCTTCCTACAGGTAAAGCATCCCTAAACCCCTGGGTGCTGCAATTTCTGAGGGAAAAATCATGGAAAATGGGGAAAAAACACTGTTTGTCCCAGCATTCCCACTCCCTTGGGTGCTGCACCTTCCTCAGCATTTTCTGAGGGAAAAATCATTAAAAATGAGGAAAATTCAGAAATCTTCCTTCAGGTCAAGCGTCCCCAAACCCCTAGGTGATGCAATTTCTGAGGTAAAATCAAAGAAAAGGGGAAAAAAATCAGTAATTGTCCCACAGGTAAAGTGTTCCCATACACAGCCCTGGGTGCTGCACCTTCCTCAGCACGTTCTGAGGGAAAAATAATGGAAAATGGGCTAAAAATATTAATCATCCTACAGGTAAAGTGTTCCTACACCACTGGAGTGGCACCTTCTGAGGGAAAAATCATGGAAAATGGGGAAAAATCACTGTTCATCCCACAGATAAAACATTCCCTCAACCCTGGGAGCTGAGATAAGGATGAAAGAGTTGCTGTCTGAACTCTTTTGCTGCCAAAAAAAATCTGCTTTTGTGGCTGCAAAGTCCCGTTCATTTGGCTGCATTCAGATTTTCCAGCTGAATTTCCCTTTCCTGCTGCATGGGCTGTTCTCAAAGCTTTGCCATTTGTAAGCTGGAATTAAATGTGACCAGCTCAAATTTAGCCTATTAAAAAAACCATAATAATGAAATTCTTTTTGGTTTTTTTTTTCCCTGTCACAGCTGAGCTCGTAGGGGTTGAAATTTGGCTTCTGAATTCAAGTTTAAAAATGCTTGAAGCCGTTAAAATACAACAATTCCCAGCAAAAGAAGAAAGAATCCTTAATTGTCTGAGGAAAGTAATTATTCAAAGTTTCATTTTTCACTCCACAACGATGGACTTTGGCTGCTTATATAATTAAGACTTGATTTATGGAATTACAGGATGGTTTGGGTGGGAAGGGAGTTTAAAAATCCCCAAATTCCATGGGCAGGAACACATTCCACTAAACCAAACTGTTCTTTCCAGGGATGGGATTTTCTCACTCGATTTTAAATATTAACAAATGTTTTTCCCTCTGCTGGATATTTGTAATTGCATTTCCAGCAAAACAACAAAAACTTTAGGTAAAAGACCAATATATTTGATTTTTTTAATAGTGAAAAAAGCCCCTCTGTCGAGTTTTACTCGGTGGTTTTTAAGTATTTGCTGCAACTGAGTAAAAAAATTCAGGTTCAGGTTCTGGGAAAATAAAAAACACATTTAGAAATTAAAACTGGCAGCTTAATTCCACCTGGACTCCCCTCCCCTGGCAGAGATCAGCACCCACCACGTGAGATTCCAAGGAGAAAATTCCACATTAAAACTCTTCCTAAGAACAGATTATTCCCATTTCCCACTATTTTCAAAAATTACCCTAAAACTGGAGAATGAAAAAAAAACCACAAAGCTTTTGAGGATGAATTTAAGGATTTCTCACATTAACCTGGAGACCACCTGGGTTGCTCTGAGCTGATTTTCTGGGGAAAAAAAACCTTTTTTGAGTGGTGTTGGAAGCAGTAAGCACTGCACTGGTGGCTCCTGCTCATTAGCAGATGTTTAATTGGGAATTCTGAGGACACTCAGAACATTTTAATTGGTGCCATTTGGATCAGGAGCACCAAGCACGAGAGGCAGACGAAGGAATCAAAGCAGCGAGGGAATTTTTTTATTGTTGCTGTTGCTGTCTGTGGGATTGTTGAGGCTGTGGCCAACCCAAGAACCAACCTGACAGCACAGACAATCTTTTATAAAATCCCCAACAGTGTTCTTCGAGTCACATTGCCCTGAATTTTGTCACCAGAGCACAACTCGGAGACTCCTGAACCTTGCATCACCTCCCACGTGTCAGCTGGGACCCAAAATCCACTTTTTCCATTCAATTCTCAGCACCAGCAGCTGAGGTTGGAGCTCCAGGGGGACAAAAACACCTCAAAAATCACTTTATTCCCACCACAAACCCCAGAGAGAGGAATTTACCTGGAGAGTAGCACAGAGAAGGGACTGGAGATCGTTGAACTGGATTCTGTCAGAGGTGCTCTGGATGTGAGACTGAAACAAGAACAAAACCCTGCATGTGAAGAGGCTGCCTGGGATCCTGGCAGCTCCAGGGAGAGCCAGGTTGTACTTTAAATATTTGTTCTTTTCAGATTTCAGAGCACAGGGGCTGTGAAGAAGCTGAATATAGAATCCCTGAGTGGTTTGGGACCTTAAATCCCATCCATTCCCTCCCACCATCCCTGAATTTGGACACTCCCAGGGACAGAACAACCACAATTTCCCCGTTTCAAATCAGGATTTAACCACCTCCATCTGCAGCACTTGCTGGAGCCTCTCCATGATGACCAGGGTGGTTTTTTGGACAGCAGGATAACAGTCCTTGGCACTGTTTTTCACTATTTCCATCAGGGATTCATAGGCAGAACTCCTCAAGTTATTCTGGTGTCCGTCAGGTCTGCAACAGAAGGAGGAAGATTTGCAGCTCCCAGTGCTTGGAAATAGATTTTTTTTTTAATTTTAGTAAACCAGCAACAGCTCCATTTGAGTGCTGTGACAAGCAGGAACCACTTGAAAAGCCTTGAAATAAAGGGAATTTGTGAAGCCACTTCTGGCACATTTCTCTTTAGTGATTTTCAGTTTTTAAAATGATTTTCAGTAGCTCTGATAAGAAGGAGAGGGACAGAAGGAGCCTGGGAGTTGGTGTAAGGTGAGCAGCACCTCAGAGCCCCTCCCCAGACACCTCTGAGGGTGTAAAATTTGAAATTAAGGCACCTGAGATGATTGATGGGCTCCAGAGTCTTGAGGCCAGACACTCCACTCCTGGCTGGATGTAAATGATGACAAGGAAACAGTTTAAATTTTCAACTGGGACAAGGTTTTTAAAGAGAAGCAGCAGCAAAAAGGCTCCATCAGTGAATGGAGCTGATCCAGGGACTGAACCCGGAGATGTCACATTTATGTGACCATAAAATTCGAGTTTTAGCTTTCTTTTTCTGCATATGAGAGCAAAACATTTTGCCTCATTTATTTTCTGTTTTAGCTGGGATGGGAATGGGAGATTAAATCGGTCCCTGGCTCTTCTGGGAGCACCTGGAGCTGCTGGGAAGGGATGGAACCCATAAAAAATAATCAGGAAAAGGAATAAACAGAGATCCACGATTATATCCTGCAATTCCTGATTATCCCAGGGCTCTGGGGAAGGGATAGAACCCACACAAAAATAATCAGGGAAAGGAATAAACAGAGATCCACGATTATATCCTGCAATTCCTGATTATCCCGGGGCCCTGGGGAAGGGACAGAATCCACACAAAAATAATCAGGAAAAGGAATAAACAGAGATCCACGATTATATCCTGCAATTCCTGATTATCCCAGGGCCCTGCAGCCAATGGGACTGAATCCTGTGACTGCACAAAAAGGGCAGAGTCTTAAAAGTGTGGAGTTAAATTTGGAGATTTGAGGGGAAAATGGGGGAAAGAGTGAGGGGAAAATATGGGGGAAATGTGAGGAGGAAAAGGGGGAAGTGTGAGGGGAAAATATGGGGGAAAGTGTGAGGGGGAAATGTGAGGAAAAAATATGGGAAATGTGAGGGAAAAGTATGGGGGAAATGTGAGAGAAAAATGAGGAAAGTGAGAGGAGAAAATGGAGGAAGTGTGAGGGGAAAATGAGGCAAAGTGTGAGGGAAAAATATGGAGGAAGTGTGAGGGGGAAATGTGAGGCAAAAACGTGGGGGAAATGTGAGGCAAAAACAAGAGAGATGTGAGGGGAAAATGGGGAAAGTGTGAGTGGAAAAAGGGGGAAGTGTGAGGAGAAAACATGGGGGAAGTGTGAGTGGAAAATGGGGAGAGTGTGAGGGAAAATACAGGGGAAATGTGAGGAGAAAATCGGGAAAGTGTGAGGGGAAAAAAGGGGAAGTGTGAGGGGAAAATGGAGGAAAGTGTGAGGGGAAAATGGGAGAGATGTGAGTGGAACATGGGGGAAAGCATGAGGGGAAAATATGGGAGAAAGTGTGAATGGAAAATGGGAGAAATGTGAGGGGAAAATGGGGAAAGTGTGAGGGAAAATACAAGGGAAATGTGAGGGGAAAATGGGGGAAGTGTGAGGGGAAAATGGAGGAAAGTGTGAGGGGAAAATGGAGGAAAGTGTGAGGGGAAAATGGGGGAAGTGTGAGGGGAAAATATGGGGGAAAGTGTGAGGGGAAATGGGAAAAATTGAAAAGAAAATAGGAAAGGGACACTCCTGGACTTCCTAAAACCAGATATGGACAAAATGATGAGAAATTATTCAACGGGAAGACCTGTTTTCCCGGGATTTGCATCCTCCATTCCTCTGCGTTTATTTCATACCAAATAACACCATTTTAATCCAAAACCACATCTCAGCTGGGAGGAAAAGCCCGAGCGTGTGGAGAGGGAAATAAATGAAAAGATATTTTTTTGGAGAGGTTGTTTCACCTGTCTGCAGTCTCCAGCAGTTTCTGCACTATCAGCTCAAAGGAGGAGGATAAGCAGTAGGTTGCTGGTTCTTCTTGATCATCACCCACATCTGCAGCTTCATAGGCAGCTTCAGCAAGGCTGGAGAAGGCCTGAAAAACAAAATATCCATTGGTTTTCCATCCTCATAGCTCCAGAAATTCAAATTTCAGCGGTTTGCATTCCAAAAAAAAAAAAAACCAAACAAAAAAAACTCCACAAAAAAATCCAAAAAAGCAAAAAAACCACAAAAAAATCCCCAAAACAAACGAAACCCATAAAAAAACCACACATAAAAAAACAAAACAAAAAAAAAACCCCAAACCCAAAAAAAAACAAGAAAAACCAACCAAAAACCAAAAAAATCCCCAAAACAAAACATCAAACCCCAAAACCAAACAAACAAAACCACAAAAATCCCCAACCAACCAAAAAAAACCAACCAAAAAAAAACCCCAAAAAAGAACAAAAAAACCCAACCCCCCCCAAAAAACCCAAACCAAACCAAAAAAAAAAAAAAAACAACCCCCAAAAAACATAAACCAGAAAAAACCCCAAAAAACCCCCAAAACCCTCAAATTAAAAAGTGTGCAGGTTGAACAATTCCAGAGAAGTTTAACTGTGCTATAGGTGGGTGAGAGCTTAAAAGCTCTAAAGTTTTTTTTTTATTTTAGTCTAAAAACACCCAGGAATCATCATCAGGAGACAAAAGCCACCTGGATTTTTGCCAGGGAAAATCCCTTTGTGCTGATGAGTCTTGGGAACCTCTGGAATTTTATATTTAAAAAAAAAAAAAAAAAAGGGATTCTGTGATTTCTAGGAGTTGTTTTGACAGGAAAATCCTCCTCCCCTGCTCAGTCTGAAGGAGCAGCTCCTGGAAGGCACTGAGGACATGGAGACCACAAAAAAGCAGCAGGGATAAAAAAATATAAATTCTGCTTCCCAAATTAATTCTGGGATCACTGCAGGAGCAGGTTTGGGTCTCAATAAAAATCTTAATCCAAAAATCCCTTTTCCCAACCCCATGACATTCCCAGACTACAGGCAACCTCTACAATCAGTGAATATCAGCATTTTTTTCCTAAAATTCCACTTTTTTCTTCCATTTTTTTCCTGCCAGAGCCACAAAACAGAGTTGGGATAATTGAAGTGTCAAGCAGTGTTGGCTGAGGGAGCAAGCCATGGATTAATTGTGGAATTCATTAAAATGAGTGTGGATAAATTTATAAAAATCACCTTAAATGATAAAAATCTATTAAATGATAAAAATACGTTAAATTATATAAATATATTAAGTTATATAAATACATAGCCCCACACAAACATAGAAAATAATATAAATATTGAAAATTATGTAGATATAGAAAACCACATAAAGATATAAACGGGTCTCTTTTTTAATAATAATTTGCATTTATATATTTTAACTTCTATTCAATAAAGCCCCTGATGGGAAGGTGAAGCCAGGTGGGAACTGAGCTCTGCTTGAGGGAAAATGGGAGAGATGTGAGGGGAAAATGGGGGAAATTCCAGGGGGAAATGGGAGAGATGTGAAGGAAAAAATAGGGGAGATTTGAAGGAAAAATGGGGGAGGGGGGAAGGGGGAAGGGGGAGAGATTTGGAGGAAAAATGGGGGAGATTCCAGGGGGAAAATGGAGATTTGAAGGAAAAAATGGAGATTTGAAGGGAAAATTGAGGGAGATTCGAGGGGAAAATGAAGAGATGTGAAGGAAAAATTGGGAGATTTGAGGAAAATGGGGGAGATTTGGAGGGAAAATTGAGGGAGATTCATGGGAAAAATGGGGAGATGTGAAGGAAAAATGGGGAAGATATGGAGGAAAATGGGGGAGATTTGGAGGAAAATGGGGGAAGATTTGGAGGAAAAAATGAGGGAGATTTGAAGGAAAAAATGAGGGAGATTTGAAGGAAAATGGGGCAGATTTGAGGGAAAAATTGGGAGATTTGAAGGGAAAAATGGGAGAGATTTGGAGGGAAAATTGAGGGAGATTCAAGGGAAAAATGGGGAGACGTGAAGGAAAAATGGGGAAGATATGGAGGAAAACGGGGGAGATTTGAAGGAAAAAATGGGGGAGATTTGGAGGAAAAATTGAGGGAGATTCAAGGGAAAATTGAGGGAGATTTGGAGGAAAATGGGGGAGATTTGGAGGGAAAATTGAGGGAGATTCAAGGGAAAAATTGGGAGATTTGAAGGAAAACTTGAGGGAGATTCAAGGGAAAAATGGGGAGATGTGAAGGAAAAATGGGGGAGATTTGGAGGAAAATGGGGGAGATTGAAGGGAAAATTGAGGGAGATTCGAGGGAAAAATTGGGAGATTCGGAGGAAAATGGGGGAAGATTTGGAGGAAAATGGGGGAGATTTGGAGGAAAAAATGAGGGAGATTTGAAGGAAAATGGGGCAGATTTGAGGGAAAAATTGGGAGATTTGAAGGGAAAAATGGGAGAGATTTGGAAGGAAATTTGAGGGAGATTCAAGGGAAAAACTGGGAGATTTGAAGGGAAAAATGGGAGATTTGGAGGGAAAATTGAGGGAGATTGAAGGGAAAAATGGGGAGATGTGAAGGAAAAATGGGGGAGATTCCAGGAGGGAAAATGGGGGAGATTTGAAGGAAAAAATGAGGGAGATTCAAGGGAAAATTGAGGGAGATTTGGAGGAAAATGGGGGAGATTTGGAGGAAAAAATGAGGGAGATTTGAAGGAAAAAATGAGGGAGATTTGAAGGAAAATGGGGCAGATTTGAGGGAAAAATGGGGGAGATTTTTCTCAGACAACACCAAACAACCCCAAAGAATAACCCAACGTGAACAACCCTCATGGGGCACAGCCCAACTCCCAACCCTGCAACGACCCCAACCCCAAAAAAAACCCCTCCTGCAAAGGGTTTGGGGGTGAATTTTGGGGGCTCCTCACCCAGCAGACGTTGGTGGCCACCCTGGGCTCGGCACTGAGCCCCTCCATGAGGCACTGCAGCAGCGGCGCCAGGTAGATGTCGTTGATGGCGGCCTCGGGCAGCATCTCACAGATCCTGCCCACGGTCCAGGCCGTGGTGTCCCTGACCACCACGCTGGGATCCTTCATCAGCTCGATCAGCGTCGGCATGGCCTGGGGAAAAATGGGGAAAACAGGGAGAGGGGCACGTTAATAGGGTGGTGACAGGGGGAATAAATATGGAATGGTAAGGGCAGAAATTAAAATAAGCCGGGCCAAAGGAGAGGGGAAAATACAGCCAGAATTGTAAGGGGAAAAAGGAGAGGGGGAAATAAATATGGAATTGTAAGGGGAAAAGGAGAGGGAAAAGTAAATATGGAATGGTAAGGGCAGAAATTAAAATAAGCCGGGCCAAAGGAGAGGGGAAAATACAGCCAGAATTGTAAGGGGAAAAAGGAGAGGGGGAAATAAATATGGAATTGTAAGGGGAAAAGGAGAGGGAAAAGTAAATATGGAATAGTAAGGGCAGAAATTAAAATAAGCCGGGCCAAAGGAAAGGGAAAATACAGCCAGAATTGTAAGGGGAAAAGGAGAGGGGGAAATAAATATGGAATTGTAAGGGGAAAAGGAGAGGGGAAAATACATCCAGAATTGTAAGGGTAGAAATGAGAGGGGAAAAGTAAATATGGCATTGTAAGGGGAAAAATGAGAGGGGAAATAGATATGGCATTGTAAGGGGAAAAATGAGAGGGGAAAGTAAATATGGAGTTGTAAGGGGAAAAGGAGAGGGAAAAGTAAATATGGAATCGTAAGGGCAGAAATTAAAATAATACGGGCCAAAGGAGAGGGGAAAATACAGACAGAATTGTAAGGGGAAAAGGAGAGGGGGAAATAAATATGGAATTGTAAGGGGAAAATGAGAGGGGAAAAAGATATGGAATTGTAAGGGGAAAAGGAGAGGGGGGAATAAATATGGAATTGTAAGGGGAAAAGGAGAGGGAAAAGTAAATATGGAATGGTAAGGGCAGAAATTAAAATAAGCCGGGCCAAAGGAGAGGGAAAAATACATCCAGAATTGTAAGGGTAGAAATTAGAGGGGGAAAGTAATGAAATCCAATAAAAACCATAAACCATAATAACTAATAATAACAATAATAATAAAATAACACTCCTTCCATTAAGAATCATCCCCACCTGGATGACGAGCGGTTTGAGCTGGGACCCAAGAAATCCATTAAAAATAACAAATGAAAACCATAAATAAATGACAATAACGAATCCCAGTATTCCCCACCTGGATGACGAGCGGTTTGAGCTGGGGCCCATGAAATCCATTAAAAACCATAAATAACTAATACCTAATTCCTAATACCAATAATACCAATAATAATAATACCAATAATAATAATACCAATAATACCAATAATAATAATAATAATAATAATAATAAACAACACTTATTTCATTAAGAATCATCTCCACCTGGATGACGAGCGGTTTGAGCTGGGGCCCATGAACTCCATTAAAAACCATAAATAACTAATAACAATAATAACAATAACATTAGTGCTAATACTAATAAAATAACACTTCTTCTATTAAGAATCCTCCCCACCTGGATGATGAGGGGTTTGAGCTGGGGCCCATGAAATCCATTAAAAACCATAAATAACTAATACCTAATTCCTAATACCAATAATACCAATAATAATAATACCAATAATACCAATAATAATAATAATAATAATAATGATAATGATAATGATAATAATAATATACTTCTTCCATTAAAATCACTCCCACCTGGATGACGAGCGGTTTGAGCTGGGGCCCATGAACTCCATTAAAAACCATAAACAACTAATACCTAATTCCTAATACCAATAATAATAATACCAATAATACCAATAATACTAATACTACTACTACTACTACTACTACTACTACTACTAATAATAATAATAATAAAAAACACTTATTTCATTAAGAATCATCTCCACCTGGATGACGAGCGGTTTGAGCTGGGGCCCATGAACTCCATTAAAAACCATAAATAACTAATAACAATAATAACAACAATAATAATAATAACAATACTAATAAAATAACACTCCTTCCATTAAGAATCCTCCCCACCTGGATGACGAGGGGTTTGAGCTGGGACCCATGAACTCCATTAAAAACCATAAATAACTAATAACAATAATAACAACAATAATAATAATAACAATACTAATAAAATAACACTCCTTCCATTAAGAATCCTCCCCACCTGGATGACGAGGGGTTTGAGCTGGCTGGGCTTGGGCCCATGAACTCCATTAAAAACCATAAATAACTAATAACTAATAATGACAATAATAATTAAACACCACTCCTCCCATTCAAATGGCCCACCTGGATGACGAGGGGTTTGAGCTGGGCTGGGACCCATGAAATCCATTAAAAACCATAAATAACTAATAACTAATTCCTAATACCAATAATAATACCAATAATAATACCAATAATAATAATAATAATAATAATAATAATAATAATAATAATATACTTCTTCCATTAAAATCACTCCCACCTGGATGACGAGCGGTTTGAGCTGGGGCCCATGAACTCCATTAAAAACCATAAATAACTAATACCTAATTCCTAATACCAATAATACCAATAATAATAATACCAATAATAATAATACCAATAATACCAACAATACTAATAATACTACTAATAATAATAACAAACAACACTTATTTCATTAAGAATCATCTCCACCTGGATGACGAGCGGTTTGAGCCGGGACCCATGAACTCCATTAAAAACCATAAATAACTAATAACAATAATAACAATAACATTAGTGCTAATACTAATAAAATAACACTTCTTCCATTAAGAATCCTCCCCACCTGGATGACGAGGGGTTTGAGCTGGCTGGGCTCGGGCCCATGAAATCCATTAAAAACCATAAATAACTAATAACTAATTCCTAATACCAATAATACCAATAACAATACTAATACTACTACTACTACTACTACTACTACTACTACTACTACTACTACTACTACTAGTAATAATATACTTCTTCCATTAAAATCACTCCCACCTGGATGACGAGGGGTTTGAGCTGGGCTGGGGCCCATGAAATCCATTAAAAACCATAAACAACTAATACCTAATTCCTAATACCAATAATACCAATAATAATAATACCAATAATACCAATAATACTAATAATACTACTACTACTACTACTACTAATAATAATAATAATAATAATAATAATAATAATAATAAACACTTATTTCATTAAGAATCCTCCCCACCTGGATGACGAGCGGTTTGAGCCGGGACCCATGAACTCCATTAAAAACCATAAATAACTAATAACAATAATAACAACAACAATAATAATAATAACAATACTAATAAAATAACACTCCTTCCATTAAGAATCCTCCCCACCTGGATGACGAGGGGTTTGAGCTGGCTGGGCTCGGGCCCCTCCAGGATGCAGCCGAAGGCCATGACGGCGGCGTCGCGGTACCTCCAGTCGGGGTTCTTGATGTGCTCCTTGATGAAGGGCAGCACGTGGGGCACGATGTCATCCTCGCAGCACGTGGCCAGCAGCATCAGACACACCCCGGCCGCCTTGCACGGGTTCCAGTCGTCGTCGTCGTCGTTCTCGTCCTGACAGAAAAAAAAAAAAAAAAAAAAAAAAAAAACGGCCCCCGGGGGAGGGGCGGGGTGTGAAATGGAGATAAAAAACACTCCCAAAAATATGAAATGCAGTTGGGACTATCGGGGTTAGAATAGGACAAAAAATCACTCAAGAAACCTCCCCAAAAATATAAAATATAGTTCAGACTCTTGGCGTTAGAATAGGTCAAAAAATCACGAAAAGAAACCTCATAAAACTATAAAATATAGTTCGGACTCTCGGGGTTAGAATAGGTGAAAAAATCACTAAAGAATCCTCCCCAAAATTATAAAATGTAGTTCAGACTCTCGGGGTTAGAATAGGTGAAAAAATCACTAAAGGATCCCCCCAAAATTATAAAATATAGTTCAGACTCTTAGGGTGTGAATAGGTGAAAAAATCACTAAAGGATCTTCCCAAAATTATAAAATATAGTTCAGACTCTTAGGGTGTGAATAGGTGAAAAAATCACTAAAGGATCCTCCCAAAATTATAAAATATAGTTCGGACTCTCGGGGTTAGAATAGGTGAAAAAATCACTAAAGGATCCCCCCAAAACTATTAAGAGATGGTTCAGATCTCCGGGGTTAGAATAAGTCCAAAAATCACTAAAGAAACCCCCCAAAAACTATAAAATATAGTTCAGACTCTCGGGGTGTGAATAAGTGAAAAAATCACTAAAGGATCCTCCCAAAATTATAAAATGTAGTTCAGACTCTCGGGGCTAGAATAGGTCCAAAAATCACTAAAGAAACCCCCCAAAACTATAAAATGTAGTTCAGACTCTTAGGGTGTGAATAGGTGAAAAAATCACTAAAGAATCCTCCCAAAACTATAAAATATAGTTGAGACTCCCAGGATTAGAATAGGTCAAAAAATCACTCAAGAAACCCCCCAAAACTATAAAATATAGTTCAGACTCTCGGGGCTAGAATAGGTAAAAAAATCACTAAAGAAACCCCCCAAAACTATAAAATGTAGTTGAGACTCTCAGGGTTAGAACAGGTAAAAAAATCACTCAAGAAAACCCCCAAAATTATAAAATATAGATCAGAATCTCAGGGTTAGAATAGGTAAAATCACCAGAACAGGTAAAAAACTCACAAAAAAAACCCCCAACCTATAAAATATAGTTCAGACTCTCAGGGTTAGAATAGGTCAAAAAATCACTAAAGAATCCCCCCAAAAACTATAAAATATAGTTGAGACTCCCAGGATTAGAATAGGTCAAAAAATCACTAAAGAAAACCCCCAAAACTATAAAATATAGTTCAGACTCTCAGGGTTAGAACAGGACAAAAAATCACTAAAGAAAACCCCCCAAAACTATAAAATAAAGATCAGACTCCCGGAGTTATATAGAGGTAAAAAACTCACCAAAAATTAAAGTAAACTTGGAAAATATAGTTCATATATAGGGGTTTTATATATAGGGGTAAAAAACTCATAAAAATAAAATAAACTTGTAAAACATAGTTCAGACCGCCAGGGTTAGAATAGGTTAAAAAATCACCAAAAAAATCACCCAAAAGTGGCTCCTGCACCATTAAAAATCTCTTTTCCCGACCAAATTCAGCCTCTTAAAACTTTTCCAATCCCAGGTGGTCTCATCCCCTTCCCAAAAAACAGCTTTTCCCTCTTATCCAAATGGAATTTTACCCCTTTAATCCCTCTCACAGGAACCCTGAACCATTAAAAATCTCTTTTCCTGACAAAATTCAGCCTCTTAAAACCTTTAAAACCTCAAGTGGTCTCATCCCCTTCCCAAAAAAATCTTTTCCCTCTCATCCAGGTGGGAATTTTATCCATTTAATCCCTCCCAGAAGGTCCCTGCACCATTAAAAATCTCCTTTCCTGACAAAATTCAGCCTCTAAAAACCTTCAAAACCTCAGGTGGTCTCATCCCCTTCCCAAAAAAAGAACTTTTTCCTCTTATCCAAATGGATTTTTATCCCTTTGATTCTTGGTATCTTCCTTCACCATTAAAAATCTCCTTTCTTAACCAACCTCAGCCTCTTAAAACCTTCAAAACTTTTCCAATCTCAAGTGGTCTCATCCCCTTGCCAAAAAAAATCTTTTATCCAAATGGAATTTTATCCATTTAATCCCTCCCAGAAGGTCCCTGCACCATTAAAAATCTCTTTTCCTGACAAAATTCAGCCTCTAAAAACCTTCAAAACCTCAGGTGGTCTCATCCCCTTCCCAAAAAAAGCTTTTTCCTCTTATCCAAATGGATTTTATCCCTTTTGATTCTTGGTATCTTCCTTCACCATTAAAAATCTCCTTTCTTAACCAACCTCAGCCTCTAAAAACCTTCAAAACCTTTCCAATCCCAGGTGGTCTCATCCCCTTCCCAAAAAAAATCTTTTCCCTCTTATCCAAATGGAATTTTATCCCTTTAATCCCTCCCAGAAGGTCCCTGCACCATTAAAAATCTCCTTTCCTGACAAAATTCAGCCTCTAAAAACCTTTAAAACCTCAGGTGGTCTCATCCCCTTCCCAAAAAAAATCTTTTCCCTCTTATCCAGGTGGGAATTTTATCCCTTTGATCCCTGCTATCTTCCTTCACCATTAAAAATCTCTTTTCCCAACCAAATTCAGCCTCTTAAAACTTTTCCAATCTCAGGTGGTCTCATCCCCTTCCCAAAAAAAATCTTTTCCCTCTCATCCAGGTGGGAATTTTATCTATTTAATCCCTCCCAGAAGGTCCCTGCACCATTAAAAATCTCCTTTCCTGACAAAATTCAGCCTCTAAAAACCTCAGGTGGTCTCATCCTCTTCCCAAAAAAATCTTTTACCTCTTATCCAGGTGGGAATTTTATCCCTTTGATCCCTGATATCTTCCTGCACCATTAAAAATCTCTTTTTCCAACCAAATTCAGCCTCTTAAAACTTTTCCAATCTCAGGTGGTCTCATCCCCTTCCCAAAAAAGAACTTTTCCCTCTCATTCAGGTGGGAATTTTATCCCTTTAAGCCCTCTCACAGGAATCCTACACCATTAAAAATCTCTTTTCCCGACCAAATTCAGCCTCTAAAAACCTTTAAAACCTCAGGTGGTCTCATCCCCTTCCCAAAAAAAATCTTTTCCCTCTTATCCAGGTGGGAATTTTATCCCTTTTGATTCTTGGTATCTTCCTGCACCATTAAAAATCTCTTTTTCCAACCAAATTCAGCCTCTTAAAACTTTTCCAATCTCAAGTGGTCTCATCCCCTTCCCAAAAAATCTTTTCCCTCTTGTCCAGGTGGGAATTTTATCCATTTAATCCCTCCCAGAAGGTCCCTGCACCATTAAAAATCTCCTTTCCTGACAAAATTCAGCCTCTAAAAACCTTTAAAACCTCAGGTGGTCTCATCCTCTTCCCAAAAAAAATCTTTTCCCTCTCATCCAAATGGATTTTTACCCCTTTGATCCCTCTCACAGGAACCCTGCACCATTAAAAATCTCCTTTCCTGACAAAATTCAGCCTCTAAAAATCTTCAAAACCTTTCCAATCTCAAGTGGCCTCATCCCCTTCCCAAAAAAAATCTTTTCCCTCTTATCCAGGTGGGAATTTTATCCCTTTAATCCCTCCCAGAAGGTCCCTGCACCATTAAAAATCTCCTTTCCTGACAAAATTCAGCCTCTTAAAACCTTTAAAACCTCAGGTGGTCTCATCCCCTTCCCAAAAAACAGCTTTTCCCTCTTATCCAGGTGGGAATTTTATCCCTTTGATCCCTTCACCATTAAAAATCTTTTTCCCAACTCTCAAACCCTCCAGGGCTGTTCCCCCTCTGTGATTCCCTCCCCTGTTTCACCCCCTGGGAATCTCCTGCAATTCCTCCCTGCTCATCCAAGGGCACAAAGAAAGCAGGAGAACAATTCCCTGGATTCACTCTGAGCGTTTTCCTGCCCAAATGAACGTTGTTCTCCTCATTAACTCTTTGCTTTTATAATTAGGGACGTGATTCCATTTCTTTTGATTAGCCTGGGAAGCAAAGCCCAAATAAATCCCTGGAAGTGTTTAATAGGGAATAAACAAATCCAGCCTCAAAAATCCCAGGGATTGGGAGCCCAGATGAGGCAGAACTGTGGAATATTTGGTTTAATATCCAAAATATTCTGTCAAAATACAAGGAATCACCAAACCTCTCTGGAAATCAAAAATTCTGGAAGTACAGCCCCAAAAAATCCCTGGAAATTTTTAATAGAGAGTAAACCAATCCAGGGCTCAAAAATAATGGATTGGGAGCCCAGATGAGGCAGAACTGTGGAATATTTGGTTTAATATCCTGAATATTCCCAACAGGAATATTGGGAATCACCAAACCTCTCGGGAAATCAAAAATTCTGGGAATTTCAGCCCCAAATAAATCCCTGGAAGAGTTTAATAGGGAATAAACAAGTCCAGGCTCAAAAATCCCAAGGATTGGAAGCTGAGATGAGGCAGAACTGTGGAATATTTGGTTTAATATCCAAAATATTCTGTCAAAATACAAGGAATCACCAAACCTCTCTGGAAATCAAAAATTGGAAGAAGCCAAAAACTGGAAATTTTTAATAGAGAGTAAACCAATCCAGGGCTCAAAAATAATGGATTGGGAGCCCAGATGAGGCAGAACTGTGGAATATTGGGTTTAATTCCTAAATATTCTCAACAGGAATAGAGGGAATCACTAAACCCATCCAGACCCGAATCGGAGCAGCCCCAAAAAATCCCAGGAAATTTTTAATAGAGAGTAAACAAATCCAGGGCTCAAAAATCCCAGGGAATGGGAGCTCAGATGAGGCAGAACTGTGGAATATTGGGTTTAATTCCTAAATATTCTCAATAGGAATATTGGGAATCACCAAACCCTTCCAGAAACCACCAAATCTGGGAATTTCAGCCCCAAATAAATCCCTGGAAGTGTTTAATAGGGAATAAACAAATCCAGGCTCAAAAATCCCAGGGATTGGGAGCTGAGAAGAGGCAGAACTGTGGAATATTTGGTTTAATTCCTAAATATTCTCAATAGGAATACAGGGAATCACCAAACCTCTCTGGAAATCAAAAATTCTGGAAGTCCAGCCCCAAAAAATCCCTGGAAATTTTTAATAGAGAGTAAACAAATCCAGGCTCAAAAATAATGGATTGGGAGCCCAGATGAGGCAGAACTGTGGAATATTGGGTTTAATTCCTAAATATTCTCAATAGGAATAGAGAGAATCACCAAACCCATCCAGACCCCAGAAATTCTGGAAGTCCAGCCCCAAAAAATCCCAGGAAATTTTTAATAGAGAGTAAACAAATCCAGGCTCAAAAATCCCAGGGATTGGGAGCCCAGATGAGGCAGAACTGTGGAATATTTGATTTAATTCCTAAATATTCTCAATAGGAATACAGGGAATCACCAAACCCTTCCAGAAACCACCAAAACTGGGAATTTCAGCCCCAAATAAATCCCTGGAAGTGTTTAATAGAGAGTAAACAAATCCAGGGCTCAAAAATCCCAGGGATTGGGAGCCCAGATGAGGCAGAACTGTGGAATATTGGGTTTAATTCCTAAATATTCTCAATAGGAATATTGGGAATCACCAAACCCTTCCAGAAACCACCTAAGCTCGGAAGTCCAGCCCCAAATAAATCCCTGAAGTTTTTAATAGAGAGTAAAAACAAATCCAGCCTCAAAAATCCCAAGGATTGGGAGCTGAGATGAGGCAGAACTGTGGAATATTTGATTTAATATCCCAAAATTCCCAATAGGAATAGAGGGAATCACCAAACCCATCCAGACCCCACAAATTCTGGAAGTCCAGCCCCAAATAAATCCCTGGAAGTGTTTAATAGGGAATAAACAAATCCAGCCTCAAAAATCCCAGGGATTGGGAGCTCAGATGAGGCAGAACTGTGGAATATTTGGTTTAATATCCTGAATATTCCCAACAGGAATATTGGGAATCACCAAACCTCTCTGGAAATCAAAAATTCTGGAAGTACAGCCCCAAATAAATCCCTGGAAATTTTTAATAGACAGTAAACAAATTCAGCCTCAAAAATCCCAGGGATTGGGAGCCCAGATGAGGCAGAACTGTGGAATATTGGGTTTAATTCCTAAATATTCTCAATAGGAATATTGGGAATCACCAAACCCTTCCAGAAACCACCAAATCTGGGAATTTCAGCCCCAAATAAATCCCTGGAAGTGTTTAATAGGGAATAAACAAATCCAGGCTCAAAACTCCCAGGGATTGGGAGCTGAGAAGAGGCAGAACTGTGGAATATTTGGTTTAATTCCTAAATATTCTCAATAGGAATATTGGGAATCACCAAACCCTTCCAGAAACCACCTAAGCTCGGAAGTCCAGCCCCAAATAAATTCCTGAAGTTTTTAATAGAGAGTAAACAAATCCAGCCTCAAAAATCCCAGGGAATGGGAGCCCAGATGAGGCAGAACTGTGGAATATTTGATTTAATTCCTAAATATTCCCAATAGGAATACAGGGAATCACCAAACCCTTCCAGAAACCACCTAAGCTCGGAAGTCCAGCCCCAAATAAATTCCTGAAGTTTTTAATAGAGAGTAAAAACAAATCCAGCCTCAAAAATCCCAAGGACTGGGAGCTCAGATGAGGCAGAACTGTGGAATATTTAATATCCCAAAATTCCCAATAGGAATAGAGGGAATCACCAAACCCATCCAGACCCCACAAATTCTGGAAGTCCAGCCCCAAATAAATCCCTGGAAGTGTTTAATAGGGAATAAACAAATCCAGGCTCAAAACTCCCAGGGACTGGGAGCCCAGATGAGGCAGAACTGTGGAATATTGGATTTAATATCTGATTAATATTTGATTTAATATCCCAAAATTCCCAAAGGAACACGGCTCAGGTCCCAGTCTCAGGCCAGGCTTGGCTCCATCACGGGCTCAGAGTGGTGCATGAGGCTCATCCCAGACCAGGACCCGCCCAGGGGATTTTGGCACCCCCAAATCCCAAACCCACAAATCCCCCAAATCCCTCAAAATCCCCCAATCCCCAAATCCCCCCAATCCCCCCAATATCCCCCAAATCCCCTAAACCCCCCCAAATCCTCCCAATCCCCCCAATCCCTCAAATCCCTCAAATCCCCCAAACCCCCCAAATCCCCAAAATCTCCCCAAATCCCCTAAACCCCCAAATCCCCTAAACCCCCAAATCCCCTAAATCCCCAAATCCCCCCAAACCTCCCCAAATCCCCAAAATCCCCCAAACCCCTCAAACCTCCCAAATCCCCCCAAATTCCCCAAACCCCCAAATCCCCCCAATCAATCCCCCAAATAAATCCCCCAAATCCCCTAAACCCCCCAAAATCCCCCAAACCCCCCCAAATCCTCCCAATCCCCTAAATCCCCAAATAAACCCCCCAAATCCCCTAAACCCTCAAATCCCCCAAATCCCCAAAATCTCCCCAAATCCCCTAAACCCCCAAATCCCCTAAATCCCCAAATCCCCCCAAACCCCCAAATCCCCCCAAACCTCCCCAAATCCCCAAAATCCCCCAAACCCCTCAAACCTCCCAAATCCCCCCAAATTCCCCAAACCCCCAAATCCCCCCAATAAATCCCCCAAATAAATCCCCCAAATCCCCTAAACCCCCCAAAATCCCCCAAACCCCTCCAAATCCTCTCAATCCCCCCAATCCCCTAAATCCCCAAATAAACCCCCCAAATCCCCCCAATCCCCCAAACCTCCCCAAATCCCCCAAACCCCCCAAATCCCCCCAAATCCCCCAAATCCCCAAAATCTCCCCAAATCCCCTAAACCCCCAAATCCCCCAAATCCCCCCAAATCCCCCAAACCCCCCAAATCCCCCAAATCCCCCAAACCCCCAAATCCCCCCAAACCCCTAAAATCCCCCAAATCCCCTAAACCCCCCAAATCCCCCCAAACCCCCAAATCACACAAATAAATCCCCCAAACCCCCAAATCTCCCCAAATCCCCCCCTCAAACCCCCCAAATCCCCAAATCACACAAATAAATCCCCCAAACCCCCCAAATCCCCTAAACCCCCAAATCCCCCAAATCCCCCCAAACCCCTAAAGTCCACCAAATCCCCTAAACCCCCCAAATCCCCAAATCACACAAATAAATCCCCCAAACCCCCCCCCAAACCCCCCAAACCCCCCAAACCCCCCAAATCACACAAATAAATCCCCCAAACCCCCCAAATCCCCTAAACCCCCAGATCCCCCCAAACCCCTAAAATCCCCCAAATAAACCCAAACCCCCCAAATCCGATAAATCCCCCAAATAAATCCCCCAACAAACCCCCCAAAAGGTGCAGGTGTACCCCCAGCCCAGGGGATTGGGGCACCCACCTGCTTTGTCAAGGTCTGGGTCAGGATTGGGACCAGGTACTGCAGGGCCCCCTTGGCATAGAATTTACTGGTGTGCTCAGGGGGCCGGCCCTGCTCGGCTGCCTGGGGGAAAAAATGGGGGAAAAAATGGGATTTTGGGTGGATTTTCATCCAGATTTTCAGCTGGGTTTGTGGGATTTTGGGTGGATTTTCATCCAGATTTTTATCTGGTTTTTATATCATTTAATTTTTATTTTCGGCGAGAGTTTCATCTGGGTTTATGGGATTTTATT
The DNA here is from genome assembly GCA_037013685.1 of Acridotheres tristis. NCBI lineage: Eukaryota > Metazoa > Chordata > Aves > Passeriformes > Sturnidae > Acridotheres > Acridotheres tristis. The sequence goes on along the minus strand of CM072914.1, from coordinate 4,442,194 downwards.
TTTATTTTTATTGAGATTTTCATCTGGTTTTATGGGATTTTGGTTTGATTTTCATCCAGATTTTCATCTGGTTTTATGGGATTTTATTTTGATTTTCATCGAGATTTTAATCTGGTTTTTATACCATTTAATTTTTATTTTCGGCGAGATTTTCATCTGGTTTTATGGGATTTTATTTTGATTTTCATCCAGATTTTCATCTGGTTTTACGTGATTTTATTTTGATTTTCATCCAGATTTTCAGCTGGGTTTGTGGGATTTTGGTTGGATTTTCATCCAGATTTTTATCTGGTTTTACGGGATTTTATTTTGATTTTAATCGAGATTTTAATCTGGTTTTTATACCATTTAATTTTGATTTTCGGCGAGATTTTGATCTGGTTTTATGGGATTTTATTTTGATTTTCATCCAGATTTTCATCTGGTTTTATGGGATTTTGGTTTGATTTTAATCGAGATTTTAATCTGGTTTTTATATAATTTAATTTTTATTTTCGGCGAGATTTTCATCTGGTTTTATGGGATTTTATTTTTATTTTTATTGAGATTTTCATCTGGTTTTATGGGATTTTGGTTGGATTTTCATCCAGATTTTCAGCTGGGTTTTACGGGATTTTATTTTGATTTTAATCGAGATTTTCATCTGGTTTTTATACCATTTAATTTTTATTTTCGGCGAGATTTTCATCTCGTTTTATGGGATTTTATTTTGATTTTAATCGAGATTTTCAGCTGGGTTTGTGGGATTTTGGTTGGATTTTCATCCAGATTTTTATCTGGTTTTACGGGATTTTATTTTGATTTTCATTGAGATTTTAATCTGGTTTTTATATCATTTAATTTTGATTTTCGGCGAGGTTTTCATCTGGTTTTATGGGATTTTGGTTTGATTTTCATCCAGATTTTCATCTGGTTTTATGGGATTTTATTTTGATTTTCATCGAGATTTTCATCTGGTTTTATGGGATTTTGGTTTGATTTTTATGGAGATTTTCATCTGGTTTTTATGGGATTTAATTTTTATTTTTGGCGAGATTTTGATCTGGTTTTATGGGATTTTATTTTTATCGAGATTTTCAGCTGGTTTTGTGCAATTTCGTTTTTATTTTCATCGAGATTTTCATCTGGTTTTATGGGATTTTATTTTGATTTTTGTCGCTATTTTCATCTGGTTTAGCGTAGTTTTATTTTTATTTTAATCGAGATTTTCATCTGGTTTTGTGTGATTTTATTTTTATTTTAATCGAAGTTTTCATCTGGTTTTATAGAATTTTATTTCTATTTTCATGGACAATCTGATCAGGTTTTACATCATTTAATTTTTATTTTTGTCGCTATTTTTAGGGGAGGATTTTTATGGAATTTTAGGGGAGGATTTTCATGGAATTTTCAGGGAATTCCCAGCCCCATCCAAAAGGATTTTTATGGAATTTTAGGCAGGATTTTAATGGGATTTTTATGGATTTTTAGGGAGAATTTTACGGGATTTTTATGGAATTTTAGGCAGGATTTTAATGGGATTTTTAGGGAGAATTTTATGGGATTTTAATGGAATTTTAGGCAGGATTTTAATGGGATTTTTATGGGATTTTCAGGGAGGATTTTAATGGGATTTTAATGGAATTTTAGGCAGGATTTTAATGGGATTTTTATGGATTTTTAGGGAGAATTTTACGGGATTTTTATGGAATTTTAGGCAGGATTTTAATGGGATTTTTATGGATTTTTAGGGAGAATTTTATGGGATTTTAATGGAATTTTAGGCAGGATTTTAATGGGATTTTTATGGATTTTTAGGGAGAATTTTACGGGATTTTTATGGAATTTTAGGCAGGATTTTAATGGGATTTTTATGGATTTTTAGGGAGAATATTATGGGATTTTAATGGAATTTTAGGCAGGATTTTAATGGGATTTTTAGGGAGAATTTTACGGGATTTTAATGGAATTTTAGGCAGGATTTTAATGGGATTTTTAGGGAGAATTTTTATGGGATTTTAATGGAATTTTAGGCAGGATTTTAATGGGATTTTTATGGATTTTTAGGGAGAATTTTACGGGATTTTTATGGAATTTTAGGCAGGATTTTAATGGGATTTTTATGGAATGGTTATGGAATTTTTATGGAATTTTTTTGGAATTTTTAATGGAATTTTAGGAAGAATTTTCAGGATTTTCAGGCCGATTTTTATGGAATTTTTATGGAATTTTAGGAAGGATTTTCAGGATTTTCAGGCAGATTTTTATGGAATTTTAATGGAATTTTAGGAAGAATTTTCAGGATTTTCAGGCAGATTTTTATGGAATTTTTATGGAATTTTAGGAAGAATTTTCAGGATTTTCAGGCAGATTTTTATGGAATTTTTATGGAATTTTAGGAAGAATTTTCAGGATTTTCAGGCAGGATTTTTCTGGAATTCCAGGCAGGATTTTTATTTCTTTTAGGCAGGATTTTTATGAATTCCAGGCAGGATTTTTAGGATTTTTAGCCAGTATTTTTATGGGATTTTTCTGGAATTCCAGGCAGGATTTTCAGGATTTTTAGGCAGGATTTTAACGGGATTTTTATGTATTTTCAAGATTTTTAGGCAGGATTTTTACGTATTTCAGGCAGGATTTTGATGGGATTTTTAGGAATTCCAGGCAGGATTTTAATGGGATTTTTCTGGAATTCCAGGCACGATTTTCATGATTTTTAGCCAGTATTTTTATGGTATTTTTCTGCAATTCCAGGCAGGATTTTTATGAATTTTGGGCAGGATTTTGATGTATTTTCAGGCAGGATTTTGGGGATTTTTAGGCAGGATTTTGGGGATTTTCAGGCAGGATTTTGGGGATTTTTAGGCAGGACTTGGATGTATTTTCAGGCAGGATTTTTATGAATTTTGGGCAGGATTTGGATGAATTTTGGGCAGGATTTTTATGTGTTTTAGGCAGGATTTTTATGGGATTTTTCTGGAATTCCAGGCAGGATTTGGCTGAATTTTGGGCAGGATTTTGATGTATTTTCAGGCAGGTTTGGTTTTTGGTTGTTTTGGGCAGGATTTTGATGTATTTTCAGGCACGATTTTCAGGATTTTTAGGCAGGATTTTGATGGGATTTTTCTGGAATTCCAGGCAGGATTTGGCTGAATTTTGGGCAGTATATTTATGAATTTTGGGCAGTATTTGGATGAATTTTGGGCAGTATAGATATGAATTTTGGGCAGGATTTTTATGAATTTTGGGCAGTATTTGGCTGAGTTTTGGGCAGTATATTTATGAATTTTGGGCAGGATTTGGATGAATTTTGGGCAGTATATTTATGAATTTTGGGCAGGATTTGGATGTATTTCCAGGCAGTATTTTTATGTATTTCCAGGCAGTATTTTCAGGATGTTTAGGCAGGATTTTGGGGATTTTTAGGCAGTATTTGGATGAATTTTGGGCAGGATTTTGATGTATTTTCAGGCAGGATTTTCAGGATTTTTAGGCAGGATTTTGGGGATTTTCAGGCAGGATTTTTATGTATTTTCAGGCAGGATTTTGGTGATTTTTAGGCAGGATTTTGGGGATTTTCAGGCAGGATTTTGGGGATTTTTAGGCAGGATTTGGATGAATTTTGGGCAGGATTTTTATGAATTTTGGGCAGGATTTTTATGAATTTTGGGCAGGATTTGGCTGAATTTTGGGCAGGATATTTATGAATTTCAGGCAATATTTGGATGAATTTTGGGCAGGATTTGGATGTATTTTCAGGCACGATTTTCAGGATTTTTAGGCAGGATTTTCATGGGATTTTTCTGGAATTCCAGGCAGGATTTTAATGGGATTTTTCTGGAATTCCAGGCAGGATTTTTATGTATTTTCAGGCATTATTTTCAGTGATTTCCAGGCAGTATATTTATGTATTTTAGGCAGGATTTTTATGGGATTTTTCTGGAATTCCAGGCAGGATTTGGATGTATTTCCAGGCAGGATCTTCAGGCAGGATTTTGGGGATTTTCAGGCAGGATTTAAATGTATTTTCAGGCAGTATATTTATGAATTTTGGGCAGTATTTGGCTGAATTTTGGGCAGGATTTTTATGTATTTTAGGCAGGATTTTTATGGGATTTTTCTGGAATTCCAGGCAGGATTTTAATGGGATTTTTATGTATTTTCAGGCATTATTTTCAGTGATTTCCAGGCAGTATATTTATGTATTTTAGGCAGGATTTTTTATGGGATTTTTCTGGAATTCCAGGCAGGATTTGGATGAATTTTGGGCAGGATTTTTATGAATTTTGGGCAGTATTTTTATGAATTTTGGGCAGGATTTTGATGTATTTTCAGGCACGATTTTCAGGATTTTTAGGCAGGATTTTTATGGGATTTTTCTGGAATTCCAGGCAGGATTTGGCTGAATTTTGGGCAGGATTTGGATGTATTTCCAGGCAGGATTTTGATGTATTTCCAGGCAGGATTTTGGGGATTTTTAGGCAGGATTTTGATGTATTTTCAGGCAGGATTTGGATGAATTTTGGGCAGTATTTGGATGTATTTCCAGGCAGGATTTTGGGGATTTTCAGGCAGGATTTTGGGGATTTTTAGGCAGGATTTGGATGAATTTTGGGCAGTATATTTATGAATTTTGGAGTATTTTGATGTATTTCAGGGTTTTGGTTTTGGGGGTTTTGGGGTTTGGTGGGGGTTTTTTGGGGTTTGGTATTTTGGGTCGGGTTGTTTTAGGTTTGGGGGGGCAGGATTTGGATGAATTTTGGGCAGGATTTGGATGAATTTTGGGCAGGATTTGGATGAATTTTCAGGCACGATTTTCAGGATTTTTAGGCAGGATTTTGATGTTATTTTTCTGGAATTCGAGGCAGGATTTGGCTGAACTTTGGGCAGTATATTTATGAATTTCAGGCAATATTTGGATGAATTTTGGGCAGGATTTTGATGTATTTTCAGGCACGATTTTCAGGATTTTTAGGCAGGATTTTGATGGGATTTTTCTGGAATTCCAGGCAGGATTTTTATGGGATTTTCAGGCATTATTTTCAGTGATTTCCAGGCAGTATATTTATGTATTTTAGGCAGGATTTTTATGGGATTTTTCTGGAATTCCAGGCAGGATTTGGCTGAATTTTGGGCAGGATATTTATGAATTTTGGGCAGGATTTGGCTGAATTTTGGGCAGTATATTTATGAATTTTGGGCAGTATTTTTATGAATTTTGGGCAGTATATTTATGAATTTTGGGCAGGATTTTTATGTATTTTCAGGCAGGATTTTGGGGATTTTTAGGCAGGATTTTTATGGGATTTGGATGTATTTTCAGGCACGATTTTCAGGATTTTTAGGCAGGATTTTGATGTATTTTCAGGCAGGATTTGGATGAATTTTGGGCAGTATTTTGATGTATTTCCAGGCAGTATTTTCAGGATTTTTAGGCAGGATTTTGGGGATTTTTAGGCAGGATTTGGATGTATTTTCAGGCAGTATATTTATGAATTTTGGGCAGTATTTTGATGTATTTTCAGGCAGGATTTTCAGGATTTTTAGGCAGGATTTTGGGGATTTTCAGGCAGGATTTTTATGGGATTTGGATGTATTTTCAGGCAGGATTTTACGTATTTTCGGCAGGATTTTTATGGAATTTCAAGCATTATTTTGGGGATTTTTAGGCAGGATTTTCAGGGATTTTCAGGCAGTTATTTTATGTATTTCAGGCAGGTTTTTTATGTATTCCAGGCATTATTTTCAGCCCCCCAGCCCCACCTCCGAGGCCTCGATGGCCAGGTCCATCTCCTCGTCGCACACGTTGGACCAGAACTCGATGCCCTGCAGGGCGACCTCGTCTATGTCGGATTTCATGGCCTCGATGGTGATCTGGGAGCAGGGAAAATAAAGGAAATCAACGGGAAATTCACAGAAAAGCTGCTGGAAATCTACCCAAAAAATCAATAGAAAATCTACCAAAAAAATAAAAAAAAATCAGAAAAAAATCAGCTGAAAATTAACAATAAATCAGAAAAAATCACAAAAAATCAGCAGAATATCATAAAAAAATCAGCTGAAAATTAACAATAAATTTTAAAAAATCACCAAAAAAATCAGCTGAAAATCAACAAAAAATCAGCTGAAAATCAACAAAAAATCAGCTGAAAATTAACAATAAATTTTAAAAATCACCAAAAAAATCAGCTGAAAATCAACAGAAAATCAGCTGAAAATTAACAATAAGTAAAAAAAATCACAAAAAAATCAGCTGAAAATTAACAGAAAAACCATTAAAAAAATCATAACAAAATTAACTGAAAATTAACAATAAAGCATTAAAATATTCACAATAAAGCATAAAAAAATCACCAAAAAATCAGCTGAAAATCAACTGAAAATTAACAAAAAATTTTAAAAAATCATAAAAAAATCAGCAGAAAATTAACAATAAATCAAGAAAAAAATCAGCTGAAAATTAACAATAAATAAAAAAAAATCACAAAAAAATCAGCTGAAAATCAACAAAAAATCAGCTGAAAATTAACAATAAATCAACAAAAAATCAGCTGAAAATTAACAATAAATCAACACAAAATCAACAATAAATCAGCTGAAAATCAACAATAAATCATAAAAAATCGGCTGAAAATTAACAATAAAGCATAAAAATATTAACAATAAAGCATAAAAAAATTAACAATAAATAATAAAAAATCAACCAAAAAATCAACAGAAAATCAACAAAAAATCAGAAAAAAATCAGAAAAAAAATCAGAAAAAATCAGAAAAAAATCAGAAAAAAAAATCAGAAAAAATCAGGAAAAAATCAACAAAAAAAATCAACAAAAAAATCAACAAAAATCACAAAAAAATCACGAACAAATGAACAAAAATAACCACAAAAAAATCAACAAAAAAACGAGAAATAAAAAAACAAACGGGGGAAAATCAGAGAAATAAATGTAATAAATAAAAACAGAGAAAAATCAGAGAAACAAATGAAATAAATAAAAATATAAATAGAGGAAAACCAAAGAAATAAATGAAATAAATAAAAATATAAATACAGAAAAAACCAGAGAAATAAATGAAATAAATAAAACACAAATAAAGAAAAAAACAGACAAATAAATGAAAAAAATAAAACTATAAAGAGAGAAAAAATCAGAGAAATAAATGAAATAAATAAAACATAAATGAAGAAAAAATCAGCTGAAAATTAACAGAAAACCAGCTGAAAATTAACAAAAAATTTAAAAAAAAATCAAAAAAAATCAGCTGAAAATTAACAATAAATCAACAAAAAATCAGCTGAAAATTAACAATAAATCAACAGAAAATCAACAATAAATCAGCTGAAAATCAACAATAAATCATAAAAAATCGGCTGAAAATTAACAATAAAGCATAAAAATATTAACAATAAAGCATAAAAAAATTAACAATAAATAATAAAAAATCAACCAAAAAATCAACAGAAAATCAACAAAAAATCAGAAAAAAATCAGAAAAAAAATCAGAAAAAATCAGAATAAAATCAGAAAAAAAATCAGAAAAAATCAGGAAAAAATCAACAAAAAAAAAATCAACAAAAAATCAACAAAAATCACAAAAAAATCACGAACAAATGAACAAAAATAACCACAAAAAAATCAACAAAAAAACGAGAAATAAAAAAACAAATGGGGGAAAATCAGAGAAATAGATGTAATAAATAAAAACAGAGAAAAAACCAGAGAAATAAATGAAATAAATAAAACATAAATGGAGGAAAAATCAGAGAAATAAATGTAATAAATAAAATATAAATAGAGAAAAAAACAAAGAAAGAAATGAAATAAATAAAATACAAATGGGGGAAAATCAGAGAAATAAATGTAATAAATAAAAATATAAATGGAGAAAAAAATCAGAGAAACAAATGAAATAAATAAAAATATAAATAGAGGAAAACCAGAGAAATAAATGAAAGAAATAAAACACAAATAAAGAAAAAATCAGAGAAATAAATGTGAGAAATAAAATATAAACACAGGAAAAATCAGAGAAATAAATAAAACACAAATGGAGGAAAATCAGGGAAATAAATGAAATAAATAAAATATAAATAGAGAAAAAAACAGAGAAATAAATGTAATAAATAAAGATATAAATACAGGAAAATCAGAGAATTAAATGAAATAAATAAAATAAAAATAGAGAAAAAACAGAGAAATAAATGAAATAAATAAAACACAAATGGAGAAAAATCAGATAAATAGATGTGAGAAATAAAATATAAACACAGGAAAAATCAGAGAAATAAATGAAATAAATAAAATATAAATGGAGGAAAAAACAGATAAATGAAATAAATAAAAATATAAATAGAGAAAAAAACAGAGAAATAAATGAAATAAATAAAATATAAATGGAGGAAAAATCAGAGAAATAAATGAAATAAATAAAATATAAATAGAGGAAAAATCAGAGAAATAAATGAAATAAATAAAACACAAATGGGGGAAAATCAGAGAAATAAATGCAATAAATAAAAATATAAATAAAGAAAAAACCAAAGAAATAAATGAAATAAATAAAACACAAATAGGGGAAAAATCAGAGAAATAAATGAAATAAGTAAAATACAAATGGAGGAAAATCAGAGAAATAAATGAAATAAATAAAACATAAATAGAGAAAAAAATCAGAGAAATAAATGTAATAAGTAAAACACAAATGGAGGAAAAATCTGAGAAATAAATGAAATAAATAAAACATAAATAGGGGAAAAATCAGAGAAATACATGAAATAAATAAAATATAAATGGAAGAAAATCAGAGAAATAAATGTGAGAAATAGAATATAAATAGAGAAAAAATCAGAGAAATAAATGCAATAAATAAAAATATAAATAAAGAAAAAACCAAAGAAATAAATGAAATAAATAAAATATAAATGGAGAAAAAACCAGAGAAATAAATGAAATAAATAAAAATATAAATAGGGAAAAAAACAGAGAAATAAATGAAATAAATAAAATATAAATAGAGAAAAGTCAGAGAAAGAAATGAAATAAATAAAAATATAAACAGAGGAAAAACCAGAGAAATAAATGAAATAAATAAAATACAAATAGGGGAAAATCAGAGAAATAAATGAAATAAATAAAATATAAATAGAGGAAAAATCAGAGAAATAAATGAAATAAATAAAATATAAATAGAGAAAAAATCAGAGAAATAAATGAAATAAATAAAATACAAATAGAGGAAAAATCAGAGAAATAAATGAAATAAATAAAATACCAATAGAGAAAAATCAGAGAAACAAATATGAGAAATAAAATATCAATAGAAGAAAAATCAGAGAAATAAATGTGAGAAATAAAATATAAATGGAGGAAATCAGAGAAATAAATGAAAGAAATAAAAACATAAATAGAGAAAAAAATCAGAGAAATAAATGCAATAAATAAAAATATAAATACAGAAAAAGCCAAAGAAATAAATGAAATAAATAAAATATAAATAGAGAAAAAAACAGAAAAATAAATGAAATAAATAAAATACAAATGGAGGAAAAATCAGAGAAACAAATGCAATAAATAAAAATAGAAATAAAGAAAAAACCAAAGAAATAAATGAAATAAATAAAACATAAATGGGGAAAAATCAGAAAAATAAATGCAATAAATAAAAACATAAATACAGAAAAAACCAAAGAAATAAATGAAATAAATAAAATATAAATAGAGAAAAAACCAGAGAACCAACATGAGAAACAACCACCAGCCCCAGCGACACAAATGGAGGAAAACCGAAATAAAAAAACGGAAATAATTTGAATTTTCCTGGACTAAAAAACTCACAGCAAAGAGGGCAGGGCCCATGTAGGTCTCCATGTATTGATAATAAAGGGACATGATTTTCACCAGGTTCTGCAGGGCAGCCACTCGAACCTACAGCAAAAAATAAAATAAAAAATCAAATTATTTTTATGATTTTTTAATTTTTTTTAGGGTCAAAAATAAAAGAAAAAGGGAATTTTTTTTGGTGTCACTCACCCTCGTGTCTGGGCATTGTGTGGCCTCACACACGACCTGCATGATAAAGTGCCTTTCAGACTGGGGGGGAAAAATAGAAATAAAATGAGATTATAAAGGGGTTTTTATAAAGGGTTTTGGGGTTTTTTGGGGGTTTTTTCACACGGTGGGAATGGGATTGAATGGGGTCAGGGGAAAAGGGAGGGATGGGGTGGGGGGTTTGTGTAAAATGGGGATAATTCTGATTAAAATGGGAATAATTCTGATTAAAATGGGAATAATTCTGATTAAAATGGGAATATTTCTGATTAAAATGGGAATAATTCTGATTAAAATGGGAATACTTTGATTAAAATGGGAATAATTCTGAATAAAATGGGAATATTTCTGCTTAAAATGGGAATAATTCTGATTAAAACGGGAATATTTCTACTTAAAATGGGAATAATTCTGATTAAAATGGGAATAATTCTGATTAAAATGGGAATATTTCTGATTAAAATGGGAATAATTCTGATTAAAATGGGAATATTTCTGATTAAAATGGGAATAATTCTGATTAAAATGGGAATATTTCTACTTAAAATGGGAATAATTCTGATTAAAATGGGAATATTTCTGATTAAAATGGGAATAATTCTGATTAAAATGGGAATATTTCTGATTAAAATGGGAATAATTCTGATTAAAATGGGAATAATTCTGATTAAAATGGGAATATTTCTGATTAAAATGGGAATATTTCTGATTAAAATGGGAATATTTCTGATTAAAACGGGAATAATTCTGATTAAAACGGGAATAATTCCGATTAAAAAGGGAATAATTCTGATTGAAACGGGAATAATTCTGATTAAAATGGGAATAATTCCGATTAAAAAGGGAATAATTCTGATTAAAATGGGAATAATTCTGATTAAAATGGGAATAATTCTGATTAAAATGGGAATATTTCTAAATAAAACGGGAATATTTCTGCTTAAAATGGGAATAATTCTGATTAAAACGGGAATAATTCCGATTAAAATGGGAATATTTCTAATTAAAATGGGAATATTTCTGATTAAAATGGGAATACTTCTGCTTAAAATGGGAATAATTCTGATTAAAATGGGAATATTTCTGATTAAAATGGGAATATTTCTAATTAAAATGGGAATATTCCTAATTAAAATGGGAATAATTCTGATTAAAATAGGAATATTTCTAATTAAAATGGGAATAATTCTGATTAAAATGGGAATAATTCTGATTAAAATGGGAATATTTCTGCTTAAAATGGGAATAATTCTGCTTAAAATGGGAATAATTCTAATTAAAATGGGAATATTTCTGCTCAAAATGGGAATAATTCTGATTAAAATGGGAATATTTCTAATTAAAATGGGAATATTTCTAATTAAAATGGGAATAATTCTGATTAAAATGGGAATATTTCTACTTAAAATGGGAATATTTCTGATTAAAATGGGAATAATTCTGATTAAAATGGGAATAATTCTAATTAAAATGGGAATATTTCTGATTAAAACGGGAATAATTCTGCTTAAAATGGGAATATTTCTAATTAAAATGGGAATAATTCTGATTAAAATGGGAATAATTCTGATTAAAATGGGAATATTTCTACTTAAAATGGGAATTGTTTCTTGTCCAAAATGGGAATATTTCTACTTAAAATGGGAATATTTCTACTCAAAATGGGAATATTTCTTCTCCAAAATGGGAATTGTTTCTTGCCCAAAATGGGAATATTTCTACTCAAAAATGGGAATAATTCTACTTAAAATGGGAATATTTCCTGTCCAAAAATGGGAATATTTCCATCCCAAAAGGGGAATTTTTTCTTTCTTCTCCCAAAATGTAAATTTTTCCTTTCCCCAAAACGAGGATCCCAAATTTCCACCTCAAGGCTGGAAATAAAGACACGGCAGAAACCCAGAATTAAAAAAAAAAACAGGGAAAAGGGGAAAAAAAGGGGAAAAAAGGGGGAAAAAAGGGGGAAAAAAGGGGGAAAAAAAGGAGAAAACAAGGTTGAAAAAGGGGAAAAAGGGGGGAAAAAAAGAAAAAAAAAGGGAAAAAATAATAATAAAAAAAGGAGAATAAAAGGGAATAAAAGGTCACTGCTCCCCTCCCCTGAAGATTCCCAGAATGCCAGGAAAATTCCGGGGAAATTTCAGGAAAATCCCGGGAAAACTCCAGGGAAATCCCGTGAAAATCCCACGAAAATTCCAGAAAAATCCAGGAAAAATCCAGGAAAAATTCCAAGAAAATCCCGGGAAAATCCCAGGAAAACTCCAAGAAAATTCCAAGAAAATCCCAGGAAAATTTCCAAGAAAATCCCAGGAAAATTCCAAGAAAATTTCAAGAAAACTCCGGGAAAACTCCGGGAAAATCCCAGGAAACCTCCAGGAAAATTTCCAGGAAAACCTCAGGAAAAATCCAGGGAAAATCCAGAGAAATCCCAAGAAAAATCCCAGAAAAATCCCAGGAAAATTCCAAGAAAATTCCAAGAAAATCCCAGGAAAATCCCAGGAAAATCCCAGGGAAACTCCAAGAAAATCCCAGGAAAATCCTGGGAAAACTCCAGGAAAAATCCAGGAAAACCCCAGAAAAATCCCAGGAAAAATCCAGGAAAATCACACGAAAATTCCAGAAAAATCCAGGAAAACCCCAGGAAAATTCCAGGAAAATCCCAGGAAAAATCCCAAGAAAAATCCAGGAAAACTCCAGGAAAATCCCAAGCAAAATCCAGGAAAATTCCAGAAAAATCCAGGAAAAATCCAAGAAAATACCGGGAAAATCCCAGGAAAATTCTGGAAAATCCCAGGAAAATTCCAAGAAAAATCTGGGAAAATTTCAGGAAAATCCCAAGAAAAATCCAGGAAAATTCCAAGAAAATTCCGGGAAAATCCCAGGAAAATTCCAGGAAAACTTCAGGAAAAATCCTGGAAAAATCCCAAGAAAATCCCAGGAAAATTCTAAGAAAACTCCAGGAAATATTCCAGTTAAATTCCAGAAAAATCCCGGGAAAAATCCAGGAAAATCCCGGGAAAACCCCAGGAAAATCCCAAGCAAAATCCAGGAAAATCCCAGAAAAATTCCAGGAAAATTCCAAGAAAATTCCAGGAAAATCCCCAGGAAAACCACAGGAAAATCCCAAGAAAATCCCAGGGAAACCCCAGGAAAATTCATGTTAAATTCCAGGAAAATCCCAGGAAAATTCCAAGTAAATTTCAGGAAAATCCCAGGGAAACTCCAGGAAAATTCCAGAAAAATCCCAGAAAAATCCCACGAAAATCGCACGAAAATGCCAGAAAAATTGAGGAAAAACCCACGAAAATTCCAAGAAAATTCCAGAAAAATCCCAGGAAAAACCCATGAAAATCGCACGAAAATTCCAGAAAAATTGAGGAAAAGCCCACGAAAATTCCACGAAAATGCCACGAAAATTCCAAGAAAAATCCCCCCAAAAATCCCAAGAAAATTCCAGGAAAATCCCAGAAAAATCCCAGGAAAAACCCACGAAAATCGCACGAAAATTCCAGAAAAATCGAGGAAAAACCCACGAAAATTCCAGAAAAATTCCAAGAAAATCCCAAGAAAATTCCACGAAAATTCCAGGAAAATCCCAGAAAAATCCCAGGAAAAACCCACGAAAATTGCATGAAAATGACAGAAAAATTGAGGAAAAACCCAGGAAAATTCCAAGAAAAATCCCGAAAAAATCCCAAGAAAATTCCAGGAAAATCCCGGAAAAATCCTGGAAAAACCCACGAAAATTCCAGGAAAATTCCAGGAAAATTCCACGAAAATTCCAAGAAAACTCCAGGAAAATCCCAGGAAAAACCCACGAAAATCGCACGAAAATTCCAGAAAAATCGAGGAAAAATCCACGAAAATGCCACAAAAATTCCAAGAAAAATCCTGAAAAAATCCCAAGAAAATTCCAGGAAAATCCCGGAAAAATCCTGGAAAAATCCACGAAAATTCCAAGAAAATTCCACGAAAATTCCAAGAAAACTCCAGGAAAATCCCAGGAAAAACCCACGAAAATTCCACGAAAATTCCAAGAAAGTCCCAAGAAAATTCCAGAAAATCCCAAGAAAATCCCAAGAAAATTCCAGAAAATTCCAAGAAAATCCCAGAAAATCCCAGAAACCCCATCCCCATCCCCGGGCCGTGCTCAGGTCTCAGCTCACGGAGGGATCTCTCCAGGAATTCTCAGCGTGGTGCATGAACCTTCAGCACTGACCTGGCGGCCACACACGGCCCACCGTGGGGATGGGCTATGGGGCTTTTATGGGAATTTTTGGGGAATTTTTGGGATTTTTTTGGGAATTTTTTGGAAAATTTTTGGGGATTTTTTGGGAATTTTTTTGGATTTTTTGGAGAATTTTTGGGGAATTTTTTGAGGATTTATTTGGATTTTTTGGAGAATTTTCAGGGAATTTTTTGAGGATTTCTTTGGACTTTTTGGGGAATTTTTTTGGATTTTTGGGGATTTTTGGGGGAGTTTTTGGGGGAATTTTTTTGGATTTTTGGGAGATTTTTTGAGGATGTTTTTTGGATTTTTTGGGGATTTTTTGGGAATTTTTTGGGAATTTTTGGAGAATTTTTGGGGAATTTTTTGAGGATTTTTTTTTACTTTTTGGGGAAATTTTTTGGATTTTTTTGACTTTTTGGGGAACTTTTTTGGATTTTTTGGGGGAATATTTTTGGATTTTTGAGAGATTTTTTGGGGATTTTTTTTTTATTTTTTGGGGGATTTCTGGGGAATTGTTTTGGATTTTTGGGGATTTTTGAGGGAATTTTTGAGGGAATTTTTTTGGATTTTTGGGAGATTTTTTTGGATTTTTTGGGGAATTTCTTTGGATTTTGGGGGATTTTTTAGGAATTTTTAGGATTTTTTTTTTATTTTTTGGGGGAATTTTTTTGGGAATTTTGGGGGGAATTTTTTTGGATTTTTGGGAGATTTTTTTTTGATTTTTTGGGGAATTTTTGGGGGAATTTGGGGGGGTTTTGGGGAATTTTTGGGAAATTTTAAAAATTTTTTTGCCAATTTTTTGGTGAATTTTTTTGCCAAATTTTGGTGAATTTTGCCAATTTTTTTTGCAAATTTTTTGCCAATTTTTTGTGAATTTTTTGCGGTTTTTTTGCCAATTTTTCCCAATTTTTCCCAATTTTTTGCCAATTTTTTTTACCAATTTTTTGCCAATTTTTCCCCATTTTTTGCGATTTTTTTGCCAATTTTTGGTGAATTTTTTGCGATTTTTTGCCAATTTTTTGCGATTTTTTTGCCAATTTTTTGCCAATTTTTTGCCAATTTTTAACCAATTTTTGGCCAATTTTTTAAACCAATTTTTAACCATTTTTTTGCCAATTTTTTGCGATTTTTTTTCCCAATTTTTTGCCAGTTTTTTGCCAATTTTTTTTACCCATTTTTTTGCCAATTTTTTAAACCAATTTTTTGCGATTTTTTCCCAATTTTTTGCCAATTTTTTCCCAATTTTTTGCCATTGTTTGGCCAATTTTTAACCAATTTTTGCCAATTTTTAGCCATGTTTTTTGCCAATTTTAAACCAATTTTTAAACCAATTTTTCCCCCATTTCCCCCCAATTTTCCCCCATTTTTCCCCAATTTTCCCCCCAGTTTTTTCCCCATTTTTCCCCAATTTTTCCCCATTTTTCCCCAATTTTTCCCCAATTTTTTCCCAATTTTTCCCTGATTTTTTCCCAATTTTTCCCTGATTTTTTCCCAATTTTTTCCCAATTTTCCCCCTTTTCCCACCTCCTTGTCAAAGTTTGCTTTGGTGAACTCCAGCGAGTTGAGCAGAGCGTTGGTGGCCGCCAGCTTCACGTTGTTGCTGGGCTCCTCCTTCCTCATCCCCTGGATTATGGCAGTCAGGATCTCATTGGATTTATCCTGCAGCTGCTCTGGATCCTGCAAAAAAAAAATTAAAATTAAAATTTAAAAAAAAAATTAAAAAAAAATTTAAAATATTCATAAAGTTATTCACGATTTAAAGTGGTTTTTACGTGTTTTCGAGCGGTAAAATCGACAGATAAAACTGATTTTTTTAAATTTTTTTTTAATTTTTTTTTTAATTTTTTTGCCAGAATCTACAAATTAAAATTTTTAGGATAAATCAGGAAAATTTTAGGATAAAGCAAGAAATAATAGGAAAAAAAAAAAAATAAATCCAAGGAATTCCTGCAGCTGCTGGGATGGGAAGGAAAAGGGTGAGAATAAATTATTCCAGAAACTCAAATAAAAAAAAAAAATCCAAATAAATCAAACAAATTCCAGGATTTCATTCCATTCGTAAAAAAGTTCCAAAATTGGATTTTCAAATAATTTCTGGATTTGGACAGAGATTTTCAAGTGGGAAATTTTCCAATTTTTTTTTTTTTTTTTTAAGATACAGAAAAAAAATTCACAGGGCCTGGACCTGCAAAAAAAAAAAAAAAAAAAAAAGGAACAAACCCTCCAGAATTCCAAGGATTTCTCACAACCAAATTTCCTCTTTTATTTTGTTTTTCTCCTCAGTGAAACCAATCCCTTGAAAATAAAATCCAAATAAAAAAAATCCGAATAAAAAATCCAAATAAAAAAGCCCAAATAAAATGCAAATAAAAAAATCCAAATAGAATCCAAATAAAAAAGTCCAAATAAAATCCAAATTTAAAATATCCAAATAAAAAAATCCAAATAAAATCCAAATAAAAAAATCCAAATAAAATCCAAATTTAAAATATCCAAATAAAAAAATCCAAATAAAATTCAAATAAAAAAATCCAAATAAAATCCAAATTTAAAAATCCAAATAGAATCCAAATGAAAAAATCCAAATAGAATCCAAATAAAAAAATGCAAATAAAATCCAAATAAAAAATCCAAATTAAAAAATCCAAATAAAATCCAAATGAAAAAATCCAAATAAAAAAATCAAATTCAAATTATTCTGGAAATCTGGGAATCATCTCCAGGAAATTCAAATTATTCTGGAAATATGGGAATAATCTCCAGGAAATTCAAATTATTCTGGAAATCATCTCCAGAAAATTCAAATTATTCTGGAAATCATCTCCAGGAAATTCAAATTATTCTGGAAATCTGGGAATCATCTCCAGGAAATTCAAATTATTCTGGAAATCATCTCCAGGAAATTCAAATTATTCTGGAAATCTGGGAATCATCTCCAGGAAATTCAAATTATTATGGAAATCATCTCCAGGAAATTCAAATTATTCTGGAAATCTGGGAATATCTTCCAGGAAATTCAAATTATTCTGGAAATCAGGGAATATCTTCCAGGAAATTCAAATTATTCTGGAAATATGGGAATAATCACCAGGAAATTCAAATTATTCTGGGAATCATCTCCAGGAAACTCAAATTATTCTGGAAATCAGGGAATTCTTAAGGCTGGGAAAACCACCCAAGATAATCCGACCCCAAAAAAACCCAACTCTAAATCCAACCTCAAAAAACCCAACCCTAAATATCCAACCCCAAAAAATCCAACCCTAAATATCCAACCCCAAAAAATCCAACCCTAAACATCCAACCCCAAAAAATCCAACCCTAAACATCCAAGCCCAAAAAAACCCAACCCTAAATATCCAATCTCAAATCCGACCCCAAAAAATCCAACCCTAAATCCAACCCTAAATCTGACCCCAAAAAACCCAAAAAAACCCCTCCAACCCAAAAAGTCCAAGCCAAAACCCAACCCTAAACCCAACTCAACAAACCCAAAATAAATCAAAAGTCCAACCCCAAAGAATCCAACTTAAAGAACTCAACCCTAAACCCGACCCAAAAAATCCCAAAAAAATCCAACCCAAAGAATCCGAGCCTAAACCCAAACTAAAATCCCAATAAACTCAAATTTAAACCTAAAGTCCAACCCAAAAAAGTCCAACCCTAAACCAAATCCAACAAATTCAACAGTTTTTCAACCCCAAAGTCCAACCTAAAGAATCTCACCCTAAACCCAACCCAAAACCCCACAAAAAACAACAAACCCAAAATCACAGTGAAAATCCAACCCACAAAGTCCAAGCCAAAGCCCAACCCAAAAAACCTGAAAAACCCCAACCCAAAGAATCCAAACCAAAATCCAACAAATCCAACCTAACAAAGCCAAAATCCAACAAATCCCAAACCCCAAACCCCAAAAATCCAACCCTAAACCCAACAAACTCAAAATCAAACCACGAGTCCAATCCAAAAACCCAACCCCAAACCCAATGAACCCAACGAGCCCAAAACCAACAAACCCAAAAACCCAACAAACAAATCCAACCCAACAACCCCAAAACCCAACAACCCCAAAACCCAACAACCCAAAAACCCAACAACCCCAAAACCCAACAACCCCAAAACCCAACAAACCCAAAAACCCAACAAACAAATCCAACCAAACAACCCCAAAACCCAACAACCCCAAAACCCAACAAACCCAAAAACCCAACCAAACAACCCCAAAACCCAACAACCCCAAAACCCAACAACCCCAAAAACCCAACCCAACAAACCCAACCAAACAACCCCAAAACCCAACAACCCCAAAACCCAACAACCCCAAAACCCAACAACCCCAAAAACCCAACCAAACAACCCCAAAACCCAACAACCCCAAAACCCAACAACCCCAAAAACCAACCAACAACCCCAAAACCCAACCCCAAAACCCAACAACCCAACAAACCCAACAAACCCAACAACCAAACCCAACAACCCAAAAACCCAACCCAACAAACCCAACCAAACAACCCCAAAACCCAACAACCCAAAACCCAACTCAAAACCCAACAACCCAAAAACCCAACCCAACAAACCCAACCAAACAACCCCAAAACCCAACAACCCCAAAAATCCAACAAACCCAACAACCCAACCCAACAAACTCAACAACCCAAAACCTCAAAAATCCAACAAACCCAAAAACCCAACAACCCCAAAACCCAACAACCCCAAACCCAACAACCCCAAAACCCAACAACCCCAAAACCCAACAAACCCAAAAACCCAACAAACTCAACCCAACAACTCAAAAATCCAACAAATCCAACACCCAACAACCCAAAAACCCAACAACCCAAAACCCAACTCAAAACCCAACAAACTCAACCCAACACTCAACCCAACAAACCCAAAAACCTAAAACCTCAAAAATCCAACAAACGCAAAAACCCAACCAAACAACCCCAAAACCCAAAAACCCAACAACCCAAAAACCCAACCCAACCAAACAACCCCAACAAACCCAACAAGCCCAACCCAACTAAACAACCCCAAAACCCAACAAACTCAACCCAACAACTCAAAAATCCAACAAACCCCAAAACCCAACAAGGCAAAAATCCCACCAAGTCAAAACCCAACAAACTCAACCCAACAAGCCCAAAACTCAACAACTCAAAAATCCAAACCCCAAAATCCAACAAACCCGACACCCAACAACTCAACAACCCAACAAACCCAACCTGACAAACTCAACCCAACAAACCCAACAAGCCCAACCCAACTAAACAACCCCAAAACCCAACAAACCCAAAACCTGACAAACTCAATCCAACAAGCCCAAAAATCCAACAAACCCAAAACCCAACAAACTCAACCCAATCCAACAAACCCAACAATCCCAACCCAACCAAACAACCCCAAAACCCAACAAACTCAAAACCCAACAAGCTCAAAACCCAACAACCCAAAAATCCAACAAACAAGCCCAAAACCCAACAAACTCAACCCAACCCAATAAACCCAACCAACTCAAAACCCAACCAACTCAACCCAACAAGCCCAAAACCCACCAAACTCAAAACCCACCAAGCCCAAAACCCACCAAACTCAAAACCCACCAAACTCAAAACCCACCACACTCAAAACCCAACCAACTCAAAACCCAACCAACTCAAAACCCAACCAACTCAAAACCCAACCAACTCAAAACCCAACCAACTCAAAACCCAACCAACTCAAAACCCAACAAACTCAACCCAACAAACTCAAAACCCACCAAACTCAAAACCCAACAAACTCAAAACCCAACAAACTCAAAACCCAACAAACTCAAAACCCAACAAACTCAAAACCCAACAAACTCAAAACCCAACAAACTCAAAACCCAACAAACTCAAAACCCAACAAACTCAAAACCCAACAAACTCTAAACCCAACAAACTCTAAACCCAACAAACTCTAAACCCAACAAACTCTAAACCCAACAAACTCAAAACCCAACAAACTCAAAACCCAACAAACTCAAAACCCAACAAACTCAAAACCCAACAAACTCTAAACCCAACAAACTCTAAACCCAACAAACTCAAAACCCAACAAACTCAACCCAACCAGCTCAACCCAACAAACCCAACCCTTCCCACCCCAACCTCCAGCCCATCCCGATCCGGCAGATCCGAAATCCCCGTTGTTATTGTTGGTCATTTATTTTTTTAATTTTTTTTTTTACCCCAACCCCAACCCCTCCCCGCGCACTCACGATGTCCTGGCAGATGTAACCGATGGCCTCGAGCGTGGACTCCTTCATGTGCTCGGTGCTGTGCTGGTTGGTGACGTTGGCCACCAGCTGTGGGATCAGCTCTGGCCATTGGTTCATGGGGATCTCGGCGCAGGCGATGCCGGCCACGCACTGCGACGCCGAGCTGGGCCGGTACGTCTCGGTGCCCAGGGTCTGCAGCACCTGCAGTGAGACAAAAAAAAAATCCCAAATCCTTCATCTCGTGCCATGAATGGCTTGGATTGTTCTGGAAAAATGCTGGTGGGGATGGAGAGGTTCCAGCTTGGATCTTGTGGTAAAAAAAAATTGTTAGAATTGGAGAAATGGCAATTAAATTCGGCCCAAAAGGGGAATTCTTAACGCTGAAATGGTCTGGGTGGTTTTGGTGTGCACTGGGATTGGATTGATCAGGAGGATTTGTGGTGCTGGAATTTGAGAATTTTTCCTTACAAAATGGAGGGAGGGAAATCCCTCCCTGATTTTTTTCAGCTTTTCCTGTTACACACCAAGAAAATTTTACAATTTTTTTCAATTTTAGATTTTTTTTTCAAAAATAAAGGAGTCAATTTTCATTTTTCCTTCATTTTCAGTTACACACCAATAACACTTTCTTTAAAAAACTGAGATTTTTACAGCATTTCCCAGTCATTCCAATAACATCTTTTTAAAAACAGAGGGATGGACTTTCATTTTTCCATCATTTGTAGTTATACACCAATAACACTTTCTTTAAAAAACACAGAGATTTTTTTCAGCATTTCCCAGTCATTCACCAATAAAACTCTTTTTTAAAAACACAGGGAGTGGATTTGCATTTTTCCATCATTTTTAGGTGTACACCAACAACTTTCTCTAAAAAATAGAAGGACATGGGATGATTTTTTTCAGCATTCCCAGTTACACACCAATAACTAAAAAAAAAATAAAGATGATTTCTTTTTTACCATTGCCACTTGAACACCAATAATATTTTCTATAAAAAATGAAGGGAGGGATTTGCATTTTCTCTCTATTTTTGATTGTACACCAATAAAAATTTCTTTAAAAAACAAAGAAATGGGGCCTCATTTTTCAGCATTTCCAGCTCCACACCAACAACATTTCCTCTAAAAACTGGAGGGAGTGGGATGGATTTTATCAGCATTTCCAGTTGCACACCTTCATTTTCCAAGTTTCCACCCAAATGTTTTATTTTTGATTTTGAAAACAGCAACAAATTGTTGGATTTCGATGCACCAGGACAGCTCCTGATGCCAGTAAAATTCCATGGAAATAAAGGATCAAAGGTGCTCCATCATCTCCCACCCAAATTTATCCCTCTGATGTGGCTGCCCCTGGATCCCTGCAATGCCCAAGGCCAGCCTGGATTGGGTTTGGAGCACCCTGGGATAAGGGAAAAGTGGGAATGGATGGAATTTAAAAGTTCTCCCAACCCAAATAATTCTGGGATTACAGAGAGAGATTCTATTAACACACACACACACAAAAAAAAAAATAAAAATAAAAGCTCAGGGCTGAGCTGAATCAATCACAGAGCACTGCACAAATCCCAGCACCACTTTTTGCTCCCATCAGCCAAAAAAAAAAAAAAAAAAAAAAAAAAAAAAAACCCAAACAAAACAAAAACCACTGAGCCACCACTTCTGTCTGTGCAGGCTCTGAACTCCAACTGGCACAGGACACAAAAGGATCCTCGGGAAAAAAAACACCCGAATTTTTGCCTGATTTTCTATCTGGAACTTGCAATTTTTTTCCCAATTTTTCACCCTTAAATCTTCCCTGGACTCCTGTGGATGTTGTTCAGTCCCAGAGCGTTTCCAAGGTGTTGATGGGGATTGGAGAGCACTTGGGGAAGCTCTTCCTCAGAAAGGGAAGAAAAAAATCTTCCTCAAAAAGCATTTCCTGCAGAAAAATCAACGCCCAGCCCGGCTGAGCCACAGAATTCTGGGATGGTTTGGGTGGGAAGGGACCTCAAATCCCATCCAGGAACATTTTCCCCCATCCCAGGCTGCTCCAAACCCCAATGTCCAGCCTGGCCTGGGACACTCCCAGGGAAAATCCCTGCAGGGTTTTTAGAGCCTCGCTGGGAAAACTTCTTCCTTTTTTAGCTCGTCTCAAATCAATCCTCTCCCACTTCCAAACCATCCTCCCCTGTCCTACTGCACCGTTCCATAAATCCCAGAAAATCCCGAGCTGGAAGGGACCCACAGGGATCATCCAGCCCAGCTCCCATCCCTGCAGGACACCCCAAAATCCCACCCTGGGCAGCCCTGGCAGCGCTGCCCAAACATTCCTGGAGCTCTCAGAGGTTTGGGATCAGGATCATTCCATGGGGAGCTGCTCCAGAGCCCAAAAACCCTCTGGGGGAAACCCCAAAATCCAAATCAAACTCCAACCCAAATATCCATCCCAAAACTCCTGGAGCTCTGAGAGGTTTGGGATCACAGCCATTCCATGGGGAGCTGCTCCCAGTGCTTGAACATTTTCTGCGGGAAACCCCAAAATCCAAATCAAACTCCAACCCAAATATCCATCCCAAAACTCCTGGAGCTCTCACATGTCTGGGATCACAACCATTCCACAGGGAACTGTCCCAGTGCCCAAAAATCTTCTGGAGGAAACCCCAAAATCCAACTCAAACTCCAACCCTGGAGCTCTCAGAGGTTTGGGATCACAACCATTCCATGGGGAGCTGCTCCAGAGCCCAACAACCCTCTGGGGGAAACCCCAAAATCCAAATCAAACTCCAACCCCAAACTCCTGGAGCTCTGAGAGGTTTGGGATCAGGATCATTCCATGGGGAGTTGTCCCAGTGCTTGAACATCCTCTGGAGGAAACCCCAAAATCCAATTTAAACTCCAACCCATAATATCCATAACTCAATAAATCCAACCCCAAACTCCTGGAGCTCTGGTGTTTTTGGGATCACAACCATTCCATGGGGAGCTGCTCCAGTGCCCAACAACACTCTGGGGGAAACCTCAAAATCCAAATCAAACTCCAACCCAACAAACCCAACCCATAACATCCATAACTCAATAAATCCAACCCCAAACTCCTGGAGCTCTGGTGCTTTTGGGACCACAACCATTCCATGGGGAACTGTCCCAGTGCTCGAATACCCTCTGGGGGAAACCCCAAAATCCATTTTAAACTCCAACCCAACAAACTCAATCCATAACTCAATAAATCCAACCCCAAACTCCTGGAGCTCTGGTGCTTTTGGGATCACAACCATTCCATGGGGAGCTGTCCCAACACACCCAGCCCACCTCTGCAGGAAGATCTTTCTCCAAATCCCACCCCAAAACTCCCCTGGGCACGAAACCAACACCCGGCAGCATCGACGGCAAAACGTTTTAAACCAACGAAATCCCTCCCTGACCCATCCCAAAGTGGCAAAAAAAGTGGGAAAAAGATGAAAAATCCCAAGGACTCACAAAGTTCTTGACCTCCCTGCGGGCGTTGGCGTCGATGGCGAGCCATCTCTGCTGGTACTGGGCCTTGATGTCGGGATCCTTGGAGGTCAGCGAGTTCTTGATCTGCAGCCCCGCGGCCACGCGCGCCACCTGGCTGTTCCCGGGGTTGGCCAGCACTTTGGACAGTTCCACCAGGAAAGTTGGCTGTGAAAACAACGGGATCAGAACCCCCCCAGACACCCCAAAAACTTCCCTTTGTCACCCCCACCCCAAAGCCACCCCCCCGGATCTAGGCCCAGATTAAGGGTTAAGCTCCTCACGAGAAGCGCCGGAAGCTCCGGTGGGATTTTTTTTTTTTAAGAGCTGACACTGAAGCACACAGTTACCTTCCCTGCCCTGAGAATTCCTTTAAGTAAATGGATTTATGGGGTTAAAAAAAAAAAAAAAAAAAAAAAAGGATTTTTCTAGGTGGGAATTTAGTGTGGAAAAAGGAGGAATTCCCTGTTCGTTGTTTCGGTGGTTTCACACCCCAAGTGGGATTGGTGAAATCTGGAATCTCTGATTTGGGACACTCTGAACTCTCTGCTGATCAAAATGATGACTGACCCCCCAAAATCATCATTAACTCCCCAAAATGATGATGATTGACCCCCCAAAATCATCATAAACCCCCCAAAATTATCATAAACCCCCCAAAATCATCATAAACCCCTCAAAATCATCATAAACCCCCCAAAATTATCATAAACCCCCCAAAATCATCATAAACCCATCAAAATCATCATAAACCTCTCAAAATCATCATAAACCCATCAAAATCATCATAAACCCCCCTAAAAACCCCCCTGGCATTGCTGCCACCTCCTCTGCTAAAACCTTTCCTTTTTAAGCCTCTTTTTCTTTCAAACATTTCTTAATTTTTTCACTTTTCAGAGGTTTCCCTGAAGTCAAGTCTGAGCAGGGAAGTTTTATTTTTCCTGAATATTTTTCCTCAAAAGCTTTTTGCCTGCCCAGAAAATCCTTCCTAGGAAACAGTGGGAGCAGATGCATCGCTTCCCAAACCTTTTTACACCGAGCAGAAATGTGATTTTCCTAAAAATCTTCAACTTTTTTTACAATAAACCCATTTCTAGAATCACTTAAGAAAACTTAAAATACGTTTTTTAAAAAAAACTCCTTAATCTTAAAGATTCTGGGGAACCAAAACCCCATTTTTAAAACTAACCCAACATTCAGAAGTTCAACAAACAACTCCAGTGCCTTGAACTCCACGTTTTCAATGCCCAAGCCAAGCTCTTGAAATAAAATTCATTTTAGTTGTTCCATCCCCAACTCTTCAACGTTTAAACTGCAGAATTTGGGGTCAAAAAATGGGGGAAAACTTAAAGGGATGGGTGTGAGGCTTTAGAAATAGTCTCAGTTTAAGGCAGTAGAATAAACCCTACAAGCAAAACCCACCAAATCCCTGCAAAACAAATTTTAAATTCTGATTTTACTACGAGTGAGGAGCCAGCCAGAATCAGTTCACAGGACAAGCCAGAAGTGTTGCTGCCACCCTTGGACAAGAAAACTCCTGAAATTCACAGGTGGAAGAGAAGCAACTTTGGGTTTCTCACCCATAAATTAGCAGGGAAAATTTGCCTTTTTGTGAGGTTTTGGGGTTAAATTCATCTTTAAAAAATGAGCAGCGTCACATGGAAGCTCCCAGACTTGAAAGAGAAGGCAGATGTGCCTGAGCTGGCTCCCACCTGCAGAGGTGTCAGGTAGAAAGGGAGAAATTAGCTAAAAGGGAGAAATTAGCTAAAAGGGAGAAATTAGCTAAAAGGGAGAAATTAGGGGTGGAGAGGAGGAGGAGGAAGGGGGATGAGGAAGAGCAGGAGGCTCCATCAGGGAACTGGGAGATGCTCCAGGCCGCCTGGGGATCTCCTGGGAAAGGCTCTTCCCACCCATCCTGGGCTGGGGACAGGCCTGGATTCCACATCCTCATCCTCCTGCTTCATCCCCAGCCTCATCCTCCTCCAGGACTCGGCCCTTTCCCAGCCTGGATCACCCCACACGAATCCTCAGTCCCAGCCCAAGCTCTGCTCTCACCCAGTCCCGCCTCTCACAAAGCAAAGTAAAAATGAAAGCTCGGAGCAATCTCACACGGCAAAGAGGAAAAACGAAAGTTTGGGAAATGAAAACCCACATCTGGCCCCAGCTCCTCCCAACCAACACCTGGAAATCAGGACCACGAGCAGCTCCTGCCCATCACCCCGAAATCCCTCACTCCACACAGCCCTGCGACTCCAGGCTCAACTGGAGGCTCCTGACACTCCAGCAGCACCAATCCCGAGGATTTTTCACTCAAAACCGAGGTTCAGCACAAAGGCTGCATCGATGCCGGTGCCGAGGGGGCTTCACGCTCCCTCCAACAGCAGCAGAAACGCAGAACCCCCGTGGCTTTCCCAGCTCACAGCAGGCCCGGGGAGGGAACCGCTGCTGGGGTGACAGGTGACAGGTTTGGGGGTGACAACGGCGGTGTGACAAGGACAGCACCGAGACACCGGGGCCCAGCATCCCCCAGTGCTCCCCAGCCCTGCAAGGAGCAGCCAGAGCTGCAGCCCCACACCTTGACTAAGCAAAAACCTTCTCCAGCACCACCAGCATCAAATCCCCCCCTCCAGCACAGCGATACACCCGCGAGTTTGGGCTTTTTTCGCCCTTATTTCTTTCCTTTTTTCAGATTTCTTTCCCTCCTCACATTTTTTTAAAGTCACCGCAGATGCAACTCCCCCTGCCCAGCCGAGTCTCCCTCCCCCACCGGCCGCCCCTGAGCTCCTCCCCAGGCCCCCGAAGCTCCGATCCCGCCCGGGCTGGGGTCTCGAGGGGATGCGACGGTCCCGGTGTGCCGGGCAGCACGACCGGACAGGGGTCCCGAGGGTACCAGAACCGGGCAGCAGGACTGGGCGGGGGTCCCACGGGCGGCAGGACCGGGCACTGAAACCGGGCAGCAGGACTGGGTAGGGACCCCGCGGACAGCGGGCCTGGGAGAGGGTCCCGTAAGGACCGGGCGCTAGAACCAGCCGGGGGTCCCGCGGAGGGTGGGAGCGGGCAGAGGGACTGGGCGGGGGCCGGGCGGGCACTGGGGCCTAGCGGGGCTCTCGCGGGGGCTGGAAGCGGCCGGCGGGGCCGGGCCGGGGTCCCCGAGGGCAGCCGGGCTTTAGGACCGGGCGGCGCCCGGGGCCGCGATGGCCGCGGTGGCCGCACATGGCCCGCGGCCGCTCCCGCACCGGCCCCGCCCCCCGGCCCGGCGCCGCGCGCTGATTGGCTGCCGGGCCCGCAGGGCGCGCTGTGATTGGCCCGCGCGGCCGCCGGGCGCGGGCAGGGGCGGCAGCGGCCATGGCGGCCGGGCCGGGCCGGGCCGAGCCGGGCGGGGCGGGGGAGGCCGCGGAGCGCTCGGGGCAGCGCCGGCCCCGCCACCCCCGGGGCCGCGCCGAGCGCTCACCAGGTTCTCGATGGCCGCCTGCTCCAGGAACTTCTGCGCCGCCTCGAGCTCCGAGCAGTCTGCGGAGGGGGAAACCGGCGTCAGCCGCGGCCCAACCGCCCGGGCCCTCAGGCTCCGAGCGCGCTCCTCACCGTGCCCGGGAGCCTCCCCGCCGCCACGGTTCCCGCCTGCCCCGCGGCCTCTCCCGCCGCCCACGCCCTCCCCGGGGCTGCGGGCGCCGCCTCGGCCGCCCCGCGGGTTGCGCGGCCTCCGCCCCGCCCGGCCCCGCCGGGCCTGCCCGCCCCGGCGCCCTCAGCCCTCAGCCCGCGCCCTACCCGGCGAGACCGTCTTCTCTAGGATGGTGATGAGCTCCATGGCGGCGGCGTGGCGGCTCCGGCGCCGGCGGGAGGAGGAGGAGGAGGAGGAGGGGGAAGGGGAGGGGGGGGAAGCGGGGCGGGCCGGAGGAGGGGAGGGAGGGGAAGGGCGGAAAGTCGGGGCCTGCCCCGCGGAGGCGGCGGGCGGAGGCCGGGGCGGGGGTGGTGGTAGTAGTAGCTCCCGGTACGGCTTCGGGGCGGTGGCGGGAGATTATTGGAAAACAAAAAAAAAAAAAAAAAAAAGAAAAAAAGGAAAAAAAAAAAAAGGGAAAAAAAAAAAAAAAAGAAGGGGCCGCGCGAGCGGGGAGGCGGCGGCGCGCGCGCGCACCGGGCGGCGGAGGGATACGCCAGGAGGCCCCGCGCGCGCGCCCCGCGCCCGCCTCGCTGATTGGCCGGCGGGGCCCCCCGGGGCGGCGCGCGCGGCTTCCCATTGGTCGGGCCGGCGGCGCGAGGCCATTGGCGGTGGGGGGGGGGGGGCGGCCTAGAGGGGGGAGCGCGTGAGGAAAGTGAAGGGGCGGAGCTTCCGGCAGCGCGCGCGGGGATTGGGCGGGGCCGGGCCGCGACCATTGCCGTGGGGGGGGGGGAAAGGGCAGGGGGCGCGACCACGTGAGGCCGCGAGTGGGGGCGACACCGGGACCACCGGGATGGAGAGCGGGGCCACCGGGATGGAGAGCGGGGCCACCGGCACTGCCGGGGCGTCCCGGCCATCCCCGGCGCGGCTCCGCCCGCGATGGGCGCGGGAAGCAGCGGCAGCGGCTCCGGGCACCGGCACCGGAACCGGCTTGGGAGGAGCCACGTGCTCGGCGCGCCGCGGGAAGCGGAGCCGGCGCGGGGCTCCCGGGCCCGGGGGTGTGTCCGGGCGTGTCCGTGTGTCCGGTCCGGCCCTGCAGAGTCGCTCCGGGTTGGGCATCCCGCAAGAACCGGCGCTGTGTATCCCGCGGGCCGGTTCCGGTGAGCGGGCGGGGCCCCGGCCCGGTCAGCACCGGGTACCGGGGCTGGGATAGAAGCGCAGCCAACCCCGGCAGTGCAAACCCTGCACCGGCTCCGGTGTCCCCAGAGTGTCCCCAAAGCGGCTCCGGTGTCCCCAGAGTGTCCCCAAAGCGGATCCGGTGTCCCCAGAGTGTCCCCGCACCGGCCCCGGTGTCCCCAGAGTGTCCCCGCACCAGCCCCGGTGTCCCCAGTGTCCCCACACCGGCTCCTCCCCGTCCCGGTGTGTCCCCAAACCGGGGTGACACCCCTCGGACCCGCATTCCCGTGGGATGCGGGAACGGGAAGCAAAGGAGGGAAAACGGGATGGCTGGAGAAGGGCAGGACAAAGCGCGGGTGACCAATTAACGGGCCGTAATGAGGAGCGGCAATTAGTGACACACGGTAAACGCAGAGCCCCCGGGACAAGCGGCAATTCCCGGGCCACTGCCCCGGCCCCTCCCGGGCTGGGAGCGGCCCTGGGATCATGCGGAGAATTCCGGGATCCGGGGGAAGGAAGGAACGCGGCCCAGAAACGGGAGCCGGTGGAATGCGGGGGGGAAGGGGGAGAGGGCGGGGTTAGACGGGACCCGGGGGAGGAATTCCTCCTCGGAACGGGGATTTGGGCACCGGGACAACTCCCCGTGGAATGGTTGTGATCCCAAAGCTGCCTCAGCTCCGGGAGTTTGGGCTTGGATTTGTTGGGTTCGGTTTTGGGGTTTCCCCCAGAGGGATTTTGGGCACTGGAGCAGCTCCCCATGGAATGATCCTGATCCCAAACCTCTGAGAGCTCCAGGAGTTTAGGGTTGGGTTTGTTGGGGTCAGTTTTGGGGTTTCCTCCAGAAGATTTTTGGGCACTGGGACAGTTCCCTGTGGAATGGTTGTGATCCCAGACATGTGAGAGCTCCAGGAGTTTTGGGTTGGAGTTTAAATTTGATTTTGGGGTTTCCCCCCAGAGGATGTTCAAGCACTGGGACAACTCCCCATGGAATGATCCTGATCCCAAACCTCTCAGAGCTCCAGGAGTTTGGGGTTGGAGTTTGATTTGGATTTTGGGGTTTTCCCCAGAGGGTTGTTGGGCTCTGGAGCAGCTCCCCATGGAATGGTTGTGATCCCAAACCTCTGAGAGCTCCAGGGTTGGAGTTTGAGTTGGATTTTGGGGTTTCCTCCAGAAGATTTTTGGGCACTGGGACAGTTCCCTGTGGAATGGTTGTGATCCCAAACCTCTGAGAGCTCCAGGAGTTCTGGGATGGATATTTGGGTTGGAGTTTGATTTGGATTTTGGGGTTTCCCGCAGAAAATGTTCAAGCACTGGGAGCAGCTCCCCATGGAATGGTTGTGACCCCAAACCTCTCAGAGCCCCAGGAGTTTGGGGTTGGAGTTTGATTTGGATTTTGGGGTTTCCCCCAGAGGGTTGTTGGGCTCTGGAGCAGCTCCCCATGGAATGATCCTGATCCCAAACCTCTGAGAGCTCCAGGAATGTTTGGGCAGCGCTGCCAGGGCTGCCCAGGGTGGGATTTTGGGGTGTCCTGCAGGGATGGGAGCTGGGCTGGATGATCCCTGTGGGTCCCTTCCAGCTCGGGATTTTCTGGGATTTATGGAACGGTGCAGTAGGACAGGGGAGGATGGTTTGGAAGTGGGAGAGGATTGATTTGAGACGAGCTAAAAAAGGAAGAAGTTTTCCCAGCGAGGCTCTAAAAACCCTGCAGGGATTTTCCCTGGGAGTGTCCCAGGCCAGGCTGGACATTGGGGTTTGGAGCAGCCTGGGATGGGGGAAAATGTTCCTGGATGGGATTTGAGGTCCCTTCCCACCCAAACCATCCCAGAATTCCATCATCCAGGGAAAACCCCTGGGAGCAGCTGGCTCCGACATTCCCATTCCAGCTGCCAACATCTGCCCGAGCCCAGGGCGTGCAGAGGCGCTCCCGGAGTTTCCCCCCTCGGGGCAGGATCCGGGAGAATTCCCTGTTGGGAGCCGAGGAAAATCTGCCCCGATCCCTGCGGGAATTGCGGGAATTCCGCGCAGCCCGGAGCTCGTGGTGGCCCCCAGGGGGGGATTTCATTCATTGCTGGGGAAATGGGAATAAGCGGCATTCCCGGGAAAAATCCCGGTTACATGGAATAGCCAGCATTCCCTAAAATAATCTGAGTTACAGGGAATATCCAGCATTCCCTAAAAAAACTGGGTTACAGGGAATTTCCAGCATTCCCTAAAAAAATCCAGGTTACAGAGAATTCCCTGCATTTCCTGAAAAATCTGGGTTTCAGGGACTTTCCACCATTCCCTAAAAATCTGGGTTACAGGGAATATCCAGCATTCCCTAAAAAAATCCGGGTTACAGGGAGTGTCCAGCATTCCCTAAAAAAACTGGGTTACAGGGAATATCCAGCATTCCCTAAAAATAATCTGAGTTACAGGGAATTTCCAGCACTCCCTAAAAATAATCTCAGTTACAGGGAATGGCCAGCATTCCCTAAGAATAATCTGAGTTACAGGGAATATCCAGCATTCCCTAAAAAAATCCGGATTACGTGGATGCCCATCATTCCTCAAAATAATCTGGGATACAGGGAATGTCCAGCATTCCCTAAAATAATCTGGATTACATGGAATATCCACCATTCCCTAAAATAATCTGGGATACAGAGAATGTCCAGCATTCCCTAAAAAAAATCTGGATTACAGGGAATATCCATCATTCCCTAAAAAATCTGGGTTACAGGGAATATCCAGCATTCCCTAAAAAATCTGGGTTACAGGGAATATCCAGCATTCCCTAAAAATTCCGTGTTCCAGGGACTCTGGTGAATCCCTCCGTTGTCCCTGCTGGGACCCCCAGCCCCAGGAACGCTCCCAAATCCCCTGGGCACAATCCTGGAATGGTTTGGGTGGGAAGGAGAGAAAAACTGATCCAGGGCCAGGTGCCCCTGGGATGGGGCAGCCACGATTCCCTCATTAATTACCTCATTAATTACCTCATTAATTACCTCATTAATTACTTCATTAATTACCACGATTCCCTCATTAATCACCCCCTGAGCCCCATCTCAGCCCTTTCCTCATCCCAAAATTTCCTCTCTCCTTGTCCTGCCTTTCCCTGGCATCACTTTGCCTTCATGGATTTCCCTAGGAATGGAAAAATCCCCAAAGTTCCTTTAATTGGGAATTAAATTCCTCTCAGGCCCTGCAGGAGAGTTCAGGCCCAGCCCTTTCCTCATCCCTAAAATCTTTTTTCTCCTTGTCCTGCCTCTCTCCCCATCATCCCTTTGCCTCCAGCAATAAAAATAAAGATTTCTCATGGAAAAGACAAATCCCAAACTTTAATTGGTAATTAAGGTGCTCTCAGCCCTTTCCACACCCCGAGCCCCATTTCAGCCCTTTCCTCATCCCTAAAATCTTTTTTCTCCTTGTCTTCCCCTTTTCCCCATCATCCCTTTGCCTCCAGCAACAAAAATCAAGATTTTTCTAGGAAAGGACAAATCCCGAAGTTCCTTTAATTGGGAATTAAATTCCTCTCAGGCCCTGCAGGAGAGTTCAGGCCCAGCCCTTTCCTCATCCCTAAAATCTTTTTTCTCCTTGTCCTGCCTCTCTCCCCATCATCCCTTTGCCTCCAGCAACAAAAATCAAGATTTTTCTAGGAAAGGACAAATCCCAAAGTTCCTTTAATTGGGAATTAAGGTGCTCTCAGCCCTTTCCTCACCCCTTTTCCCCATCATCCCTTTGCCTCCAGCAACAAAAATCAAGATTTCCCATGGGAAGGACAAATCCCAAATTTCCTTTAATTGGGAATTCAGCTGCTCCCAGCCCCAGCCGGGCCGGTTCTGCTGCTCCCGGGTTTTTGTTTTTGTGTCTCTCCCCCCCCCGGAGCCCCAGCCGCGCTCCCCGCGGGGTTTATTTGGATTTTGTTGCCGATTTGGATGTTGTTCGTGTGCAGGGAGCAGAAGGGAAAGCGGCTGAGTGTGCCCCAAGGGCCGGTGCTGACAGCGGGGAAACGCGCAATTCCCAAACAGCCTCGGCAAAGCGGCCGCCCGACAGCTCCAAATTCCCGGTTTTTTTTTTTTGTTGGTTTTTTTTTGGGGGGGGTGGAAATGATTTCACGACGCGATTCCGTCAATTTTGTGCTGTTTAATATACATTTTTTTGTTTCACTAATAATTATTTTATTTCTTTTCTCTGCTAAACGCAGCCCTGGGGTGCCTGAGGGTGATTTTTAAATTCAGATTAAAAGGGGGCGCTGCTCAGGGCTGAGCCTGAGCTCGACCCCTGCAGGGTCCTGGAAGGGACCCCCGGGTCCCTGCTGTGCCCCCACGGCTTTGGGTCCTTTCAGCCTCCAAATAAACCCAGATTTGGGTCCTTTCAGCCTCCAAATAAACCCAGATTCGGGTCCTTTCAGCTTTTAAATAAACCCAGATTTGGGTCCTTTCAGCCTCCAAATAAACCCAGATTCGGGTCCTTTCAGCTTTTAAATAAACCCAGATTTGAATCCTTTCAGCCTCAAAATAAACCCAGATTTGGGTCCTTTCAGCCTCCAAATAAACCCAGATTTGGGTCCTTTCAGCCTCCAAATAAACCCAGATTTGGGTCCTTTTAGCTTTTAAATAAACCCAGATTTGAATCCTGTCAGTCTCCAAATAAACCCAGATTTGGGCCCTTTCAGCTTCCAAATAAACCGAATTTTGGGTCCTTTCAGCTTTTAACTAAACCCAGATTTGGGTCCTTTCAGGCTCCGAATAAACCCAGATTCGGGTCCTTTCTGCTTTTAAATAAACCGAATTTTGTGTCCTTTCAGGCTCCAAATAAACCCAGATTTGGGTCCTTTCTGCTTTAAATGAACCCAGATTTAGGTCCTTTCACCCTCCAAATAAACCCAGATTCGGGTCCTTTCGGCTTTTAAATAAACCAAATTTTGGGTCCTTTCAGTCTCCAAATAAACCCAGATTCGGGTCCTTTCGGCTTTTAAATAAACCAAATTTTGGGTCCTTTCAGGCTCAAAATAAGCCCAGATTCGGGTCCTTTCAGTCTCCAGATAAACCCTAATTTGGGTCCTTTCAGGCTCCAAATAAACCCAGTTTTGAGTCCTTTCAGCTTTTAAATAAACCCAGTTTTGGGTCCCTTAAGCCTCCAAATAAACTCAGTTTTGGGTCCTTTCAGCCTCTAAATTAAACCCAGCTTTGGGTCTTTCAAGGCTCCAAATAAACCCAGATTTGGGTCCTTTCAGCTTTTAAATAAACCCAGTTTTGGGACCTTTTGGGCTCCAGATAAACCAAATTTTGGGTCATTTCAGCCTCCAAATAAACCCAATTTTGGGTCTTTCAAGGCTCTAAATTAAACCCAGTTTTGGGTCCTTTCAGCTTTAAATAAACCCAATTTTGGGTCCTTCCAGCCTTCAAACAGAACACAAGGTGAGGACGTGAATTTCACATTGACATTTTTATTAACGCCAACTGTTTTAAATCTTTTTTTTTGTTTGTTTGTTTATTTTGTACTTTTTTTTTGTTGTGTTTTTTTTCTTTTTTTTTTGTGGATTTTTTTTTTTTTTTTTTGGTAATCCTTTTTTTTTTTTTTTTTTTTTTAAACAATAGCACAAAAATGCCTCAAGGGGGGAAGCAACAACCTGACAAGTTAAATCTGATGACCTCCCGAAAAAAAAAATTAAAAATTAAAATTAAAATTAACAGTTAAGCCACACCAAATACGAATCCCTGTTAAAAGAAGGGAAAAAAAAGGAGGAAAAACCAGAAATTAAAAAAAAAAAAAGCTGGAAATCCAATGTTTGTGTGTTAAAGGGTGGCTGGTTAATGGGACCACGCTGGGAGGGGATGAAGGCAGAGCTTCATCATCATCATCCTCATCATCCTCCTCATCCCCAGCACTGATTTAAGGCTCCTGAATCCCAATTTTTCCCATGGAAATCAGGGAGGAACGGGGGGGGGGCAGGGCAGCAGCACCAGGGGCAGGAGGGGAATGAACCCAAAACTGCAAAAAAATCTCGAATTTTCCTTCCCAACCCCGAGGGGAGGGGGAACCCAAAACCCCCCAAAGCACAACTGGGGGCGTTTGGGGGATTTTATTTTTCTTTTTTTTTTGGGGTGTATTGTGGTTTTTTGGGTGTTTTTTTTTTGTTGTTTTTTTTTTTTTTTTTGGGTGGGATTTTAAATTTTTTTAAATTTTTTTTTAAATTTTATTTTATTTTTTTTTTTAAAATTTTATTCTATTTTTTTTTTTTTTTTTTTGCTGAGAGGTAACACAAAAGGGGGAAAAAAAAGGGGGGAACCCCACAATCTTTTGGGGTGGGGTTCAGGGACATGTCCCCAAAAACCAAAATAATTCCACCCCTGGCTGGGGCCTCACTCACCTCCAAACCTCTGCTTCCCTCTTTTTTTTTTTTTGGGGAAAAAAAGTGTAAAAAAACCCAGAAAAACTCAATAAAAGTGTCAGGAAAGGGGAGGGGTGTTAAATATTTTAACCACTGACAAGGCTTGAGGAAGTTTCACAGTTTTGTTATGCTCTATTTTATTACTATCATATTTACAGATTTTTTTTTCTCTCTCTCTTTTTTTTTTTTTGTGTTTTTGTTTTTTTTTTTCTCTCTCTCTTTCTGTAGAATCGCTGATAAATTTTTTTTGTTGTTGTTGTTTATTCTGAAGAGAATTTTCCCGAATTCTTGGAGTGTGAGCAGGAACTGAATAAACTCCAAATTCACGGTGCAATCCCCGTGGGCTGGAGGAGGAGCAGGAGGAGGAGGAGGAAAGGAAGAAATAAACAAAAAAAAAACAAAAACCAAAACAAAACAAACCAAAAAAAATGGAAAAAAAGAACAAAAAAAGGGGGAAAAAACCAACAAAATAAAGGGGGAAAAAAGAACAAAAAAGGGAGCAACAAAAAAAAAGAGGAAATAAACAGAAATATGGGGGAAAAAAACAAAATAAAAGGGAAAACAACCAAAAAAAGGGAAAAAAATCAACAAAAAAGGGGAATAAACAAAAAAAGGGAATATAAACAAAAAAGGGGGAAAAACAACAAAAAAGGGGAAAAAACAACAAAAGAAGGGAAATAAAAAAACAAAAAAGGGGAAAAAAACAACAAAAAGAAGAGGAAATAAAAAACGAAGGGAAAGAAAACAAAAAATGGGGGGAAAACCAACAAAAAAAGGGGAAAAACCAAACAATGAGGAAAAAAAACAAAATAAAAGGGAAAAAACCCCAAAACATGAGGAAAAAAAACAACAAAAAAGGAAAAAACAAACAGAAAAGGAAATAAAAAACCAAAAAAAGGGGGGGAAAAACAACAACAAAATGAAGAGGAAATAAACAAAAAATGAAGGGAAAAAACCCAAAAAACGGAAGAAAAAAAACAAGAAACGAAAGAAAAAGAACAAAAAACGAAGGGAAAAAACAGAAAACTGAGGGGGAAAAACGAAGGGAAAAAAAATTTTAAAAGTGAAGGGAAAAAACAAAAAACGAAAGGAAAAAAACCCAAAAAGTGAAGGAATAAAACAAAACTCGAAGGGATAAAACGAAGGGAAAAAAAAACAAGAAAAAAAAACAAGAAACGAAAGAAAGAAAAATAAAAAAAAAACCGGGGTGGAAAAAAACCAAGAAATGAAAGAAAAAAAAAACCAAGAACGAAAGAAAAAAACCCAAAACCAGGTGGGGAATTCAGCCCCAGGTGCAGCCCCAGAGCTCGGGGCTGTTCCTGGGGCTGGGGTCGGTCTGGGGGGCTCCTCCAGCCCGGGGGGGCTCCCCGGGGGCTCCAGGGGGGTCTCCTCCAGGCCAGGGGGGCTCCCCGGGGGCTCCAGGGGGGTCTCCTGGGGTCTCCTCCCGGCTCGGAGTCTCCTGGGGGTCTCTCGGGGGTCTCCTTGGGGGCTCCTCCAGGCTCGGGGGTCTCTCGGGGCTCTCGGGGTTCTCCTCCAGACTGGGGGGTCTCCCTGGGGTCTCCTCCAGCCTAGGGGTCTCGGGGGTCTCCTGGGGTTTCCTCCAGGCTGGAGGGGGTTCCCGGGGGTCTCCTCCAGGCTCGGGGGGATCTCTCGGGGGTCTCCTCCAGGCTCGGGGGGTCTCGGGGGTCTCCTCCAGGCTCGGGGGTCTCCTCCAGGCTCGGGGGGTCTCTCGGGGGTCTCCTCCAGGCTCGGGGGGTCTCAGGGGTCTCCTCCAGGCTCGGGGGTCTCCTCCAGGCTCGGGGGGTCTCAGGGGTCTCTCGGGGGTCTCTGGGGTCTCCTCCAGGCTCGGGGATCTCTCGGGGGTCTCTGGGGTCACTGGGGGCCGCGGCGCTGGCGCAGGAAGTGCTCGATGCTGTCGGAGTCGCGGCGCAGCCAGGCCGCGTTCAGCGCGATGTTCTCGCAGCATTGGTGGACAGTGCGCTCCGCCGACGGCGCCGGGTGCGCCTCGAAAAACGCCTGAGGGGACACGGGACACGACACGTCCCCTGGGTGACATCCCCTGGGTGCCATCCCCTGGGTGCCATCCCCTGGGTGCCATCCCCTGGGTGCCATCCCCTGGGTGCCATCCCCTGGGATCCCCTGGGTGACATCCCCTGGGTGCCATCCCCTGGGTGACATCCCCTGGGTGCCATCCCCTGGGATCCGGGAAAGTGAAAACGAGCCCGAGCTGGATCCCAAAGCTCTGTCAGAGCCACGGGCAGGCCGGGCTGGGGAAGGAATTCCAGGGGTGGGGAAGGAATTCCAGGGGTGGGGAAAGAATTCCAGAAGTGGGGAAAACAGGATGGGGAAACTCCTGTAGGGATGGAAAAAGCCCTGCAGGAGGGATGGGGAAAGAATTCCAGGGATGGGGAAACTCCTGCAGGGATGGGGAAAGAATTCCAGGGATGGGAAATTCCTGAAGGGATGGAAAAAGTCCTGCAGGAGAGATGGGAAATGCCTGAAGGGATGGGAAAAGAATTCCAGGGATGGGGAAAGACCTGCAGGATGGGAAACACCTGAAGGGATTGGGAAAGAATTCCAAGGATGTGGAAACTCCTGCAGGGATGGGAAATGCCTGAAGGGATGGGGAAAGAATTCCAGGGATGGAGAAACTCCTGAAGGGATGAAGAAACATCTGCAGGGATGGGGAAACACTTCCAGGGGTGGGAAATTCCTGAAGGGATGGGAAAAATCTTCCAAGCATGGGGAAACTCCTGCAGGGATGGGGAAAGAATTCCAAGAATGGAGAAAACAGGATGGGGAAACTCCTGTAGGGATGGGAAAAGTCCTGCAGGAGGGATGGGAAAAGAATTCCAGGGATGGAGAAACTCCTGAAGGGATGGGAAACACTTGCAGGGATGGGAAATTCCTGAAGAGATGAGAAAAGAATTCCAAGGATGGAGAAACTCCTGCAGGGATGGGGAATTCCTGAAGGGATGAGAAAAGAATTCCAAGGATGGAGAAACTCCTGCAGGGATGGGGAAAGAATTCCAGGGATGGAGAAACTCCTGCAAGGATGGGGAATTCCTGCAGGGATGGGGAAAGAATTTCAGGAATGGGGAAATTCCTGCAGGGATGGGAAATTCCTGCAGGGATGGGGAATTCCTGAAGGGATTGGGAAAGATTTCCAAGGATGAGGAAACTCCTGCAGGGATGGGGAAAGAATTCCAGGGGTGGAGAAGGAACTGAAGGATGGGAAACACCTGCAGGGGTGTGAAATTCCTGAAGGGATGGAAAAAGTCCTGCAGGAGGGATGGGGAAAGAATTCCAGGGGTGGGGAATTCCTGAACGAGGGATGGAAAAAGTCCTGCAGGAGAGATGGGAAATGCCTGAAGGGATGGGGAAAGAATTCCAAGGATGGAGAAAACAGGATGGGGAAACTCCTGTAGGGATGGGAAAAGAATTCCAGGGATGGGGAAAGACCTGAAGGATGGGAAACACCTGCAGGGATGGGGAAAGAATTCCAGGGATGGGGAATTCCTGAAGGGATGGGGAAAGAATTCCAGGGATGAAGAAACTCCTGCAAGGATGGGAAACACTTGCAGGGATGGAGAAAGACCTGAAGGGATGAGAAAAGAATTCCAGGGATGGGGAATTCCTGAAGGGATTGGGAAAGAATTCCAAGGATGAGGAAACTCCTGCAGGGATGGGGAATTCCTGAAGGGATGGGAAATCAATTTTCAATATTTCAGGTTTTTGGGGTTTTTTTGGGGGGGGAGGCTCAAAGCTGCTGCCAAACTCTGCTGGGTTTTATCAAAGTTGAAATGAAAGAGGCAGAAATCAGAGGAAATTCCAAATTAACTTCCAAAATGCTGATTTTAGGGCGTTTCAATAAATGAAAGAGTCTGGGGACAGAACAAGGAAATCCACCAGGATCTGACTCCTCCAGCCCAAGTTTATCAGTGACTAATTAATAAATTCTTTAATTAAAGCCTCTTACCTTCACTTCTGCAGCCATTTTATCATTTGCAAATCCATCCACTGTGAGCTGGAAGGGGAGGAGGAAAAACAAAACAAAAAAAAAAACCAAAAAAAACCAACATTAAAGGTGAAATGGAACATTTCCAGCCCCAGGTGTGAGGGAAG
Organism: Acridotheres tristis; assembly: GCA_037013685.1. NCBI lineage: Eukaryota > Metazoa > Chordata > Aves > Passeriformes > Sturnidae > Acridotheres > Acridotheres tristis. Next base: position 4,402,946 of record CM072914.1, on the reverse strand, counting down.
GGCTTTGCCCTTTATTACCTTTATTAATCTGGATATTAAAAATCCACCTTGGTATCGATTATAAAGCTCCTCCCAGTTGTCCCTTACGAATTTCCAAGCAGCTTTCCTGCCCTGTTTGCTGCCTCCAGCCACTCCTCCAATCACTGACACCGTGTCCTGGGGACGTACCTCTTCCTGGGGAGGGAAATTTCACCAAAATTCCACATTTTCCCAACAATTCCAGCACCTCTGGCTTGAGGTTTTTAGGTATTTTTACACACAAGTTGTCGATTAAAGTGATTTTTTTTTTTTTTTTTTTTGGTTGGTTTTTTTTTTTTTTTTTTTTAACCCAGAAATTTAATGTACAACTCAAAGATTGAAGGAAAAGTAAAGCCCTGAGTTACTCTCAAGGTTACACTCACCAAAAAAATAAAATAAATAAATAATTTTTAAAAAAAAAAAATCTCATTTTGCTTCATTTGGAACCAAGTCGTTCAGATTTTTATTGATTTAGATCCAGCCCACTCAGATTTTTGTTGGTTTGGAACCAAATATCAGATTTTTCTGAATTTGGACCCATCTAAGTCAAATTTTTCTGAATTTTGGACCCAAATCTCTAAGATTTCTCCCAATTTGAACCCAAATCTCTCAGACTTTTCTGAATTTGGAACCATCTCAGTCAAATTTTTCTGAATTTGGACCCAAATCTCTCAGATTATTCTGAATTTGGACCCATCTAAGCCAAATTTTTCTGAATTTGAACCCAAATCTCCCAGATTTCTCTCCAATTGGACCCAAATCTCTCAGATTTTTCTGAATTTGAACCCAAATCTCTCAGACTTTTCTCAATTTGGAACCAACTCACTCAGATTTTCTGAATTTGGACCCATCTAAGCCAAATTTTTCTGAATTTTGGACCCAACTCTCTCAGATTTTTCCCAATTTGGACCCAAATCTCTCAGATTTCTCTCCATTTGAACCCAAATCTCTCAGATTTTTCCCAATTTGAACCCAAATCTCTCCGATTTCTCTCAATTTAGAACCAACTCACTCAGATTTTTCTGAATTTGAACCCAAATCTCTCAGATTTTGCTGAATTTTGGTCCCATCTAAGCCAATTTTTTCTGAATTTAAACCCAAATCTCTCAGATTTCTCTGAATTTGAACCCAAATCTCTCAGATTTCTCCCAATTTGAACCCAAATCTCACTCCAGACTTTTTTTCTCCATTTGGAATTTCCCCCAGAATTCCCAAGTCGACACGACCCAAACCCAAACCTTCACCCACGGAGAGAGAATTCCTGCCCTTTGTGCCCATCCCGGGGGGGATCCCAGGGGGGGATTCCAGGGGGGATTCCATCCCGGGGGGGATTCCAGGGGGATTTTCCAAGGGGGATTCCATCCCAGGGGGATATTCCAGGGGGGATATTCCAGGGGGGATATTCCAGGGGGATTCTCCAGGGGGGGATATTCCATCCCAGGGGGGATTCCAGGGGGATATTCCAGGGGGGATTCCATCCCAGGGGGGATATTCCAGGGGAGGATATTCCATCCCGGGGGGGGGATATTCCATTCCAGGGGGGATTCCAGGGGGGATATTCCAGGGGGGGAATTCCAGGGGGGGATTCCAGGGGGGGGATATCCCAGGGGGGATTCCAGGGGAGGATATTCCAGGGGGGATATTCCAGGGGGGGATTCCAGGGGGGATATTCCAGGGGGGGATATTCCAGGGGGGATATTCCAGGGGGATTCTCCAGGGGGGGATATTCCATCCCAGGGGGGATTCCAGGGGGATATTCCAGGGGGGATATTCCATCCCAGGGGGGATATTCCAGGGGAGGATATTCCAGGGGAGGATATTCCATCCCAGGGGGGGATTCCAGGGGGATTTTCCAGGGGGATTTTCCAGGGGAATATTCCAGGAGGATATTCCAGGGGGGGATATTCCAGGGGGATTTTCCATCCCAGGGGGGATTCCAGGGGGGATATTCCAGGGGGGATTTTCCAGGGGGGGATTCCATCCCAGGGGGATTTTCCAGGGGAGGATTTTCCAGGGGGATTCCATCCCAGGGGGGATTCCAGGGGGGGATTCCAGGGGGGGGATTCCCCAGGGGGGATTCCAGGGGGGATATTCCATCCCAGGGGGGATATTCCATCCCAGGGGGGATATTCCATCCCAGGGGGGATATTCCAGGGGAGGATATTCCAGGGGAGGATATTCCAGGGGAGGATATTCCATCCCGGGGGGGATTCCAGGGGGGATTCCATCCCAGGGGGGATTCCAGGGGGGATATTCCAGGGGAGGATATTCCAGGGGAGGATATTCCATCCCAGGGGGGATATTCCAGGGGGGGATATTCCATTCCAGGGGGGATTCCAGGGGGGATTTTCCAGGGGGGGATTCCATCCCAGGGGGGGATATTCCAGGGTGGGGTTATTCCAGGGGAGGATTCCAGGGAGGGATTCCAGGGGGGCATTCCATCCCAGGGGGGGATTCCAGGTGGGGGATATCCCAGGGGGGATTCCAGGGGAGGATATTCCAGGGGGGTATTCCAGGGGGGATTCCATCCCAGGGGGGGATTCCAGGGGGGATCCCATCCCAGGGGGGTATTCCATCCCAGGGGGGGATTCCGGGGGGGGGATTTTCCAGGGGGGGGGATTCCATCCCAGGGGGGATTCCATCCCAGGGGGGATATTCCATCCCAGGGGGGATATTCCATCCCAGGGGGATATTCCAGGGGGATATTCCATCCCAGGGGGGGTATTCCATCCCAGGGGGGATATTCCATCCCAGGGGGGATATTCCATCCCAGGGGGGATATTCCAGGGGGATATTCCAACCCAGGGGGGATTTCCCAGGGGGGATATTCCATCCCAGGGGGATATTCCATCCCAGGGGAGGATTTTCCAGGGGGATATTCCATCCCAGGGGGATTTTCCAGGGGATATTCCATCCCAGGGGGGATCCCATCCCAGGGGGGATATTCCATCCCAGGGGGATATTCCAGGGGGATATTCCATCCCAGGGGGGATTTTCCAGGGGGGATATTCCATCCCAGGGGGATATTCCATCCCAGGGGGGATATTCCATCCCAGGGGGGATATTCCATCCCAGGGGGGATATTCCATCCCAGGGGGTATTCCAGGGGAGGATTTTCCAGGGGGATATTCCATCCCAGGGGGATATTCCAGGGGGATATTCCATCCCAGGGGGGGTATTCCATCCCAGGGGGGATTTTCCAGGGGGGATATTCCATCCCAGGGGGGGTATTCCATCCCAGGGGGGATATTCCATCCCAGGGGGGATATTCCATCCCAGGGGGGATTTTCCAGGGGGGATATTCCATCCCAGGGGGATATTCCATCCCAGGGGAGGATTTTCCAGGGGATATTCCATCCCAGGGGAGGATTTTCCAGGGGATATTCCATCCCAGGGGGGATATTCCATCCCAGGGGGATATTCCATCCCAGGGGGATTTTCCAGGGGGATATTCCATCCCAGGGGGATATCCCATCCCAGGGGGGATATTCCATCCCAGGGGGGATATTCCATCCCAGGGGGATATTCCAGGGGGATATTCCATCCCAGGGGGAGATATTCCAGGGGATATTCCATCCCAGGGGGGATATTCCAGGGGGATATTCCATCCCAGGGGGATATTCCAGGGGATATTCCATCCCAGGGGGAGATATTCCAGGGGGATATTCCATCCCAGGGGGGATCCCATCCCAGGGGGGATATCCCATCCCAGGGGGATTTTCCAGGGGGATATTCCATCCCAGGGGGATATTCCAGGGGGGATATTCCATCCCAGGGGGATATTCCAGGGGGGATATTCCATCCCAGGGGGGATATTCCATCCCAGGGGGGATTTTCCATCCCAGGGGGATATTCCATCCCAGGGGGATTTTCCAGGGGGATATTCCATCCCAGGGGGATATTCCAGGGGGATATTCCATCCCAGGGGGGATATTCCATCCCAGGGGGATTATTCCAGGGGGGATCCCATCCCAGGGGGGATATTCCATCCCAGGGGGGATCCCATCCCAGGGGAGGATTTTCCAGGGGGGATTTCCATCCCAGGGGGGATCCCATCCCAGGGGATATTCCATCCCAGGGGGGATTCCAGGGGGATATTCCATCCCAGGGGGATATTCCATCCCGGGGGATATTCCATCCCAGGAGGATTTTCCAGGGGGATATCCCATCCCAGGGGGATATTCCAGGGGATATTCCATCCCAGGGGAGGATTTTCCAGGGGGATATCCCATCCCAGGGGGATTCCAGGGGATATCCCACCCCAGGGCTCCCAGGCACTCACGGAAAGTGCAAAGCTCAGAACTTTCTGGATGAGCTCGGGCTGGCCGATGGCGCCCAGGACGCGCTCGATGCGGTTCTTCTCCTCCTGCATGTCGGCCTGCTTGTGCAGCTGCAGGGCAAGCACCAAGCGGGCATTAATTACCCCCTTCCCGCCCTAATGGTCATTAGTAATTGTTAATTACACCCCCGTGGGCCCTCAGGGCGTGGCAGAGCTGCCCATCACTCATCGAAGCCAATCGGGGAGAAGCTGCAATGAGGGCGGCTGGAATGGGCCCAGGAATGAACGGTTAAAGTGCTGATGGTCAATTAGTGACAGTGAATTAGTAATGTTTAATTAGTGATGATAAACTAGTATTGTTAAACTAGTGATGTAGAATTAGTGATGTAGAATAAGTGATGTAGAATTAGTGATGTTAAATTAGTAAAGTTGAAGTAGTGATGTTAAACTAGTGATGTTAAATTAGTAAAGTTAAATTAATAATGTTAAATTAGTGATGATAAACTAGTATTGTTAAACTAGTGATGTTGAATTAGTGATGTTAAATTAGTAAAGTTAAATTAATAATGTTGAATTAGTGATGTTAAATTAGTGATGTTGAATTAGTAATGTTGAATTAGTAATATTGAATTAGTACTGTTAAATTAGTGATGTTGAATTAGTAATGTTAAATTAATAATGTTAAACTAGTGATGTTGAATTAGTGATGTTAAATTAAATTAGTAATGTTTAATTAGTGATGTTAAATTAGTAAAGTTGAAGTAGTGATGTTAAACTAGTGATGTTAAATTAGTAAAGTTAAATTAATAATGTTGAATTAGTGATGAATTAGTAATGTTGAATTAGTGATGTTGAATAAATGATGTTGAATTAATAATGTTAAATTAGTGATGTTAAATTAATAATGTTAAGTTAGTAATGTTGAATTAGTAATATTGAATTAGTACTGTTAAATTAGTGATGTTGAATTAGTAATGTTAAATTAGTAATATTAAATTAATAATGTTAAACTAGTGATGTTAAAGTAATAATGTTAAATTAGTGATGTTGAATTAATAATGTTAAATTAGTGATGTTTAATTAGTGATGTTGAATTAGTAATGTTAAATTAGTAATGTTAAACTAGGGATGTTAAACTAGTGATGTTAAATTAGTGATGTTAAATTAAATTAGTAATGTTGAATTAGTGATGTTAGATTAGTGATGTTAAACTAGTGATGTTAAATTAATAATGTTAAATTAGTGATGTTAAATTAGTAATGTTAAACTAGTGATGTTAAACTAGTGATGTTGAATTAATAATGTTAAATTAGTGATGTTTAATTAGTGATGTTTAATTAGTGATGAATTAGTAATGTTAAATTAGTGATGTTGAATTAGTAATGTTGAATTAGTAATGTTAAATTAGTGATGTTGAATTAGTGATATTAGATTAGTAATGTTAAACTAATAATGTTGAATTAGTGATGTTGAATTAATAATGTTAAATTAGTAATGTTAAATTAATAATGTTGAATTAGCAATGTTAGCATTAAGATGGAATTATTACTATTAAAAGCATTGGTAATGGTATTTAAAATAAACTGATTTTCACGGGTTTATAAAATGGTCAAGCAGGACAGGGAGAAACCCTGACCTGGGATTGGAGCTGGATGTGGATAAATCCCACAAATGATTCCTTATCCCAGAATAAACTGATTTCTACCAGTTTATACAAACCAAGACAGGGAGAAATTCCCAAAGGAAAAAGACCCAGGATTGGAGCTGGATGTGGATAAATCCCAATGATTCCTTATCCCAGAAATAAACTGATTTTATGGAAGGGTCAAGCAGGACAGGGAGAAATTCCCAAGGGAATTTCACATCACAACCTGGAATTGGTTGTGGATAAATCCCAATGATTCCTTATCCCAGAATAAACTGATTTTTACCAGTTTATAAAAACCAGGACAGGGAGAAATCCTGACCTGGGATTGGAGCTGGATGTGGATAAATCCCACAAATGATTCCTTATCCCAGAATAAATTGATTTTATGGAAAGGCCAAGCAGGACAGGGAGAAATTCCCAAGGGAATTTCCCACCATGGCCCAGGATTTGGAGCTGGGTGTGGATAAATCCCAACGATTCCTTATTCCAGGAATAAACTGATTTTTACCAGTTTATACAAACCAGGACAACCAGGACAGGGAGAAATTCCCAAAGGAAAATGTCCCAGGATTGGAGCTGGATGTGGATAAATCCCATCAATGATTCCTTATCCCAGAATAAATTGATTTTATGGAAAGGCCAAGCAGGACAATTCTATAGGGAATTCAATCAAGGAGGGGGGGGAGACCAGGACAGGGAGAAATCCTGACCTGGGATTTGGGCTGGCTGTGGATAAATCCCATCAATGATTCCTTATCCCAGAAATAAACTGATTTTATGGAAAGGTCAAGCAGGACAGGGAGAGATTCCCAAGGGAATTTCCCAGCATGGCCCAGGATTTGGAGCTGGCTGTGGATAAATCCCAGCCCAGAGGGATTTTTTTGGGGGAAAAAAGTGAGATTTTGGAGGGGGAGCACCCACCTTGAGCATGGTGTCCAGAGTGGAGCTGTCCCCGTGCTTCAGCACAGTCACATAGACCTGGGAGAAAAAAATCCAGCAATGAATTCCAACATGAAAACCATCCCATTTCTGTGGAATTGGGGGTGGAATTTCCTGCCTGGAAATACACTCTTTTTTTTTTTTTTTTTTTTTTCTGTTATCATGATTTCTGGTTAATTGTATGGAATTTTTTTTTTTTTTTCTGACCGTGATGGAGAAAATAAAAAATGTGTTTGTATCCCCAACATCTGGAAGCACCAGCAGCTTTAACTCTGCACTGCACAGATGCTTCAACCCTTCCACATTCCCCCTCAACATCAAGAAAATTTTGGCCAAAATTCCAAAAAAAAAAAAAACCCCAAAAAACCCAGCGAGGGGATGACAAAAACAAGAAAATCCCAAACTTCCCCCATAGCAAAACCTCACCTCCCATCCCTGCTTTTCCCCCTGGTGGGAATAAACCTCCCAAGGGGTTTGGGGCAGATTTTGGGGACCCCCCAGAGCCCCCCCAGGACTCACAGGGCTCCTGAGGTCGGCAGACAGGACGTGTTTGCCCTCCACGTGTTCCCGGAACCGGCGCCGAGCCTCGTCCAGGGTGGCCTTGTGGCCGGCCTTGCCCAGCTTGCCCAAAACCAGGCCCCTCAGGAGGGCATCCAGGTGGCCTAGGAGAGGGGAAAAATGGGATTATTTGGGGATTTTTCACAGTTTTTCCAAAGCTAGACCACTCAAAAGGGCATCTAGGGGGTCTAAGAGTGAGAAAAAACACGAAAATTTGGATTATTTGGGGATTTTTCACAGTTTTCCCAAAGCTAGACCACTCAAAAGGGCATCCAGGTGGCCTAGGAGAGGGGAAAAAGGGAAAAAATTGGATTATTTGGGGATTTTTCACAGTTTTCCCAAAGCCAGACCACTCAAAAGGGCATCTAGGGGGCATAAGAGAGAGAAAGAACGCAAAAAATTGGATTATTTGGGAATTTTCCCCAGTTTTTCCAAGACCAAACTTCTCAAAAAGGCATCTAGGTGGCCTAGGAGTGAGAGAAAAGGGAAAAAATGGGATTATTTGGGGATTTTTCACAGCTTCCTCAAGACCAGACCCCTCAGGAGGGTGTCCAGGTGGCCTAGGAGAGGAGAAAAAGGGGAAAAAATGGGATTATTTGGGGATTTTTCACAGTTTTCCCAAAGCTAGACCACTCAAAAGGGCATCTAGGTGGCCTAGGAGTGTGAAAGAACACAAAAAATGGGATTATTTGGGGATTTTTCACAGTTTTTCCAAAGCCAGACCACTCAAAAGGGCATCCAGGTGGCCTAGGAGAGGGGAAAAAGGGAAAAAATGGGATTATTTGGGGATTTTTCACAGTTTTCCCAAAGCCAGACCACTCAGGAGGGCATCTAGGGGGTCTAAGAGTGAGAAAAAACACGAAAAATTGGATTATTTGGGGATTTTTCACAGTTTTCCCAAAGCCAGACCACTCAAAAGGGCATCTAGGGGGTCTAAGAGTGAGAAAAAACACGAAAAATTGGATTATTTGGGGATTTTTCACAGTTTTCCCAAAACCAAACTACTGAAAAGGGCACCCAGGTGGCCTAGGAGTGAGAAAAAACACAAAAAATGGGATTATTTGGGAATTTTTCCCGGTTTCCCCAAAGCCAGACCCCTCAAGAGGGCATCTAGATGACCTAGGAGTGAGAAAAAAGGAAAAAAAAATGGATTATTTGGGAATTTTTCCCAGTTTTTCCAAGACCAAACTTCTCAAAAAGGCATCTAGGTGGCCTAGGAGTGAGAAAAAACAGAAAAAATTGGATTATTTGGGGATTTTTCACAGTTTTTCCAAAGCCAGACCACTCAAAAGGGCGTCCAGGTGGCCTAGGAGAGGGGAAAAAGGGGGAAAAATGGGATTATTTGAGAACTTTTCCTGGTTTCCCCAAAGCCAGACCACTCAAAAGGGCATCTAGGTGGCCTAGGAGTGTGAAAAAACACAAAAAATGGGATTATTTGGGGATTTTTCACAGCTTGCCCAAAACCAGACCCCTCAGGAGGGCATCCAGGTGGCCTAGGAGAGGGGAAAAAGGGGAAAAATGGGATTATTTGGGGATTTTTCACAGTTTTTCCAAAGCCAGACCACTCAAAAGGGCATCTAGGGGGTCTAAGAGTGAGAAAAAACAGAAAAAATTGGATTATTTGAGAGCTTTTCCCAGTTTTCCCAAATTCAAACCCCTGAAAAGGGCATGCAGGTGGCCAAGGAGTGAGGAAAAAGGGGAAAAAATAGGATTATTGCCACTTTCAGCCTTGTTTTCCTCCCTTCTTTCCCCCTTTCTCCCAAATCCCTGATGATTTATGGACACTCCAGATTCCCAACCCCATAACTGAATTTCCCATCAATTTTTCCCCCACATCCCTGATAATTTATTGACATTCCAGATTGCCAACCCCATAACTGAATTTCCCATTAATTTTGCTCCTAAATTCCTGATAATTTATTGACACTCCAAATTCCCAACCCCATAACTCAATTCCCATCAATTCTCCCCCCAAATCCCTGATGTCTTTCTTATTCCTAAATCCATAACCAGATTTCCCATCAATTTTGCTCCCAAATCCCTGATTTATTGAAATTCCAGATTCCCAACCCCATAACTGAATTTCCCATCAATTTTGCTCCTAAATCCCTTAGAATTTATTGAAATTCCAGATTCCCAACCCCATAACTGAATTTCCCATCAATTTTTCCCCTCAAATCCCTGATTTATTGACACTCCAGATTCCCAACCCCACAACTGAATTTCCCATCAATTTTGCTCCTAAATCCCTGATAATTTATTGACACTCCAGATTCCCAACCCCATAACTGAATTTCCCATCAATTTTTCCCCCAAATCCCTGATAATTTATTGACACTCCAGATTCCCAACCCCATAACTCAATTCCCATCAATTTTTCCCCCAAATCCCTGATGATTTATTGACACTCCAGCTTTGGGGTCCCACAACTGAATTTCCCATCAATTTTTCCCCTCAAATCCCTTATAATTTATTGACACTCCAGATTCCCAACCCCATAACTCAATTCCCATCAATTTTGCTCCTAAATCCCTTAGAATTTATTGACACTCCAGATTCCCAACCCCATAACTGAATTTCCCAGGAGAAGATTTCTCCCAAATCCGTGATGATTTATTGAAATTCCAGATTCCCAAACCCACACTGAATTTCACATCAATTTTTCCCCCAAATCCCTGATAATTTATTGACACTGCAGATTCCCAACCCCATAACTCAATTCCCATCAATTTATCCCCCAAATCCCTGATAATTCACCCACCTCCAAGATTCCCAACCCCATAACTCCATTTCCCATCAATTTTTCCCCCCAATCCCTGATTTATTGACACTGCAGATTCCCAACCCCACAACTGAATTTCCCATCAATTTTTCCCCCCAAATCCCTGATAATTTATTGACACTCCAGATTCCCAACCCCCACAACTGAATTTCCCATCAATTTTCCCCCCAAATCCCTGATGATTTATTGACACTCCAGATTCCCAACCCCACAACTGAATTTCCCATCAATTTTTCCCCCCAAATCCCTGCTGATCCCCCCCCAGAGGAGCTCCCTACCCTCTCCAGCTTTGGGGTCCCACAACTGAATTTCCCATCAATTTTTCCCCTCAAATCCCTGATTTATTGACACTCCAGATTCCCAACCCCATAACTCAATTCCCATCAATTTTTCCCCCAAATCCCTGATGATTTATTGACACTGCAGATTCCCAACCCCACAACTGAATTTCCCATCAATTTTTCCCCCCAAATCCCTGCTGATCCCCCCCAGAGGCCTCCATACCCTCTCCAGCTTTGGGGTCCCACAACTGAATTTCCCATCAATTTTTCCCCCAAATCCCTGATAATTTATTGACACTCCAGATTCCCAACCCCATAACTCAATTCCCATCAATTTTGCTCCTAAATCCCTTAGAATTTATTGAAATTCCAGATTCCCAACCCCATAACTGAATTTCCCAGGAGAAGATTTCTCCCAAATCCCTGATGATTTATTGACACTCCAGATTCCCAACCCCATAACTCAATTCCCATCATTTTTTCCCCCCAAATCCCTGATAATCCCCCCACCCCACACCCCCCAGAGGAGCTCCCTACCCTCTCCAGCTTTGGGGTCCCACAACTGAATTTCCCATCAATTTTTCCCCTCAAATCCCTTATAATTTATTGACATTCCAGATTCCCAACCCCATAACTCAATTCCCATCAATTTTGCTCCTAAATCCCTTAGAATTTATTGAAATTCCAGATTCCCAACCCCATAACTGAATTTCCCAGGAGAAGATTTCTCCCAAATCCCTGATTTTTCTTATTCCTAAATCCATAACATTCCATTTTGTCCCAACCAAATTAACAACCCCCAAATCCCTGATTTATTGACACTGCAGATTCCCAACCCCACAACTGAATTTCCCATCAATTTTTCCCCCCAAATCCCTGCTGATCCCCCCCCAGAGGAGCTCCCTTACCCTCTCCAGGTTTGGGGTCCCAGCCCAGCCTCTCCCCAATGGGGGAGAAGACGTCCCTGACGAAGGCCTGGATGTCCTCGTGGAAATCCGTGTGGGACAGGAGTGTCCCCAGGATGCCCAGGTTGCAGCTCAGGTCACTCCACACTGTGTAATTGGGCTCGTTCACAAAAGCTTCCATCACTTTCAGCACTTCCACCGTGCTGATGATTCCAGCTCGGGCCTGGGGGAGGCAGAAAAAAAAAACAGATTAATTCTATTTTTTTAACAGGTTATTAGGTTTATTGTATTGATTATTGGGGAAATACAAGGATTAATCCCATTTTTTAATAGCTCGTTACATTGTTTTATTGATTTTTAGAGAAATACAGGGATTAATCCCATTTTTAACAGCTCATCAGGTTATTTTATTGATTATTAGGGAAATACAGGGATTAATCCCATTCTTAACATTTTATTAGCTTTTTATACTGATTATTAGAGAAATACAGGGATTAATCCCATTTTTTAATAGTTTATCAGGTTATTATAATGATTATTAGGGAAATACAGGGATTAATCCCATTTTTTAATAGTTTATCAGGTTATTGTATTGATTATTGAGGAAACACAGGGATTAATCCCATTTTTTAACAGCTCATCAGGTTATTTTATTGATTTTTAGAGAAATACAGGGATTAATTCCATTTTTTTAATTGCTCATCAGGTTATTGTATTGATTATTGGGGAAATACAGGGATTAATCCCATTTTTTAATAGGTCATCAGGTTATTGTATTGATTATTAGGGAAATACAGGGATTAATCCCATTTTTTAATAGTTTATCAGGTTATTATAATGATTATTAGGGAAATACAGGGATTAATCCCATTTTTTTAATAGTTTATCAGGTTATTGTATTGATTATTGAGGAAACACAGGGATTAATCCCATTTTTTAACAGCTCATCAGGTTATTTTATTGATTTTTAGAGAAATACAGGGATTAATTCCATTTTTTTAATTGCTCATCAGGTTATTGTATTGATTATTGGGGAAATACAGGGATTAATCCCATTTTTTAATAGGTCATCAGGTTATTGTATTGATTATTAGGGAAATACAGGGATTAATCCCATTTTTTAATAGGTTATCAGGTTATTATACTGATTATTAGGGAAATACAGGGATTAATCCCATTTTTGAATAGGTTATCAGGTTATAGTATTGATTATTGGGGAAATACAAGGATTAATCCCATTTTTTAATAGCTCGTTACATTATTGTATTGATTATTGGGGAAATACAGGGATTAATCCCATTTTTTAATAGGTCATCAGGTTATTGTATTGATTATTAGGGAAATACAGGGATTAATCCCATTTTTAATATTTTATCAGATTATTTTATTGATTATTAGGAAAATACAAAGATAAATCCTATTTTTAATAGGTTATCAGGTTATTGTATTGATTATTGGGGAAATACAAGGATTAATCCCATTTTTTAATAGCTCGTTACATTGTTTTATTGATTATTAGGGAAATACAGGGATTAATCCCATTTTTTTCTAGCTCATCAAATTATTTTATTGATTATTAGAGAATTGATAGTTGATAGTTGATTTCCCCAATCCCAGTTGATTTCCCCCCATTCCCAGGTTATTTTAACCCCAATCCCAGCTGATTTTCCCCAGTCCCAGTTGTTTTCCCCCAACCCCAGTTGATTTCCCCCCAATCCCAGCTGATTTCCCCCCATTCCCAGTTGATTCCACCCATTCCCAGTTTATTTCCCCCCAATCCCAGTTTATCCCCCCCAATCCCAGTTTATTTCCCCCAATCCCAGCTGATTTTCCCCCCAATCCCAGTTTATCCCCCCCATTCCCAGTTTATCCCCCCATTCCCAGTTTATCCCCCCAATCCCAGATTATTTTTCCCCATTCCCAGTTGATTTTCCCCCCACTCCCAGTTGATATCCCCCCAATCCCAGTTGATTTCCCCCAATCCCAGTTGATTTCCCCCCAATCCCAGTTTATTCCCCCCAATCCCAAGATATTTTAACCCCAATCCCAGTTTATCCCGCCCAATCCCAGTTGATTTCCCCCCAGTCCCAGATGATTTTCCCCCAATCCCAGGATATTTTAACCCCAATCCCAGTTGATTTCCCCCCAATCCCAGGATATTTTAACCCCAATCCCAGTTGATTTCCCCCCAATCCCAGGTTATTTTAACCCCAATCCCAGTTTATCCCCCCCAATCCCAGTTTATTTTCCCCCCAATCCCAGTTGATTTCCCCCCATCCCAGTTTATCCCCCCAATCCCAGTTGATCCCCCCAATCCCAGGATATTTTAACCCCAATCCCAGTTTATCCCCCCCAATCCCAGTTGATTTCCCCCCATCCCAGTTTATCCCCCCCAATCCCAGTTGATCCCCCCAATCCCAGGATATTTTGCCCACCAGGGAGAAGAGGTCGTTCTGCAGCCCCAGCCTGTCCACGGGGGGCAGGGACAGGTCCCTGATGGCCGGGATGAGGCTCTCCAGCATGGCTGGGCTGTACTGGGTGCGGTAAAACCCCACCGTGCCCACGTTCAGCTGCACCACAAAAGGCAGAAAAATTACATATATTACACCTCACATGTGTTCTGTGCTAAAGTAGAGCTCATTTTGTGTTTTATATTGAAATTAAATGGCATTTACTGCTATCCGTCATAATAGAAAATGTCATTTATAGCTATGTATCGTTCTATACAATATATATTTACATTATATATATTTAAATTTGTAAGTTTAGAAGTAAAAACCACAATATTTTGCATGTATTTCTAGCTAAAATACGTTCTATATTTATCTGAATTTATTTTGTGTCCATATATTGAAATTAAATGTCATTGGCTGTTACCCGTCATAATAGAAAAAGTCATTTATAGCTATGTATCATTCTATGCAATATGTATTTGTATTTTGTATATTTAATTTTATAAGTTGGGAGCAAAAAATGCAATCTTTTACACCTCAAATATGTTCTACATTCATCTGTGCTAAAATAGATTTTATTTTGTGTCCATATATTGAAATTAAATGGCATTTACTGCTATCCGTCATAATAGAAAATGTCATTTCTAGCTGTGTATAGTGCTATACAATATGTATTTGTATTATATATATTTAATTTTATAAGTAAAACCCACAATATTTGACATGTATTTCTAGCTAAAATATGTTCTAGATTTATGTATGCTTAGGTAAAATTTATTTTGTGTCTATATATTGAAATTAAATGTCATTTACTGCTATCCGTCATAATAGAAAATGTCATTTATAGCTATGTATCATTCTATGCAATATGTATTTGTATTTTGTATATTTAATTTTATAAGTTGGGAGCGAAAAATGCAATATTTTACACCTCAAAATCTTCTATATTCCTCTGTGCTAAAATAGAATTTATTTTGTGTTTTATATTGAAATTAAATGGCATTTTTTGTTATCCGTCATAATAGAAAATGTCATTTATAGCTGTGTATCATTCTATGCAATATGTATTTGTATTATATATATTTAATTCTGTAAATTAGAAGCAAAAAATGCAATATTTTACACCTCAAATATGTTCCAGATTTATCTGTGCTAAAATAGAATTCATTTTGTGTCTATATATTGAAATTAAATGGCATTTACAGTTATCCGTAATAATAGAAAATGTCATTTATAGCTATGTATCATTCTATGCAATATGTATTTGTATTATATATATTTAATTTTGTAAGTTTAGAAGTAAAAACCACAATATTTTACATGTATTTCTAGCTAAAATACGTTCTAGATTTATCTGAATTTATTTTGTGTTTTATATTGAAATTAAATGGCATTTACTGTTATCCGTCATAATAGAAAATGTCATTTATAGCTATGTATCGTTCTATACAATATATATTTGCATTATATATATTTAATTTTATAAATTAGAAGCAAAAAATGCAATATTTTACACCTCAAAATCTTCTATATTCATCTGTGCTAAAATAGAATTTCTTTTGTGGTTTATATTGAAATTAAATGTCATTTACCGTCACCTGTCATAATAGAAAATGTCATTTATAGCTATGTATCATTCTATACAATATGTATTTGTATTAAATATATTTAATTTTATAAGTTAGGTCCAAAATTGCAATATTTTACACCTCAAATATGTTCCAGATTCATCTGTGCTAAAATAGAATTTATTTTGTGGTTTATATTGAAATTAAATGTCATTTACTGTCATCTGTCATAATAGAAAATGTCATTTATAACTATACATAGTGCTATACAATATGTATTTGGTATTATAAATATTTAATTTTATAAGTTAGGAGCAAAAAATGCAATATTTTACACCTAAAATATGTTCTAGATTTATCTGTGCTAAAACAGAATTTATTTTGTGTCTATATATTGAAATACAATGTCATTTGTTGTTATACATGATTATAGAAAATGTATTTTCTTTAATATCTAGCTCCATAAAATATATTTGTATTTATACATACTTTATAAGTTAGGAGCAAAAATGGAATATTTTGCATGTATTTCTATCTAAAATATGTTCTAGATTTATCTGAATTTATTTTGTGTCTATATATTGAAATTAAATGTCATTTACTGTTATCCATAATAATAGAAAATGTCATTTATAGCTATGTATCATTCTATACAATATATATTTGCATTATATATATTTAATTTTGTAAGTTAGGACCAAAATTGCAATATTTTACACCTCAAATATGTTCTAGATTCGTCTGTGCTAAAATAGAATTTATTTTGTGTCCATATATTGAAATTAAATGTCATTTATTGTTATCTGTCATAATAGAAAATGTCATTTATAGCTATGTATCGTTGTATACAATATGTATTTGTATTATATATATTTAATTTTGTAAATTAGAAGCAAAAAATGCAATATATTACGCCTAAATGTTCAAGATTTATCTGTGCTAAAATAGTTTATTTTGTGTCCATATATTGAAATTAAATGTCATTTACTGCTATCCGTAATAATAGAAAATGTCATTTATAGCTAAGTATCGTTCTATACAATATATATTTGCATTATATATATTTAATTTTGTAAGTTTATAAGTAAAAACCACAATATTTTACATGTATTTGTAGCTAAAATACGTTCTAGATTTATCTGAATTTATTTTGTGTCTATATATTGAAATTAAATGTCATTGGCTGTTATCTGTAATAATAGAATATGTCATTTATATCTATATATAGTGGCATACAATATGTATTTGTATTATAAATATTTAATTTTATAAGTTAGGAGCAAAAAATGCAATATTTTACACCTCAAATATGTTCTAGATTTATCTATGTTTAAATACAATTTATTTTATGTTTATATATTGAAATAAAATGTCATTTATTGGTATATGTAATTTTACAAAATTGAATTTATATTTATAAATAGTTGTATAAAATATACGCGACTAAAATATGTCTTTGCATTTAAACATATTTAACTAAAACCCACCTTTGTAATTGTACTTATTCATCTAAAATTTATCTTTATATTTACATATATTTATCTAAAATATGACTGTACACATATTTTTCTAAGATATATCTCTCTATATATGGTATTTTATATTTTAAAAAGCATATGTAGAAAAACTATATCTAGAAAAACAATATATTAAAATATATATTAATATATAATATAAATATACAAATTGTACTTTTAAAATTATGAATGTATAGTATATTTTATATTAAGTAAAAATAAATAAATAAAAAAAAAT
Source organism: Acridotheres tristis (assembly GCA_037013685.1). NCBI lineage: Eukaryota > Metazoa > Chordata > Aves > Passeriformes > Sturnidae > Acridotheres > Acridotheres tristis. The sequence goes on along the minus strand of CM072914.1, from coordinate 4,385,760 downwards.
AAAAATAATATATAGACATATATAGAGATAAATATTTAAATACAAATATATTCTAATAAGAGAGACATTTAATACATGGGGTAAAGTATATAGTAATTGTAATAATTATTATAATGGTAACGAGATAATAAAATAATAACAATATTCGAAATAACAATAATTATGATAATAATGACTAAAAAAGCCACCACATCTCAACTCAAATCCTGCCTTTAATTTCAGGCTTAATTCACAAAAATATTGTAGGATAAACCCCAAATTCCAAAGGGAAAGGGAAATAAAAATGGGGAGAAAAAAAAAAATAATGAAATTTTTTTTTTCAAGGACTCACCTTGACCCAGTGCTCGGGTTTGGTGTCCTTCAACACCACCGTGAGCTCGGGTTTGTCCATTAAAATCTGAATTTTGGCACTGCCGGGGTCCTCACTCGTGCAAATACTGATGGGCACCATCCACATGGGGAAATCCTCCCCTGGAAAACAGGGAAAATAGAAATAAAATGGGGAAAATAAAATTAAAATGGGAAAAAAAGGAAAAAAAATGAGCTCAGACGGGTCCCAGCTGCAGGCTCGGCACTGAAAGTGGAATTGGAAATAAAGGCCCAAATGTGAAGGCCCAAATCTGAAATATCAGTTTTAGAAATAAAAATCTGAGGGAAAAGTCAATTTTAGAATAAAAAATCTGAGGGAAATTTAAGATCTAGAGTCAAAAATCTGAGGGAAAATGCCAATTTTCAGATGTAAAAGCCTGAGGCACTGAAAGCAGAATTGGAAATAAAGGCCCAAATGTGAAGGCCCCAATCTGAAATATCAGTTTTAGAAATAAAAGTCTGAGGGAAAATGTCAGTTTTAGAAAAAAAGATCTGAGGGAAAATGTCCAGTTTAGAGTGAATAATCTGAGGGAAATGTAAGGTTTAGAGTCAAAAATTTGAAGGGAATGTCAATTTTTAGAGGTAAAAGCCTCAGGCACTGAAAGTGGAATTGGAAATAAAGGCCCAAATGTGAAGGCCCAAATCTGAAATAGCAGTTTTAGAAGTAAAAATCTGAGGGAAAAGTCAATTTTAGAGTGAAAAATCAGAGGGAAATGTCAGTTTTTAGAGGTAAAAGCCTGAGGCACTGAAAGCAGAATTGGAAATAAAGGCCCAAATGTGAAGGCCCAAATCTGAAATAGCAGTTTTAGAAATAAAAATCTGAGGGAAAATGTTAATTTTAGAGTGAAAAATCTGAGGGAAATATAAGATTTAGAGTGAAAACTATGAGGTAAAATGTCAGTTTTAGAGGTAAAAATCTGAGGGGAATCTCAGTTTTTAGAGGTAAAAGCCTGAGGCACTGAAAGTGAAACTGAAAGTAAAGGCCCAAATGTGAAGGCCTAAATCTCAAATACCAATTTTAGAAGTAAAAATCTGAGGGAAAAGTCAATTTTAGAATAAAAAATCCGAGGGAAATGTAAGGTTTAGAGTCAAAAATCTGAGGGAAAATGTCAATTTTTAGATGTAAAAGCCTGAGGCACTGAAAGCAGAATTGGAAATAAAGGCCCAAATGTGAAGGCCCCAATCTGAAATATCAGTTTTAGAAGTAAAAATCTGAGGGAAAAAGTAAATTTTAGAGTAAAAAATCTGAGGGAAATGTAAGGTTTAGAGTCAAAAATATGAGGCAAAATGTCAGTTTGAGAGGTAAAAATGTGAGGGAAATGTCAGTTTTTAGAGGTAAAAGCCTGAGGCACCGAAAGTGGAATTGAAAGTAAAGGCCCAAATGTGAAGGCCTAAATCTGAAATATCAGTTTTAGAAATAAAAATCTGAGGGAAATGTAAGGTTTAGAGTCAAAAATCTGAGGGAAAATGTCAATTTTAGAAATAAAAATCTGAGGGGAAAATGAGAGTTTTAGAGTTCAAAATCTGAAGGAAAATAACAATTTTAGAGTTAAAACCTCCAAAATCTTTAAATCAACTTTTAAGTCAAATATCTTAATTTAGATAAGCACGCGAGGTGAGTGGTTTCAGTGCTGGAATCAACATTTTTATTTCATTTTTTATTTATTTTTTATTTCTTTCATTTTATTTATTTCATTTTTTATTTATTTCAGCACCACCACACAGCAGCAGCTTCCCAACTTTTCAGAGAACCCTGGCCCTAAAATTGACATTTCTGAAGGGATTTTGAGCCAAAAAACGCTGCTTTTTTTTTTTTTTTTAATGAAAAAGCAACAAAAAATCAACAATATCCCTTCAAAATTGGTGATATTTTGTGATTCTGTGCCCACATTCCTGCCCTTACCTGTATATGGTCCACTGGCACAGAATTTCTTCTGGACCAACTTCAACACTCTGTCATCTTCTTGCTGAGGGAAAAAAAAAATTGGGAAAAAAAAAAAAGCAAAAAAAAGGCAAGAAAATGAGACAAGGGGATGATCAGCAGGTTGAATTCTCTGTGTGGCACTGCCCTCTGTTTCTTGGAATAATTTAGGTCAGGGCATAATTCCATTTTTACCACCCCTGATCCAAGGGAATGCTCAAAATCAGGGAATATTGTTAAATTTCATCCAAAATCCAGGCACAATTCCATTTCTAATATCCTGATCTAAGGGAATGCTCAAAATCAGGGAATATTGTTTAATCTGATTTGAAATTCAGGCACAATTCCATTTTTACCACCCCTGATCCAATGGAATTATCAAAATCAGGGAATATTATTCAGTTTTATCTGAAATTCAGGCACAATTCAATTTTTACCACCCCTGATCCAAGGGAATTATCAAAATCAGAGAATATTGTTAAATCTGATCCAAAATTCAGGCACAATTCCATTTTTACCACCCCTGATCCAAGGGAATTATCAAAATCAGGGAATATTTTTACATTTAATCCAAAATTCAGGCACAATTCCATTTTTACTATCCCTGATCCAATGCAATGCTCAGAATTAGGGAATATTGTTAAATCTGATCCAAAATTCAGGCACAATTCCATTTTTACCACCCCTGATCCAATGGAACTCTCAGAATCAGGAAATATTTTTAAATCTGATCCAAAATCCAGGCTCAATTCCATTTTTACCACCCCTGATCCAATGGAATTATCAAAATCAGGGAATATTGTTAAATCTCATCCAAAATCCAGGCACAATTCCATTTTTACCTGCTCATCCTCCACGTAAATGAGAGGAAATCCCATTTGTTTGGTCCACGTGTTCATCACAGCAGCAATGGGTTTGCCACTGGCTTTTTCCAGGCTTTCCCAGAGATCCTCTGCAGGAGAAAAGGAGAAAAGGAGCTCAGTCAGGACTGCCAGAATTCATTTTTATTAAGGACAGCATAGGGAAAGTTGAGTTCTTGCTCCACTTTTTTTGTGTTTTATTGAAATTTAACAGACAGGTAAAAAAGAAAAAAATGGAAATAATTTAAATTTCCTCAGGGAGGAGAGAGGGGAGAAGCAGATTCTTTATTATTAAAAAAATCCCAATCAATACACATTGTGATGCAAAAATTAACATTAAATATTCAAAGAGAACAGCATTTCCCTTTAGGGTTTTTTTTATGCATTATGTCAAAAATCTCTGACCAAACACCACGATTGGATTTGGTTGATTGAGTTTTGATGTCCCCACTTCCACATTTTGTGCCTGATGCACAAAAATAAAAGTTTTAAAAGGAAAAGGATGAGACCTGTTTAATCACAGGATCAATACTGCAAAAGGCTCTCTTGGCAAACCAAAGAATATTCGTATTTAATTTAAATTAAAATGTTGCATTTTAAAATTGTAATTAAAATGTTGCATTTTAAAATTTAAATTAAAAATTTGCATTCTAAAATTGAAATTTAAATGTTGCATTTTGACATTTTAATTAAAATGTTGCATTTTGAAATTTAAAATTAAATGTTGCCTTTTAAAATTTAAAATTAAATGTTGCCTTTTAAAATTTAAATTAAAATGTTGCATTTTAACATTTAATTAAAATGTAGCATTTTAAAATTTAAATTAAAATGTAGCATTTTAACAGTTTAATTAAAATGTAGCATTTAAACATTTTAATTAAAATGTTGCGTTTAAACATTTTAATTAAAATGTAGCATTTTAACATTTTAATTAAAATGTTGCATTTTAACATTTAATTAAAATGTAGCGTTTTAAAATTTAAATTAAAATGTAGCATTTTAACAGTTTAATTAAAATGTAGCATTTAAACATTTTAATTAAAATGTTGCATTTAAACATTTTAATTAAAATGTAGCATTTTAAACATTTTAATTAAAATGTTGCATTTAAACATTTAAATTAAAATGTAGCATTTTAACATTTTAATTAAAATGTAGCATTTTAACAGTTTAATTAAAATGTTGCATTTTAACATTTTAATTAAAATGTTGCATTTTAACAGTTTAATTAAAATGTTGCATTTTAACATTTTAATTAAAATTTTGCATTTAAAAATTTAACTTAAAATTTTGTATTTTAAAATTTTGTATTTTAAAAATTTAAATTAAAACCTTGCATTTTAAAATTTTAAATTAAAATGTATTTTTCAAAATTTAAATTAAAATTTTGTACTCTAAAATTTAAATTGAAATTTTGCATTTTTAAAATCTAAATTAAAATTTTGCATTTTAAAATTTTAATTAAAATTTTTCATTTTATTTGTATATTTTATAGCCGTGGTAACTCAGCCCTCAAAAATCCCATTCCAGGCACAGAAAACCCCCAGGGATGCTGAATCCTGCCTGTACAAGGCACAAAACCCAAAACAAACCAGGAATTCTCCGTAATTTCAATGGTGTGAGGTGGAAAAAGCAGAAATTTCGAGTGCAGAAATGACTTTTGTGCCAGTTACCTGTGGCCGCGTTCCTCTGCTGGAACTTGGTCAGGTACAGGTTCATTCCTTTCCTGAAATCCTGGCAACACAAAAATGGAGCTGTCAGACAATTCTCCTTTTTTTCCCCTCTGCTCTGCTTTTATTCCCCCCCAAAAATCAGGCAAAGAATCTTTATTTAAAATCAACAATCCCTTTCTTTATTTCCCATTATCTCATTTTTTTTTTTTTTCCCGGATAAATTCCAAACCGAGCTCGGAGCGGAGACGTTTTCAAAACGCGGAAATTCTTTTTTTTTTTTTTTGTTTGAAAAAAAAAACTGTAAATGTAAAAAAATGCACTGAAAATCTCTACCTGAATAAAAAAAAAAAAATAAATTCTCCTTTTACCTCATCCCCAATGTAGTCGTGCAGCATCCTGATGACAGAGGCTCCCTTGCTGTAGGAAATGGCATCGAAAATTTCATCCACCTCGGAGGGATGGCCCACGCTGACCTGCGGCAAAAAAACACGGTCAGGACGGCCTGGGGAGGCCAAAAAAATCGGATTTTACACGTGGCAAAGGTAGAGAGGGGAAAATCTGAAGGGAAATCGGGTTTAGAGGGGAAAATCTGTAGAAAAAATCGGTTTTAAAGGTGAAAATCTGAGGGGAAATGTCAGTTTTAGAGGTGAAAATCTGAGGGGAGATCGGTTTTAAAGGTGAAAATCTGAGGGGAAATCGGTTTTAAAGGTGAAAATCTCAGGGAAAATGTCAGTTTAAAAGGTGAAAATCTGAGGGGAGATGTCAGTTTTAGAGGTGAAAATCTCAGGAAAAATCAGTTTTAGAGGTGAAAATCTGAGGGAAAATCGGTTTTAGAGGTGAAAATCTGAGGGAAAATCGGTTTTAAAGGTGAAAATCTGAGGGGAAATGTGATTTTTAAAGGTGAAAATGTGAGGGAAAATCAGTTTTAGAGGTGAAAATCTTTGGGAAAATCGGTTTTAAAGGTGAAAATCTGAGGGGAAATGTCAGTTTTAAAGGTGAAAAACGCAGGAAAAATCAGTTTTAGAGGTGAAAATGTGAGGGAAAATCAGTTTTAGGGGTGAAAATCTGAAGAAAAAAGTCAATTTTAAAGGTGAAAATCTGAGGGAAAATGTCAGTTTAAAAGGTGAAAATCTGAGGGAAAATCAGTTTTAGAGGTGAAAATCTGAAGGGAAATCGGTTTTAGAGGTGAAAATCTGAAGAAAAAGTCGGTTTTAAAGGTGAAAATCTGAGGGGAAATGTCAGTTTAAAAGGTGAAAATGAGGGAAAATCAGCTTTAGAGGTGAAAATCTTTGGGAAAATGTGACTTTCAGAATTGAAAATCTGAAGGGGAAAATGTCAGTTTTAGAGGCGAAAATCTGCGGGAAAATCAGTTTTAGGGGTGAAAATCTGAAGAAAAAGTCAATTTTAAAGGTGAAAATCTGAGGGGAAATGTCAGTTTTAGAGGCGAAAATCTCAGGAAAAATCAGTTTAAAAGGTGAAAATCTGAGGGAAAATCAGTTTTAGAGGTGAAAATCTGAAGAAAAAACCGGTTTTAAAGGTGAAAATCTGAGGGAAAATGTCATTTTTAAAGGTGAAAATCTCAGGAAAAATCAGCTTTAGAGGTGAAAATCTGCGGGAAAATCGGTTTTAGAGGTGAAAATCTGAAGGAAAATGTGACTTTCAGAACTGAGAATCTGAAGGGGAAAATGTCAGTTTTAGATGTGAAAATCTGAGGGGAAATCAATTTTAGAGGTGAAAATCTGAAGAAAAAATCGGTTTTAAAGGTGAAAATCTGAGGGGAAATGTCAGTTTTAAAGGTGAAAATCTGAGGGAAAATCAGTTTTAGGGGTGAAAATCTGAAGAAAAAAAGTCAATTCTAAAGGTGAAAATCTGAGGGGAATGTCAGTTTAAAAGGTGAAAATCTGAGGGGAAATCAATTTTAGAGGTGAAAATCTGAAGAAAAAATCGGTTTTAAAGGTGAAAATCTGAGGGGAAATGTCAGTTTTAGGGGTGAAAATCTGAGGGAAAAATCAGTTTAACAGGTGAAAATCTGAAGGAAGATAAGTTTTAAAGTAAAAAAACTGAGGAAAAATTCAGTTTTAAAGGTGAAAATTTGAGGAAAAATCAGTTTTAGAGGTGAAAATCTGAAGGGGAAAATGTCAGTTTTAGATGTGAAAATCTGAGGGGAAATGTCAGGTTAAAAGGTGAAAATCTGAGGGGAAATGTCATTTTCAAAAGGTGAAAATCTGAGGGAAAATCAGTTTTAGGGGTGAAAATCCTTAAAACATTAAAATCCCAAGGAATTAAAATCCTGAGGAATTAAATCTTCAGGAATTAGATCTGTAGGAATTCCAAGGGAGTTTTTTGGAGGGGCAGAACCCCCAGAGCGCAGCCACAGCTCCGGATTCTGTTTCACTCATGATGAGGTCATCTCCTAAAATTTGTTCCACCAAATATTCCTTAAAACATTAAAATTCTGAGGAACTACAATCCCAAGGAATCAGAATCCCAAGGAATTTAATCTTTAGGAATTAGAATCCCAAGGAATTCCAAGGGAGTTTTTTGGGGAGCAGAACCCCCAGAGCGCAGCCATAACTCCTGATTTCACTTCACTCATGATGAGGTCATTTCTCAAAATTTATTCCACCAAATATTCCTTAAAGCATTAAAATTCTGAGAAATTAGAATCCCCAGGAATCAGAATCCCAAGGAATTAAATCTTTAGGAATTAGAGCTGTAGGAATTCCAAGGGAGATTTTCTTGGGGGCAGAACTCCCAGAGCGCAGCCACAGCTCCGGATTCTGCTTCGCTCATGACAAGGTCATTTCTCAAAATTTATTCCACCAAATATTTCTTAAAACATTAAAATTCTGAGAAATTAGAATCCCCAGGAATCAGAATCCCAAGGAATTAAATCTTTAGGAATTAGAATCCCAAGGAATTCCAAGGGAGGTTTTTGGGGGCAGAACTCTCAGAGCACAGCCACAGCTCCAGATTCTGTTTCATCATGACAAGGTCATTTCCCAAAATTTATTTCACCAAATATTTCTTAAAACATTAAAATCCCCAGGAATCAGAATCCCAAGGAATTTAATCTTTAGGAATTAGATCTGTAGGAATTCCAAGGGAGTTTTTTGGAGGGGCAGAACCCCCAGAGCGCAGCCACAGCTCCAGATTCTGCTTTGCTCATGATGAGGTCATTTCCCAAAATTTATTCCACCAAATATTCCTTAAAACATTAAAATCCTGAGGAATTAGAATCCCCAAGAATCAGAATCCCAAGGAATGAAATCTTTAGGAATTAGATCTGTAGGAATTCCAAGGGAGATTTTTGAGGGGGCAGAACCACAGCTCCGGATTCTGCTTCACTCATGACAAGGTCATTTCCCCAAATTTATTCCACCAAACATTCCTTAAAACATTAAAATCCCAAGGAATTAAAATCCTGAGGAATTAAATATTTAGGAATTAGATCTCAAGGAATTCCAAGGGAGATTTTTGGGGGGCAGAAACCCCCAGAGTGCAGTCACAGCTCTGGATTTTGCATCACTCACGACAAGGCCATTTCTCAAAATTTAAGGAATGTTTGATGAAATAAAACATTAAAATCCCAAGGAATTAAAATCCTGAGGAATTTAACCTTCAGGAATTAGATCTGCAGGAATTCCAAGGGACTTTTTGGGATGGGTGCAGAACAGAACAGAGCTCCCTGACTTTCCAACAGCTCCGGATTCCGCTCGGCTCGGCGGCGAAAATTCCCTTTTTAATCCCACGGGGAAATTAAAAAAAAAAAAAAAAGGTGGGAATTAAAAAAAAAAAAAAAATATGGAAAATGAGCCTCGACCTCGATGGGGTGGCTGTTGTCTAAGGCATCGAGCTCCTGGGCCCGTGTGTAGTCAGCAGACACAAACTGGGTCCAGATGTCGTACTCGGGGAAGCAGTGATCCACGCACAGGTACTCGATCCACGACGCAAAGCCCTCGTTCAGCCACAGGTGGGTCCACCATTCCTGCAGGGAAACACACAGGGAAAATCAAAATAAAGGGGGGAAATACATAGGGATAGGCTGGGTTTGGTGCAGATAAAAATATTTGATTTTATCGGGAAAAATTTTAAAAATCGGAAAAATCGAATTCTTAAAAATCGCAGTTTTGGGGCTCCAAAATTTGACTTTTCTCGCACAATTCTGACATAAAAATCAAAATAAAGGGGGAAAATCCATAGGGATATGCTGGGTTTGGTGCAGATAAAAATATTTAATTTTATCGGGAAAAATTTTAAAAATCGGAAAAATCGAATTCTTAAAAATCGGAATTTTGGGGCTCCAAAATCTGACTTTTTCACCCACTCCTGACACAAAAAACAGGAATAAAGGGAAAAATCCACAGGGATTTGCTGGGTTTGGGGCAGATAAAAATATTTGATTTTATCGGGAAAAATTTTAAAAATCGGAAAAATCGAATTCTTAAAAATCGCAATTTTGGGGCTCCAAAATTTGATTTTCTCACACAATTCTGATATAAAAAATCAAAATAAATGGGAAAATCCATAGGGATATGCTGGGTTTGGTGCAGAGAGGAATATTTGATTTTATCAGGAAAAATGTTAAAAATCGGAAAAATCGAATTCTTAAAAATCGGAATTTTGGGGCTCCAAAATCTGATTTTCTCGCACAATTCTGATATAAAAAATCATAATAAAAGGAAAAAATCCATAAGGATTTGCTGGGTTTGGGGCAGAGAAGAATATTTAATTTTATCAGGAAAAATTTTAAAAATCGGAAAAATCAAATTCTTAAAAATCGCAATTTTGGGGCTCCAAAATCTGATTTTCTCACACAATTCTGACACAAAAAAATCAAAATAAAGGGGAAAAATCCATAGGGATTTGCTGGGTTTGGTGCAGATAAAAATATTTAATTTTATCAGGAAAAATTTTTAAAAATTGGAAAAATCGAATTCTTAAAAATCAGAATTTTGCGGCTCCATAATCTGATTTTTTCACCCAATTCTGACATTAAAAAAAAGAATAAAAGGTAAAAATCCCCAGGGATTTGCTCAGTTTATGAGCAAATTTTTATACATTTATAAATATTTATTAGAATTATAGCAATAAAATTATATTGACATCATTGTTTGGGTTAAAATGAATATTGAATTTTATTTTTCTCTACTCATTTCTAATTTTAAGAGCTCCAAAGTCCCACCTAAACACAGATTTTGGGCAGGATAAGAAGCAGAATTAAATAAAAAAATTGAATTTTGGAGGGTTCAGATACCATAAATCACCATTTAAATAATAATTTATTTAATTTATCCCAGCATGCTCTGTGTGAGGACACCATAACTGATATTCTGGGCAGGATAAAAATTACATTAGATTAAATAAAATGAAAAGAATTAAATAAAAAAATTGAATTTTTGGGTGATCAGGTGCCATAAATCACCATTTAAATATTGAATTAATTATTCTAACACAGCATGCTCTGTTTAAGGGCAACCAAACACAGATTTTAGTCAGGATAAGAAGCAGAATTAAATTAAAAAATTGAATTTTGAAGGGTTCAGGTACCATAAACCACCACTTAAATATTGAATTAATTCTTTTATCCCAGCATGCTCTATGTGAGGACACCATAACAGTTATTCTGGGCAGGATAAAAAGCAGAATTAAAAAAAAAATTGAATTTTGAAGCGTTCAATACCATAAACAACCATTTAAATATTAAATTTTTTAATTTATCCCAGCATGCTCTATGTGAGGACACCATAACTGATATTTTGCTCAGGATAAAAAGCAGAATTAAATAAAAAATTGAATTTTGAAAGGTTCAGGTACCATAAATCACCATTTAAATATTAAATTAATTATTTTATCCCAGCATGCTCTATGTGAGGACACCCTCACAGACATTTTGCTCAGGATAAGAATCAGAATTAAATAAAAAAATTGAATTTTGAAGGATTCAGGTGCCATAAACCACCACTTAAATATTGAATTAATTATTTTAACACAGTAAGGGCATCCTAACACAGATTTTGGTCAGGATAAGAATCAGAATTAAATAAAAAAATGGAATTTTGAAAGGTTCAGGTACCACAAACCACCATTTAAATAATAATTTATTTAATTTATCACAACATGCTCTATGTGAGGACACCATAACTGATATTCTGGGCAGGATAAAAAGCAGAATTAAATAAAAGAATGGAATTTTGGGGGATTCAGGTGCTATAAATCACCATTTAAATATTGAATGAATTATTTTAACACAGTAAGGGCACCCAAACACAGATTTTGGGCAGGATAAGAAATAGAATTAAATAAAAAAATTGAATTTGGAAAGGTTCAGGTGCCATAAGTCACCATTTAAATAATAATTTATTTAATTTATCCCAGCATGCTCTGTGTGAGGACACCATAACTGATATTCTGGGCAGGATAAGAAGCAGAATTAAATAAAAAAATGGAATTTTTGGGTGATCAGGTGCCATAAATCACCACTTAAATAATAATTGATTTAATTTACCACGACATGCTCTGTGTGAGGACACCATAACTGATATTCTGGGCAGGATAAAAAGCAGAATTGAATAAAAAAATTGAATTTTGGAGGGTTCAGGTACCATAAATCACCACTTGAATATTGAACTAATTATTTTAACACTATAAGGACACCCAAACACAGATTTTGCTCAGGATAAGAATCAGATTTAAATTTAAAAATTGAATTTTTCAGGGTTCAGGTACCATAAATCACCAATTAAATAAAAATTTATTTAATTTATCCCAGCATGCTCTGTGTGAGGACACCATAACAGACATTTTGCTCAGGATAAGAATCAGAATTAAATAAAAAAATTGAATTTTGAAGGATTCAGGCACCATAAACCACCACTTAAATATTGAATTAATTATTTTAACACAGTAAAGGCACTCCACACAGACATTTTGCTCAGGATAAGAGTCAGAATTAAATAAAAAAATGGAATTTTGAAGGATTCAGGTGCCCTAAACAACCATTTAAACATTGAATTAATTATTTTAACACAGTAAGAGCATCCTAACACAGATTTTGGGCAGGATAAGAAGCAGAATTAAATTAAAAAATTGAATTTTTGGGTGATCAGGTACCATAAATCACCACTTAAATAATAATTGATTTAATTTACCACAACATGCTCTATGTGAGGACACCATAACTGCTATTCTGGGCAGGATAAAAAGCAGAATTGAATAAAAAAATTGAATTTTGGAGGGTTCAGGTACCATAAATCACCACTTGAATATTGAACTAATTATTTTAACACTATAAGGACACCCAAACACAGATTTTGCTCAGGATAAGAATCAGATTTAAATTTAAAAACTGAATTTTTCAGGGTTCAGGTACCATAAATCACCAATTAAATAAAAATTTATTTAATTTACCACAACATGCTCTATTTGAGGACACCATAACAGACATTTTGCTCAGGATAAGAGTCAGAATTAAATAAAAAAATGGAATTTTGAAGCATTCAGGCACCATAAACCACCACTTAAATATTGAATTATTTTAACACAGTAAAGGCACTCCACACAGACATTTTGCTCAGGATAAGAGTCAGAATTAAATAAAAAAATGGAATTTTTGGGTGATCAGGTACCATAAATCACCATTTAAATAATAATTGATTTAATTTACCACAACATGCTCTATGTGAGGACACCATAACAGACATTTTGCTCAGGATAAAAATCAGAATTAAATAAAAAATTGAATTTTTGTGGGGTTCAGGTGCCATAAATCACCACTCAAATAAAAATTTATTTAATTTATCCCAGCATGCTCTATTTGAGGACACCATAACAGACATTTTGCTCAGGATAAGAGTCAGAATTAAATAAAAAAATTGAATTTTGAAGCGTTCAGGTGCCATAAACCACCACTTAAATATTGAATTATTTTAACACAGTAAAGGCACTCAAACAGACATTTTGCTCAGGATAAGAATCAGAATTAAATTAAAAAATTGAATTTTGAAAGGTTCAGGTATCACAAACCACCATTTAAATAATAATTTATTTAATTTACCACAACATGCTCTATGTGAGGACACCATAACAGACATTTTGCTCAGGATAAGAATCAGAATTAAATAAAAAAATTGAATTTTTGGGTGATCAGGTACCATAAACCACCACTTAAATAATAATTTATTTAATTTATCCCAGCATGCTCTATGTGAGGACACCATAACTGCTATCCTGGGCAGGATAAGAACCAGAATTAAATAAAAAATGGCATTTTTGGTACCATGGTGACGAGGTTCCCAAACCACTGGTGCGCCAGCTCGTGCCCCACCACCAGCGCCACCCACTGGCGGGACGAGGAACAGGAATTCTTGGGGTCGATCAGCAGCGCCGTCTCCCTGGTGAGCCATTAAATACGGTGAAATTAAATTACAATGAAATTAAATTAAATACAGTACTATAGAATAAAATAAAATAAAATAAAATAATAAAACAAAACAAAACAAAATAAAATTATAATAAAATAAAATTAAAATTTAAAAAATAAAATAAAACAAAATAAAATAAAATTAAAATTAAATAAAGTAAAATAAAATAAAATAAAGTAAAATTAAATAAAGTAGAATAAAATAAAGTAGAATAAAATAAAATAAATTAAATAAAGTAAAATAAAATAAAATAAATTAAATAAAGTAAAATAAAATAAAATAAAATAAATAAAGTTAAATTAAATTAAATTAACATAAAGTAGAATAAAATAAATAAAGTAAAATAAAGTAAATAAAATAAAGTAGAATAAAATAAAGTAGAATAAAATAAAATAAATAAAGTAAAATTAAATTAAATTAAATTAAATTAAAATAAAGTAGAATAAAATAAAATAAAGTAAAATAAAATAAAGTAAAATAAAATAAAGTAAAATAAAATAAAATAGAATAAAATAAAGTAGAATAAAATAAAATAAAGAAATAAAGTAAAATAAAGTAAAATAAAATAAAGTAAAATAAAGTAAAATAAAATAAAAAAGTAAAAATAAAATAAAAAATAAAATAAAGTGAAAATAAAATAAAGTGAAAATAAAATAAAGTAAAAAAATAAAATAAAGTAAAATAAAATAAAATAAAACAAAATAAAATAAAATAAAGTAAAATAAAGTAAAATAAAATGAAATAAAGTAAAATAAAATAAAGTAAAATAAAGTAAAATAAAAGAAAAAAGTAAAATAAAATAAAGTAAAATAAAATAAAATAAAATAAAAATAAAATAAAATAAAAAATAAAATAAAATAAAATAAAATAAAATAAAAATAAAATAAAATAAAGTCAAATAAAAGGCTGGGTTTGATTTGGGGTGCCAGCCAGCAATTAGAACCTCCCTCAAATAAATCCAATTAATTAAGTGAACACAGAGAGGGGGAAAAGAGAGAATTTTAATTAACATCCTACCTGTAGGTAACAAGGCCCCAGTTCTCCATGGCACCTTCAGAAAAGAAATACAAATTTTATTGATATTGATCCACACCTCTTCCTAAAGGTATTTTAGTTTTTTTTAATTAATTTTTTTAAATTAAAAAATTCCAACAAAAGAAGAATTGCAGCAATAAATGGAGTTTTTACTTTACCAGCAGCAAAGTCTGCAATTGCTATGAGATCAATTTTAGGGAGAGGGTAAGGAACGTTGAAATAATCCTTATAAAAAGGCAGAGTTTTAGCAGCAACCTGGAAAATAAAAACAAAAATAAAATAAAAGAGAAAGAAAATTAATGTTCTTGTTAAGGGGGAGGTGGGGAAATAAATGGGGAATTGGGGAAATAAATGGGGAATTGGGGAAATAAATGGGGAATTGGGGAAATAAATGGGGAATTGGGGAAATAAATGGGGAATTGGGGAAATAAATGGGGAATTGGGAAATAAATGGGGAATTGGGGAAATAAATGGGGAATTGGGGAAATAAATGGGGAATTGGGAAATAAATGGGGAATTGGGGAAATAAATGGGGAATTGAGGTTGGGAAAAAAATGGGGAATTGGGAAAATAAATGGGGAATTGGGGAAATAAATGGGGAATTGGGAAAATAAATGGGGAATTGGGAAAATAAATGGGGAATTGGGGAAATAAATGGGGAATTGGGAAAATAAATGGGGAATTGGGAAATAAATGGGGAATTGGGGAAATAAATGGGGAATTGGGAAATAAATGGGGAATTGGGGCTGGGAAAAAAAATGGGGAATTGGGAAAATGGGGAATTGGGAAAATGGGGAATTGGGAAATTGGGAAAATGGGGAATTGGGAAATTGGGAAAATGGGGAATTGGGAAAATGGGGAATTGGGAAAATAAATGGGGAACTGGGAAATTGGGAAAATGGGGAATTGGGGAATTGGGGTTGGGAAAATGGGGAATTGGGAAATTGGGAATTTGGGGTTGGGAAAATGGGGAATTGGGGAATTTGGGGTTGGGAAAATGGGAAAATAAATGGGGAATTGGGAAAATGGGAAAATAAATGGGGAATTGGGGTTGGGAAATTGGGGAATTTGGGGTTGGGAAAAAAAATGGGGAATTGGGAAAATGGGGAATTGGGGAATTGGGGAATTGGGGTTGGGAAAATGGGGAATTGGGAAATTGGGAAAATGGGGAATTGGGAAAATGGGAAAATGGGGAATTGGGAAAATGGGGAACTGGGAAAATGGGGAATTGGGAAATTGGGAAAATGGGAAAAAAATGGGGAATTGGGAAAAAAAACGGGGAATTGGGAAAATGGGGAATTGGGGTTGGGAAAATGGGGAATTGGGAAATTGGGAAAATGGGGAATTTGGGAAAATGGGGAATTGGGAAATTGGGGAATTGGGAAAATGGGGAATTGGGAAAATGGGGAATTGGGGATTTGGGATTGAAAAGAAGGAATTGTGGTTGGGAATGAGAAATTGTGATTGATGTGGGGAATTAAAATAGGGAATTGTGGTTGGAATTGGGAAATTGTGAATTAAACTAAGGAATTAGGGTTGGAATTGGGAAATTATGACTGCAAATAGGAAATTAGGATTGGAATTAAGAATTTATGATTGGAACTAAGGAATTATGGTTGGAAATTAGAAATTGTGACTGAAGTGGGAAATTAGGAGTGAAAATGAGGAATTATGGCTGAAATGAGGAAATTGTGAATTAAACTAAGAAATTAGGACTGAAACTAAGGAATTATGGTTGAAATTGGGAAATGACAACTGAAAATTAGAAATTAGGATTGGAATTAAGAATTTATGACTGGAACTAAGGAATTATGGTTGGAAATTAGAAATTGTGACTGAAGTGGGAAATTAGGAGTGAAAATGAACACGCCGTGCACACCCACAGCCCACAAAAAAATAATGAAAAAACCCCAAAAAACAAGGAAGAAAACCCCAAAACTCAGGAATACAACCCACAAATAATCCAGAAAAAAACACATGAAAAATTCCCCAAAAAACAACGAAAAAGTCCCAAAAACGAAGAAAAAATAATCGCAAAAACACCACGAAAAATCCCCAAAAAACAACGAAAAAATCCCAAAAAAATGACCAAAAATCCCCCAAAACCCGGGAATAGAACTCTCAATAAACCCAGAATCTGAGATGAAATTAAATTAAATTAAAATAATTTTACCTCGAGGGCGAACTTGCCCTGCTCGGCCTTGCCCACGGGCGTGTAGACGCGCACCAGCACGCCTTCAAAAAACCATGAAAAAACAAAGAAAAAAAACCCCAAAAAGCAAGGAAGAAAACCTGAAAACTCAGGAATTCAACCCAGAAAAAAACCCTAGAAAAAACTCACGAAAAAAATCCCCAAAAAGCAGAGAAAAGGCCCTGAAAAAGAGGAAAATAATCGCAAAAACACCATGAAAAATCTCCAAAAAATAAGGAAAAAACCGCAAAAAATGACAAAAAAACCCTAAAAAATCAGGAATAGAGCCCTGAATAAACCCAGAATCCGAGATGAAATGAGATAAAATGAAATTAAATGAAATTAATTTTACCTCGAGGGCGAACTTGCCCTGCTTGGCCTTGCCCACGGGCGTGTAGACGCGCACCAGCACGCCTTTAAAAAACCATGAAAAAACCCAAGAAAAAAAACACCAAAAAGCAAGGAAGAAAGCCTCCAAATCCAGGAATACAACCCACAAAAAACCATGAAAAAACTCATGAAAAATTCCACAAAAAACAACGAAAACGTCCCCAAAAAAGAGGAAAATAATCGCAAAAACACCATGAAAAATCTCCGAAAAACAACGAAAAAATCCCAAAAAAATGACCAAAAAAACCCGTAAAAAATCAGGAATAGAGCCCTGAATAAACCCAGAAACCTGGATGAAATATAATTAAATTAAATGAAAATAAATGAATTTTACCTCGAGGGCGAACTTGCCCTGCTCGGCCTTGCCCACGGGCGTGTAGACGCGCACCAGCACGCCTTTAAAAAAACCATGAAAAAACCCAAAAAAACCCCAAAAACTAGGAAGAAAACCTCCAAACTCAGGAATACAACTCACAGAAAAACATGAAAAAATCCCCGAAAAACAACAAAAAAGTCCCCAAAAATGAGGGAAAAAAACCCAAAAAACACTCCGAAAAATCACGAAAAAAACCCCGAAAAACCCTAAAAAATGACCAAAAAAATCCCCAAAACCCGGGAACACAACCCTGAATAAACCCAGAGACCTCGATACAATGAAATTAAATGAAATTAATTTTACCTCGAGGGCGAACTTGCCCTGCTCGGCCTTGCCCACGGGCGTGTAGACACGCACCAGCACGCCCACAGCCCACAAAAA
This sequence comes from Acridotheres tristis, assembly GCA_037013685.1. NCBI lineage: Eukaryota > Metazoa > Chordata > Aves > Passeriformes > Sturnidae > Acridotheres > Acridotheres tristis. Next base: position 4,368,141 of record CM072914.1, on the reverse strand, counting down.
ATACATGAAAAAAACCAAGAAAAAAACCCCAAAAACTAGGAAGAAAACATGAAAACCCAGGAATACAATCAACCAAAAAATCAAGAAAAAACTCATGAAAAATTCTGCCAAAAGCAATGAAAATCCCCAAAAATGAGGAAAAAAATTGCAAAAAACCATGAAAAGTCCCCAAAAAACAACGAAAAAATCTCGAAAAAATGACCAAAAAACCCTAAAAAATCAGGAATAGAGCCCTGAATAAACCCAGAATCCGAGATGAAATGAAATTAAAAGAACTTTACCTCGAGGGCGAACTTGCCCTGCTCGGCCTTGCCCACGGGCGTGTAGACGCGCACCAGCACGCCGTCCTGCGAGCGCGCCTCCACGAAGTCGTACTCGCCCACCACGAAGGCCACCAGGTAGGTGGACATGACGGGCGAGCGCGCGAACTTCACCTCCACCAGGCTCTCGTCGTCAGGGTACGGCCGCCGCTCCAGCACGTTCTGGGCAGCCACACGGGGTTGGGGGTGATAATTAATGGGGGGGTTGATAATTAATAGGGGGAGTTTGATAGAGTGGAAGGGTTTGGGGGTTTGATATTTAATAGGGGGTTTGATAGAGTGGAAGGGTTTGGGGGTTTGATATTTAATAGGGGGAGTTTGATAGAGTGGAAGGGTTTGGGGGGTTTGATATTTAATAGGGGGGGTTTGATAGAGTGGAAGGGTTTGGGGGTTTGATATTTAATAGGGGGGTTTGATAGAGTGGAAGGGTTTGGGGGTTGGTATTTCATAGAGGGGTTTGATATTTAATAGGGGGGTTTGACAGAGTGAAGGGGTTTGGGGGATTTGGGGGGTTTGGGGGATTGATATTTAATAGGGGGGGTTTGATAGAGTGAAGGGTTTGGGGGGTTTGATATTTAATAGGGGGGTTTGACAGAGTGAAGGGGTTTGGGGGTTTGATATTTAATAGGGAGTTTTGATAGACTAAAGTGGTTTAGGGGTTTGGGGGTTTGATATTTAACAGGGGGGTTTGAGGGGTTTGATATTTAATAGGGGGGGTTTGACAGAGTGAAGGGTTTGGGGGGTTTGATATTTAATAGGGGGTTTGACAGAGTGAAGGGTTTGGGGGGTTTGATATTTAATAGGGGGAGTTTGATAGAGTGGAAGGGTTTGGGGGTTTGATATTTAATGGGGGGTTTGACAGAGTGAAGGGTTTGGGGGGTTTGGGGGATTTGACAGAGTGAAGGGTTTGGGGGGTTTAATATTTAATGGGGGGGTTTGATAGAGTGGAAGGGATTGGGGGTTTGATATTTAATGGGGGGGTTGACAGAGTGAAGGGGTTTGGGGGTTTGATATTTAACAGGGGGGTTTGATAGACTAAAGTGGTTTAGGGGTTTGGGGGTTTGGGGGTTTGATATTTAACAGTGGGGTTTGAGGGGTTTGATATTTAATAGGGGGGGTTTGACAGAGTGAAGGGTTTGGGGGGTTTGGGGGTTGGTATTTCATAGGGGGTTTGATATTTAATGGGGGGTTTGATAGAGTGGAAGGGATTGGGGGGTTTGATATTTAATGGGGGGGTTTGACAGAGTGAAGGGTTTGGGGGTTTGATATTTAACAGGGGGGGTTTGACAGAGTGAAGGGTTTGGGGGTTTGATATTTAATAGGGGGGTTTGACAGAGTGAAGAGTTTGGGGGTTTGGGGGGTTGATATTTTATTTAACAGGAGGGTTTGACAGAGTGAAGGGTTTGGGGGTTTGATATCTAATGGGGGGTTTGATAGAGTGGAAGGGATTGGGGGGTTGGATATTTAATAGGGGGGTTTGGGGGATTGGTGGTGGTTAAATTCGACTTCTGGTTAGAATTTTGGGAGAGCTTCAAGTCATAATTTTAAATTAAATCATAATCCGATCAGAATTTCAGATCAAAATTTCCAATCGGAATTTTGGGAGAACTTCCAATCACAATTTCAAATCAAAAATTCCAATTAGAATTTCACAAGGACTTAAATTCCTAATTTCATATTAAAACTTCCAATCAGAATTTCACATCAAAACTTCCAATCAGAATTTCAGGAGAACTTCCAATCACAATATCAAATCAAAATTTCCAATCAGTCCCACCAAAGCCAGGCCAGAGCAGTTGGGGGATCTAAAAGTTGCATTTTTTACCCTAATCTTGAGTTTTTACAGCACAAAGAGATTGGGAGTGTTTGGGGGTTTGAAGATCTTCAAATTCAAACTTTCAATCAGAATTTCAGGAGAAGTTCAAATTACAATTTCAAATTCAAACTTTCAATCAGAATTTCAGGAGAAGTTCAAATTACAATTTCAAATTCAAACTTTCAATCAGAATTTCAGGAGAAGTTCAAATCACAATTTCAAATTCAAACTTTCAATCAGAATTTCAGGAGAAGTTCAAATTACAATTTCAAATTCAAACTTCCAATCACAATTTCAGGAGAACTTCAAATCACAATTTCAAATCAAAATTTCCAATCAGAATTTCAGGAGAAATTAAATTCATAATTTCAAATCAAAATTTCCAATCAGAATTTCAAATCAAAATTTCCAATCAGAATTTCAAATCAAAATTTCCAATCAGAATTTCAAATCAAAATTTCCAATCAGAATTTCAAATCAAAATTCCCAATCAGAATTTCAAATCAAAATTCCCAATCAGAATTTCAAATCAAAATTTCCAATCAGCCCCACCAAAGCCAGGCCAGAGCAGTTTGGGGATCCAAAACCTGAATTTTTTTTACCCTAATGTTGATTTTTTACAGCACAAAGAGTTTTGGAGTGTTTGGGTTCAAGCAGCTCTTTCAAGAGATTTGGGAAAAGGAATAACCAGAGAAAGCTGCAATAATTTGTTACCAGAATCTCTGGAAATTCAGGATTTTAACATGAAAAACCCAAAAGGGAAACCCACAAAAACCAAGGGAACAACAAAGAAAAAGCCAAGGGAAAAAAAAGAAAAACAAAACCAAACCAAAACCCAACCCAACAAAAAAAAACAAGGGAAACATTCCCTTAATCAAGCAGCACATAAAATTAATTATAATTTCATTTTTTTAAAAACCACCAAGTTTAAACCTGCTCAGGTTTTGTGTTTCTCTCCCCAAATCAAATTTTGTGTTTCTCTCCTCATTTATTACAGATTGCACTCCCAGCTGTTATCAAGGCAAATTATGAACGATCAATTAGCACGATTTTAATGAAGATATTTATTGGCACATAAAAAAAAACTTACCATATTTGACAAAGCTACTCTGTCTTTGGGAACCACCAAAGAAATGTCAAATGTTGCTTTAATTGCAGGCTCATCCCAGCAAGGGAAAGCTCTACGAGCATCAGTAGCCTGGAAAAAAAAAAAAAAAAGAGAATTAAAGAGAATTAATTAAAGAGAATTAAAGAAATCAATCGCAGGAGGTGGTGGTGAAAAAAAAAAAACAGAAATTCAGATTATTTGAAGCAAAAAAGAGGGAGAATTGTGGTTTGGGGGGCTCTCTGCACTGCTGAGCTCTGGATGAGATCAGGAAAATGATTTTAATTCTGATTTCACTGCTGGTTTGCAATGAAAAGCAGCTGCAGAGGCCTCAGAGCTCTGCTGGGATTGCTCACACTGAGCAGAATCACAGCAGGGCTGAAGCTCCAACCACCCCAGATTTGGCCAAGGGAACCCAAAAATGCTCATTTTGTGTTGGGGGAAATGCAAAATCCCCTGGGTTTGTCCAGGGTTTGCACAACGTTAAATACCCAGGTAAAGGCACGTTAAAAATTACATTTTTATTAAAGTTTTTTTTTTTTCAAATATTTTTGGTATTTATCCAGAGGGGATGGATGAAGGTAAGAAAATGTGTATTTGCTACTTGCATCATAAATTCTGTTTAGAAATGAAAATAAAAATGAAAATAAAAATAGAGACCTTAAATAAAAATTAAAAATTAAAAGGAGAGGAAGAAGAGGAAGAGGAGGAAGAAAAAGGAGAAAAGGAAGAAAAGGAAGAAGAAGAGGAAGAAAAAGAGGAAGAAAAAGAAAAAAGAAAAAGAGAAGGAAAGGAAGAAGGAAAGGAAGAAAACTAAGAAAAAGAAAAAGCAAGAAAAGGGAAAAAGGAAAAGGAGGAGGAAAAGGAAAAGGAAAATTAAAAGAAGGAGGAAAAGAGAGAGAGGAAGGAAAATAGGAGAAAGAAGAAAAAGAAGGAGGAAAAGGAAGAGGAAAAGGAGGAGGGAGAGGAAAAGGAGGAAAAGGAGGAAAAGGAGGAAAAGGAGGAAAAGGAGGAAAAGGAGGAAAAGGAGGAAAAGGAGGAAAAGGAGGAAAAGGAGGAAAAGGAGGAAAAGGAGGAAAAGGAGGAAAAGGAGGAAAAGGAGGAAAAGGAGGAAAAGGGAAAAAGGAAGAGAAAGAAGAGAAAGAAGGAGGAAAAGGAGAAGGAAAAGGAGAAGGAAAAGAAGAAGGAAAAGGAGAAGGAAAAGGAGGAAAGGCAGGAAAAGGAAAAAAAGGGAAAAAGGAAGAGAAGGAAGAGAAGGAAGAGAAGGAAGAGAAGGAAGAGAAGGAAGAGAAGGAAGAGAAGGAAGAGAAGGAAGAGAAGGAAGAGAAGGAAGAGAAGGAAGAAGGAAAAGGAGGAGAAGAACTTAACATGAAAACAAAACTAAAACCAAAAATCCCGAATCCAAATAAAATCACAAGTACAAGGATAAGAACCGAAATGAAGAGTCAGACAGAAACAAAAAGCGAAGGGTAAGAACCGAAACGAAAAATCAGATAGAAACAAAAAGCAAAGAAGAAGAACCAAAAGCAAAGGTGATAAATAAAAAGGGAAGGAGAAGAACCAAGAGCAAAGGTGATGAATAAAAAGGGAAGGAGAAGAACCAAGAGCAAAGGTGATAAATAAAAAGGGAAGGAGAAGAACCAAGAGCAAAGGTGCTGAATAAAAAGGGAAGGAGAAGAACCAAAAGCAAAGGTGATAAATAAAAAGGGAAGGAGAAGAACCAAAAGCAAAGGTGATAAATAAAAAGGGAAGGAGAAGAACCAAAAGCAAAGGTGATAAATAAAAAGGGAAGGAGAAGAACCAAGAGCAAAGGTGATAAATAAAAAGGGAAGGAGAAGAACCAAAAGCAAAGGTGATAAATAAAAAGGGAAGGAGAAGAACCAAGAGCAAAGGTGATGAATAAAAAGGGAAGGAGAAGAACCAAGAGCAAAGGTGATAAATAAAAAGGGAAGGAGAAGAACCAAGAGCAAAGGTGATAAATAAAAAGGGAAGGAGAAGAACCAAGAGCAAAGGTGATAAATAAAAAGGGAAGGAGAAGAACCAAGAGCAAAGGTGATAAATAAAAAGGGAAGGAGAAGAACCAAGAGCAAAGGTGATAAATAAAAAGGGAAGGAGAAGAACCAAAAGCAAAGGTGCTGAATAAAAAGGGAAGGAGAAGAACCAAGAGCAAAGGTGATAAATAAAAAGGGAAGGAGAAGAACCAAGAGCAAAGGTGATAAATAAAAAGGGAAGGAGAAGAACCAAGAGCAAAGGTGATAAATAAAAAGGGAAGGAGAAGAACCAAAAGCAAAGGTGATAAATAAAAAGGGAAGGAGAAGAACCAAGAGCAAAGGTGATAAATAAAAAGGGAAGGGTAAAACCAAAGTGCAGTTGATGAAATGAGTGACCTCGAACTGGGTGACGGCGGCGTAGCGCGTGTCCCCGCCGGCCGTGCTGTATTTGCTGCGGTAAAAGCCTTTCATCTTGTCATTGAGCTCCCCCACAAAGTCAATCTTCAGCGTCCCTGTGCCTGCAGGGAAAACACAAACACTGAAATGTGGGCTGGGCTGGAGGCCTGAATGAAATAAACCCCAGCATTTGGGGTGGGCTTGGGTAATAAATGAAATAAACCCCAGGATTTGGGTTTGGGAAATAAATAAAATAAACCCCAGCATTTGGGGTGGGCTTGGGTAATAAATGAAATAAATCACAGGATTTGGGGTGGGTTTGGGTAATAAATAAAATAAATCACAGGATTTGGGGTGGGCTTGGGTAATAAATAAAATAAATCACAGGATTTGGGTTTGAGTCCTAAATAAAATAAATCCCAGTATTTGGGGTGGGCTTGGGTAATAAATAAAATAAATCCCAGGATTTGGGTTTGGGAAATAAATAAAATAAATCCCAGCATTTGGGGTGGGCTTGGGTAATAAATAAAATAAACCCCAGGATTTGGGTTTGAATCCTGAATAAAATAAACCCCAGCATTTGGGGTGGGCTTGGGTAATAAATAAAATAAATCCCAGGATTTGGGGTGGGCTTGGGTAATAAATAAAATAAATCCCAGGATTTGGGTTTGAATCCTGAATAAAATAAATCCAAGTATTTGGGGTGGGCTTGGGTAATAAATAAAATAAATCCCAGGATTTGGGTTTGAATCCTGAATAAAATAAATCCCAGTATTTGGGGTGGGTTTGGGAAATAAATAAAATAAATCCCAGGATTTGGGTTTCAGTCCTGAATAAAATAAATCCCAGTATTTGGGGTGGGTTTGGGTAATAAATAAAATAAATCCCAGGATTTGGGGTGGGCTTGGGTAATAAATAAAATAAATCCCAGGATTTGGGTTTGAGTCCTGAATAAAATAAATCCCAGGATTTGGGGTGGGCTTGGGTAATAAATAAAATAAATCCCAGGATTTGGGGTGGGCTTGGGTAATAAATAAAATAAATCCCAGCACTTGGGGTGGGCTTGGGTAATAAATAAAATAAACCCCAGGATTTGGGTTTGGGAAATAAATAAAATAAAACCCAGGATTTGGGGTGGGCTTGGGTAATAAATAAAATAAATCCCAGGATTTGGGTTTGGGTAATAAATAAAATAAATCCCAGGATTTGAGTTTGAGTCCTGAATAAAATAAATCCCAGGATTTGAGTTTGAGTCCTGAATAAAATAAATCCCAGGATTTCCCACAGGAGTTCGGGGGTTTTTTGGGTTAGTTCCACCTTCCAATCATCATCATCATCCCACAGGATCAAACATTCCATCATCATCATCATCCTCATCTTCATCATCATCCCACAGGATCAAACATTCCACCATCATCATCATCATCTTCATCATCATCATCCCACAGGATCAAACATTCCATCATCATCATCATCCTCATCATCATCATCATCTTCATCCCACAGGATCAAACATTCCATCATCATCATCATCTTCATCATCCCCATCCCATGGGATCAGCCCTCCCCATCCCCCAGGGCTGTTTTTCCAGCTGGGATGATCCCAGCCCTCCATTCCCAGAGAAATGAATTTCTGCAGAGCAGCTCCACAGCAATCCCAGAGTGAAAGGGAGGAGAATCCTGGGCTGATCCCAGAATTCCCTGGGCTGATCCCAGAATTCCCTCTGCTGATCCCAAAATTCCCTGTGCTAATCCCAAAATTCCCTGGGCTGATCCCAAACTTCCCTCTGCTGATCCCAAAATTCCCTGGGCTGATCCCAAAATTCCCTGGGCTGATCCCAAAATTCCCTGGGCTGATCCCAAAATTCCCTGGGCTGATCCCAAAATTCCCTCTGCTGATCCCAAAATTCCCTCTGCTGATCCCAAAATTCCCTGGGCTGATCCCAAAATTCCCTCTGCTGATCCCAAAATTCCCTGGGCTGATCCCAAAATTCCCTCTGCTGATCCCAAAATTCCCTGGGCTGATCCCAAAATTCCCTGGGCTGATCCCAAAATTCCCTGGGCTGATCCCAAAATTCCCTGGGCTGATCCCAAAATTCCCTCTGCTGATCCCAAAATTCCCTGGGCTGATCCCAAAATTCCCTGGGCTGATCCCAAAATTCCCTGTGCTAATCCCAAAATTCCCTGTGCTGATCCCAAAATTCCCTGTGCTGATCCCAAAATTCCCTGGGCTGATCCCAAAATTCCCTGTGCTAATCCCAAAATTCCCTGGGCTGATCCCAAAATTCCCTCTGCTGATCCCAAACTTCCCAGTGATAATTCCAAAGTTTCCTGTGATAATCCCAAAGTTTCTTGTGGAAATTCCAAAGCTCCCTTTGCTAATTCAAAAGTTCCCTGTGCTAATTCCAAAGTTTCCTGTGGAAATTCCAAAGCTCCCTTTGCTAATTTCAAAATTCCCTGTGATAATTCCAAAGTTTCTTGTGGAAATTCCAAAATTCTCCATGCTAATCCCAAAGTTCCCTGTGGTAATTCCAGACTTCCCCGTGCTAATCCCAAAATTTTCTGTGCTAATTCCAAAGTTCTCTGTGCTAATTCCAAAATTCCCTGCATTAACTCCAAAGTTTCTTGTGGAAATTCCCGAGTTTCCTGTGCCCAGAGGAGGGGCAGGAATTGCAATCATTGCTCAGGGGGACTGGAGACAAAATTCCCCAAAATCTGCAATTGCAGAGAGGCCACATCCCAAAGGGAGGAATTCCAGGGCAGGAATTCCAGGGGGAGAAATTCCAGGGGGAGAAATTCCAGGGGGAGAAATTCCAGGGGGAGAAATTCCAGGGGGAGAAATTCCAGGGGGAGAAATTCCAGGAGAAGAATTCCAAGGAGGAATTCCAGGGGGAGGAATTCCAAGGGAAGGAATTCCAGGGGAAGGAATTCCAGGGGAGGAATTTCAGGAGAGGAATTCCAGGGGGAGAATTCCAGGGGAGGAATTTCAGGGGAAAGAACTCCAGGGCAAGAATTCCAGGGGAGGAAATCCAGGGGCAGGAATTCCAGGGGCAGGAATTCCAGGGGCAGGAATTCCAGGGGCAGGAATTCCAGGGGCAGGAATTCCAGGAGAAGAATTCCATGGGAGGAATTCCAGGGGAGGAAATCCAGGAGAAGAATTCCAGGGGCAAGAATTCCAGGGGCAAGAATTCCAGGGGCAAGAATTCCAGGGGCAAGAATTCCAGGGGCAAGAATTCCAGGGGCAAGAATTCCAGGGGCAAGAATTCCAGGGGAAAAATTCCAAGGGAAAAATTCCAAGGGAGGAATTCCAGGAGAAGAACCCCATGGGAGGAAATCCAGGGGAGGAATCCCAGGAGAGGAATTCCAGGGGGAGAAATTCCAGGGGGAGAATTCCAGGGGAGAAATTCCAGGGAAAGGAATTCCAGGGAAAGGAATTCCAGGAGAAGAATTCCAGGAGAAGAATTCCAGGGGGAGAATTCCAGAGGAGAAATTCCAAGGAGGAATTCCAGTCCCCCTCCAGCCCCCCAGGGCCTCTCACCTTTCTGCAGGGTGCTGGGGAAGGACAGAGTGACCTTTTCATCCTCGTTCTGGTAGTTGAACCCCGTGGCATGAACCTCTGGAATGAGAGAAAAAAAAATTAAAATTAAAATTAAAATTAAAATTAAAATTAAAAATAAAATAGCACAAGGATCAGAACCAGCCTGGAAAGGGCTTTGTGCCCAAAACTCTTCAAATTCACCCCAAAGCAGCTGAGACCAACAGGGCAGGGTCAGTTCTGAGTGACTGAGGGGGAGGAACCACAGCAACATCCTCGTGCTGGGAATTCCACGGCAGGGAGAGCTCCTGCAGCACCAAGGAGTGAAGGCTGGGCTGAAAAACCCAAAAAAATCCAACCAGAAAATCCCCAAAAAAATCCAAACCTGCAGGAAAAATGGGATCTGTGTCCTGGGAATGTTGTGCTGGGAATTCCACAAGAGGGAAAGTTCCTGCAGCAGCCAGGAGTGAAAGTTGGGCTGAAAAACCCCAAAAAAATCCAACCAGAAAATCCCAAACCTGCAGGAAAAATGGGATCTGAACGTTGTGCTGGGAATTCCACAGCAGGAAAAGCTCCTGCAGCACCAAGGAGTGAAGGCTGGGCTGAAAAACCCAAAAAAATCCAAACAGAAAATCCCCAAAAAAATCCAAACCTGCAGGAAAAATGGGATCTGTGTCCTGGGAAATGTTGTGGTGGGAATTCCACAGCAGGGAAAGCTCCTGCAGCAGCCAAGGAGTGAAGGCTGGGCTGAAAAATTAAAAAATCCAACCAGAAAATCCCAAACCTGCAGGAAAAATGGGATCTGGATGTTGTAGTGGGAATTCCACAAGAGGGAAAGTTCCTGCATCACCCAGGAGTGAAGGCTGGGCTGAAAAATAAAAAAAAATCCAACCAGAAAACCCCAAAAAATCCCTAAAAAATCCCTTAAAAACCCCAAATCTGCAGGAAAAATGGGATCTGGATGTTGTGGTGGGAATTCCAAGGCAGGGAAAACTCCTGCAGAACCCAGAAGTGAAAGTTGGGCTGAAAAACCCAAAAAAATCAACCAGAAAATCCCCAAAAAAATCCAAACCTGCAGGAAAAATGGGATCTGAATGTTGTGGTGGGAATTCCACAGCAGGGAAAGCTCCTGCAGCAGCCAGGAGTGAAAGCTGGGCTGAAAAATCCAAAAAATCCAACCAGAAAATCCCCCAAAAAAACCCCTAAAAAGCCCCAAACCTGCAGGAAAAAATGGGATCTGTGTCCTGGGAATGTTGTGCTGGGAATTCCACAGCAGTGAAAATTCCTGCAGCACCAAGGAGTTCAAATTGTGCTGAAAAATCAAAATAAAACCCTCAGAAAACTCCAAAAAAACCCCAAATCTGCAGGAAAAATGGGATCTGAACGTTGTGGTGGGAATTCCACAAGAGGGAAAGTTGCTGCAGCAGCCAGGAGTGAAAGTTGGGCTGAAAAAATAAAATAAAATAAAATAAAATAAAATAAAGTAAAATAAAATAAAATAAAATAAAATAAAATAAAATAAAAATTAAAATAAAAGAAAATAAAATAAAATTAAAATTAAAATAAAATAAAATAAAATAAAATAAAATAAAATAAAATAAAATAAAATAAAAATAAACTGCAGAAAGATGGGATCTGAACGTTGTGGTGGGAATTCCACAAGAGGGAAAGTTCCTGCAGCAGCCAGGAGTGAAAGCTGGGCTGAAAAATCCAAAAAATCCAACCAGAAAATCCCCAAAAAAACCCCTAAAAAGCCCCAAACCTGCAGGAAAAATGGGATCTGTGTCCTGGGAATGTTGTGCTGGGAATTCCACAGCAGTGAAAATTCGTGCAGCACCAAGGAGTTCAAATTGTGCTGAAAAATCAAAATAAAACCCTCAGAAAACTCCAAAAAAACCCCAAATCTGCAGGAAAAATGGGATCTGAACGTTGTGGTGGGAATTCCACAAGAGGGAAAGTTGCTGCATCACCCAGGAGTGAAAGCTGGGCTGAAAAATAAAATAAAATAAAATAAAATAAAATAAAATAAAATAAAATAAAATAAAATAAAATAAAATAAAATAAAGTAAAATAAGATAAAATAAAATAAAATAAAATAAAATAAAATAAAAATAAAATAAACTGCAGAAAGAATGGGATCTGAACGTTGTGGTGGGAATTCCACAGCAGGAAAAGTTCCTGCATCACCCAGGAGTGAAAGTTGGGCTGAAAAATCCAAAAAATCCAACCAGAAAACCCCAAAAAATCCCTAAAAAAAATCCCTAAAAAATCCCTTAAAAACCCCAAACCTGCAGGAAAATTGGGATCTGTGATTTATTCCCTTAATTTGTGGCTTTGAAAAAACCTCATTAATCTCCACAGCAAAGGAGGGGAGGGGTTTGCTCGGATTGAACCACGGAATAAATTTGATTTGATTTCAGAAATCAGAGTTTTAATTTGATTTATCAGGAGCAGGGCCCTGCACCGGGGCTTGCTCAGGGAAAATCACCCCAAAATTGAGGATTTTTTGGTGTTTACACAGCACAGGAATTCTTTGTGCATGATAAAAATCCAAAGTGGGAGGTCAGGTTGGGAACCTGCAGTTTTTTCCTTTTTTTTTTTTTTTTTTGATCCATGAAATCCTGGGGATTTGTTCTCATTCAGCCAAAAAAACAGAAATAAAAAATAAAAAAATTAAAAAATCTGGAATAACCAGAACCTGAATTTACAAATTTTGTTCCCTCCACTCTCCAAACCAAGTGCTGGATGAAAAAAAAAAATTGAAATTTGTTCCAAATCAGCATCTCCAGCTGCCAAAACTCTGCAAGTCCCGACACAAACGATTCTTCTTTTTTTTTTTTTTTCAGTCCCAAAACAAAAAGCCAAAACCTGCCACTCACGGGAGGCCCCGAGTGCCAAAAGCTGCAGAGAAATGAGAATTTTAAAGTCACACAAGTTCTCGTTTTCCATGCTCAGGTGTCAGGGCAAGGCTCGGGTTTCAGCCCTGCAGGGGAAATGGAAATGGGATTTTTTTATTTTTTATTTTATTTTTTTTTGTTGTTTGAATTGTGGTGAAATTCTCGGTGCTGTTTGTTCTGGAGTTGGGGGATTCCTGCTTTAAATCGGAGTTAATTCCAGCTCTGCTGCAATGCAGGAGGTGCAGGGATGGAATTGGGGTGAGGTGCAGGTTTCACAGAGCTCTGCTCAGTGTTTAATCTGATTTAATCACCGTGCTGGGCTGCAGAACGCTGAAAATAAACAACAAAAAACAAAAAAAACACGGTGAAGAAATAAATTACGGGGGGAGGAAATAAAAACATAAAAAATTAAAAAAGAAAAAAGAAAAAAGAAAAAATCAAAAAGAAAAAATCAAAAATCAAAAATCAAAAAGAAAAAATCAAAAATCAAAAATCAAAAAGAAAAAATCAAAAATCAAAAATCAAAAATCAAAAATCAAAAATCAAAAATCAAAAAGAAAAAATCAAAAATCAAAAATCAAAAAGAAAAAATCAAAAATCAAAAATCAAAAATCAAAAATCAAAAAGAAAAAATCAAAAATCAAAAATCAAAAATCAAAAATCAAAAATCAAATTCAAATTTATCAATTCATTAATTCATTAATTTATTAATTTATCAATTTATCAATTCATTAATTCATTAATTTATCAATTCATTAATTCATTAATTCATTAATTCATTCCTGCAGGAGGAATCCTGCTGGGCCAGAGGGTCCCTGAGCACAGCAATGCAGCAAGGAGGGTTTCAACCATCACAAAAACAAAGCATTAAACATTTTCATTTTCATTTTAAATTTTTTTTTTCCTTTTTTTTTGGTTTTTTTTTACAGTTTTTAATGGCAAAGATCAGAATTCCTGAAACCCAGGAAAGTACCCTGGAAATTCCATTTTCTCCTCCTCCTCCTCTCTCACTTGGGAGCGTCTCTAAAAGTGTTTAAATTTTAGGTTTTTTTTTTTTTTTGCTTTGGAAGTTTTAACTTTTTAAATCCCCCCCAAAAAAAAATCACGGAGGTGAAAATGAAAGCCCCGAAACCATCAGGGGTTTTTTTTACATCTCAAAGCAGCTCATTAAAAACAAAAAAAAACCAAAAAAACCCCAAAAAAAAGTAAAAATCGAACCCCAAAACAACAGGACATAAAGCAAAGATTCCAAGTTAATTTTTCCCTTTTTTTTTTAATTTTTTTTTTTTAAATTTTCATTTTAGGTTTTGTTGAAACTTCTTATTCAGTGTCAATAATTTAATCCACAGCAACAGCACCACGGGAAAAACCATCAATAATAATTTTTTGTTGGAGTCGAAGGGAGCTGCTCTTAACAAAGATGTGAATTCCTAAATTCACAAAATACAAAATACAAAAGCTCCTGGAGAAAAAAAAAAAAAAGCTCAAAAACTTTGGAGAGTTTTGGCACTGCGAGGTTGCAAATTATTTTTAATTTTTTTTTAATTTTTTTAATTTTTTTTTTTGGTCATGGAGGAAAAAAAATAAAATAAACGAGAAAACGAAAAATAAAAACCAGAAAAAAAAAACCCACCCAAAATATTTTAAATATTGAAATTAGAAGTGGGAACACCTCAAAATCCTACAACAGCATTTGGAATAAAAATCCCATTTCCTGAATTTTCACAAATCCCAAAGAGCTGCAAATCCCTCCAGGGACCCCCTGGATTGGGAAAAGTTCCCAGGGAATTCCCAAATCCCACCAGGATTTTCCAGCTGCTCCAAAATTCCTTCACATGCCCTGAGGATCAAAGTCAAACACAGCCAGAAATCCCAAAATGCTAAAAAATCCCAAATTCTAAAAATCCCAAAATTCTAAAAATCCCAAAATTCTAAAAATCCCAAAATGCTAAAAATCCCAAAATGCTAAAAATCCCAAAATTCTAAAAAAGTCCAAAATTCTAAAAAAGTCCAAAATTCTAAAAAAGTCCCAAAAAGCTAAAAATCCCAAAATTCTCAAGGTCCCAAAATTCCAAAAGTCCCAAAATTCCAAAAGTCCCAAAACTCTAAAAAAGTCCAAAAATTCTAAAAAAGTCCCAAAATGCTAAAAATCCCAAAATGCTAAAAAAGTCCCAAAATTCTAAAAAAGTCCCAAAATTCTAAAAAAGTCCCAAAATTCTAAAAAAGTCCCAAAATGCTAAAAGTCCCAAAATTCCAAAAATCAAAAAATCCAAAAATTCCAAAAATCCAAAAATTCCAAAAATCCAAAAATTCCAAAAATGCAAGAATGCAAATGTCCCAAAAAATTTTTTAAAAATGCAAGAATGCAAGAATCCAAATGTCCCAAAAAAATTTTTAAAAATGCAAGATTCCAAGATTCCAAGATATGTCCCAAAAAATTAAAAAAAAAAATGCAAGAATGCAAGAAATGTCCCCAAAAAATTTAAAAAAAGAATGCAAGAAACGTCCCCAAAAAATAAAAAAAAAATTAAAAATGCAAGAATGCAAGAATCCAAATGTCCCAAAAAATTTCAAAAAATCCAAGAATGCAAGAATGCAAATGTCCCAATTAATAATGATTAAAAAAAAAATCCAAAATTCTGAAAATCCCAAATTCCAAAACATCCAAAAATCCAAAAAACTCTCAAGTCCAAACTGGTCCCTGACAAGGCCAGGAATTCTGGGCTCACCCTGAATTTTTCTTTTCTTTCCACACCTCATTCATTTCATCAATGAGCTGCCAAATCTCCTTTTTTTTTATTTTAATTTTAATTTTTTTGTGGTTTTGCTAATCCTCTCCAAATCTAAATTGGGGCAAATCAAGTATTTAATACAAATTCAAAGTTTAATCCCAGCCTGCTCTGCTGCACACCATCACCTTTACCCAAAAATCAGAAAATTCTATTTAATACCAAATTCAAAGTTTAATCCCAGCCTGCTCTGCTGCACACCATCACCTTTACCCAAAAATCAGAAAATTCTATTTAATACAAATTCAGAATTTAATCCCAGCCTGCTCTGCTGCACACCATCACCTTTATCCAAAAATCAGAAAATTCTATTTAATACAAATTCAGAATTTAATCCAGCCTGCTCTGCTGCACACCATCACCTTTATCCAAAAATCAGAAAATCCTCTTAAATGCCACAATTTAAGGAATTTCTTCACCATAAAACAATTTAAGGAATTTCTTCACTATAAAACAATTCAAGGAATTTCTTCACCATAAAACAATTTAAGGAATTTCTTCACCATAAAATAATTCAAGGAATTTCTTCACTATAAAACAATTCAAGGAATTTCTTCACTATAAAACAATTCAAGGAATTTCTTCACCATAAAACAATTCAAGGAATTTCTTCACCATAAAACAATTGAAGGAATTTCTTCACTATAAAACAATTCAAGGAATTTCTTCACTATAAAACAATTTAAGGAATTTCTTCACCATAAAACAATTTAAGGAATTTCTTCACTATAAAACAATTTAAGGAATTTCTTCACTATAAAACAATTGAAGGAATTTCTTCACTATAAAACAATTCAAGGAATTTCTTCACTATAAAACAATTTAAGGAATTTCTTCACTATAAAACAATTCAAGGAATTTCTTTACCACACAAACTGAAGGAATTTCTTCACCAAAAAAATAAGCTCAAGGAATTTCTTCACTGATGTAATTTTTTTTTTTTACCATAACACAACTGAAGGAATTTCTTCACCATTAACACAACTCAAGGAATTTCTTTATCACAACAAACTCAAGGAATTTCTTCACCATAACAAAACTGAACTCATTTCCTCACTGAATTAATTTCTTCACCATAACACAGCTCAAGGATATTTTTTTTTAACCATAACCCAACTGAACTCATTTCCTCACTGAAGGAATTTTTTTCACCATAACCCAACTGAACTCATTTCCTCACTGAAGGAATTTTTTTACCATAACCCAACTGAACTCATTTCTTCACTGAAGGAATTTTTTTACCATAACAAACTCAAGGAATTTCTTCACCATAACACAACTGATTTCTACAAGGAATTTTTAATAAAAAAAAAAACTTTTTATTAAAAAATTATAAAAAGTAATAGTTTTTAAAAATTAATAAAATGATTTAATTTCTTCACCATAACCCAACTGAACTGATTTCCTCACTGAATTTTCTTCACCATAACCCAACTGAACCCATTTCCTCACTGAATTAATTTTTTCACCATAACCCAACTGAACCCATTTCCTCACTGAAGGAATTTTTTCACCATAACCCAACTGAACCCATTTCCTCACTGAAGGAATTTTTGAGCAGACCAGTGTGGAACCCAGAGAAGGAATTCTGTGCTTCCAGGGGCAGGGCTGAGCTGCTCAAAGCAATCCACGATTGTGCTGCCAGAGCTGCTGGAGCAGCTGCCGGGGGCAGCACCGAGAGCAGGGAGGGCTCCTCCTACCTTCATCCCCCTCGGGGGCGTAGGACGCCGTGATGATGTCGATGTCAGCACAGTTCATCACGATCTGGTTGGTGGCATTTTTCACCTGCAACACAAAACTCCATCAGCACCAGCTGGAAAGGGAGAATTCCCACCTGTCACCCAGCTGGAAAGGGAGAATTCCCACCTGTCATCCAGCTGGAAAGGAGAATTCCCACCTGTCACCCAGCTGGAAAGGAGAATTCCCACCTGTCATCCAGCTGGAAAGGAGAATTCCCACCTCTCACCCAGCTACAAAGGAGAATTCCCACCTCTCATCCAGCTGGAAAGGAGAATTCCCACCTGTCATCCAGCTGGAAAGGGAGAATTCCCACCTGTCACCCAGCTGGAAAGGGAGAATTCCCACCTGTCATCCAGCTGGAAAGGAGAATTCCCACCTCTCATCCAGCTGGAAAGGGAGAATTCCCACCTGTCATCCAGCTGGAAAGGAGAATTCCCACCTGTCATCCAGCTGGAAAGGGAGAATTCCCACCTCTCATCCAGCTGGAAAGGGAGAATTCCCACCTCTCATCCAGCTGGAAAGCAGCAGCAGCTGTTGGAAGGAGGATTGGGATGGGGAAGGAGGATTGGGATGAGGAGGAGGAGGATTGGGATGGGGAAGGAGGAGGATTGGGATGGGGAAGGAGGAGGATTGGGATGAGGAAGGAGGAGGATTGAGATGAGGAGGAGGAGGATTGGGATGGGGAAGGAGGATTAGGGGGGTGTGTGGGACACGTATTGAGAAAGTAAGAAAATTACAGCCTGAAAAATATTCCAGGCTGGAATTTCTCAGCTCTGTTCCCAGCCCATGAGCTGCTCCAGCTCAAGGCCAGGGAGAATTTCTCCCAGGGTGATAATTTGGTCAAAATAAAAAGGAATTAATAACAAAATCAAACCCCTGTTGTGGTGTGTGCCCAGGCCCTGGCAATGGGGTGTCTCCTCTCTGAACCAATCACCTTTTCTCTACTCTGGGAGTTGCAGTCCTGCCATAAAACCAAGAGTGTTCCTGAATAAACTTGGCTCTTCCTTCCTGTCATGAAACTCGACCATGGAGCTGTGCATCTTATTTCTGCCTCACTTATAGGGTTAAACCCCTTCCCACGGCTACCACGGGGAAGGAGGATTGGGATGGGGAAGGAGGAGGAGGAAGAATTGAAGGAGGATTGGGGAGGAGGAGGATGGGGATGGTGAAGGAGGATTGTGGAGGTGAAGGAGGAGGAGGAGGAGGATGGGGATGGTGAAGGAGGAGGAGGAGGAGGTGCAGTGCTGTGAGCTGTGCCCTGTCACTGTCTCCAGTGGGAGTGATTGAACACTGGGTAACAAACAAGGCTGAGGAGTTGCCAATGGGGAGCCCCGTGCAGGCCTGGAACCCCAAACCCAAACCCAAACCAGGGGAGCCCTGTGCAGGCCTGGAACCCCAAACCCAAACCCAAACCCAATCCAGGGGAGCCTGTGCAGGCCTGGAACCCCAAACCCAATCCCAATCCAGGGGAGCCCTGTGCAGGCCTGGAACCCCAAACCCAAACCCAAACCCAATCCAGGGGAGCCTGTGCAGGCCTGGAACCCCAAACCCAAACCCAAACCCAATCCAGGGGAGCCTGTGCAGGCCTGGAACCCCAAACCCAAACCCAAACCCAAACCCAATCCAGGGGAGCCTGTGCAGGCCTGGAACCCCAAACCCAATCCCAAACCCAAACCCAATCCAGGGGAGCCCTGTGCAGGCCTGGAACCCCAAACCCAAACCCAAACCCAATCCAGGGGAGCCTGTGCAGGCCTGGAACCCCAAACCCAAACCCAAACCCAAACCCAATCCAGGGGAGCCTGTGCAGGCCTGGAACCCCAAACCCAAACCCAAACCCAAACCAGGGGAGCCTGTGCAGGCCTGGAACCCCAAACCCAAACCCAAACCCAATCCAGGGGAGCCTGTGCAGGCCTGGAACCCCAAACCCAAACCCAATCCCAAACCCAATCCAGGGGAGCCCTGTGCAGGCCTGGAACCCCAAACCCAAACCCACACACACCCTGACCCCCTCAGCCTCCTGTGGGGTCAGCAGAGTGGAAACCCTGCAGCACAATCAGGGATTTTTGGGAGGACATGACCAACCCAAACTCTGTGTGTGCCCCAAGCTCCCACAGCTCCCAAAACATCTGCCAGGAGATTTTTCCTTCCCCTTTTCCTGGCAGCTTCCCTGCTGCCAGCTCTTGGCTCCACACATTTTGCTTTATTTGCCCAGTGCCAGCTCCCAGCCTAGGAATAAACTGTGCCAGTTCTCAGTTTGAATGAGACAGCCTGAATACAGAGGAATTCAAATTAAATAGAAATTAATTACAAAGGGGGAAAATATTTGGGATTAAAACCAGAGAGTTAGGCAGAAATTGATGGCTGGAATTACCAGAATGATCAGGCTGGATCAAGTTAAGAATCCTGCTTGTCCAGGATAGGATTTCTAGCAGGAACTTAAATAAAGGAGCACAAATTTCTGTAAAATCCAACCAGATTTAACACGGAGAAACTTCCTTTTTCTGCTTTTTCCCACTGTTATAACCTTAAAAGGTTATCATTCCAGGGATCCAGGTGTGAAGTGGGAAGCTGCAGCTCTGGGATGTGAGCACAGGAAGGACAAGGAGAGAGTCCAGAGGGTGAGCAGAGGGATGGGGCAGCTCTGCTGGGAGGAAAGGCTGGAA
Source organism: Acridotheres tristis (assembly GCA_037013685.1). NCBI lineage: Eukaryota > Metazoa > Chordata > Aves > Passeriformes > Sturnidae > Acridotheres > Acridotheres tristis. The sequence continues at coordinate 4,348,889 of CM072914.1, read as the reverse complement.
AAATGGGATTGTGCAGCCTGGAGAAGAGAAGGTTTGGGGGTTAACTGGGGTTAAGGTCTCCCAGTAGCTGAAAGGAACCAGGAAGGAAAATGGAATGAATTTCCAAGGGCCTGGAATGCCAGGAAAAGGGGAAGAATGAATTTCCAAGGGACTGGAAAAGGGGGAGAATGAATTTCCAAGGGCCAGGAAAAGTGGGGGAATGACTTTCCAAGGGCCTGGAATGCCAGGAAAAGAGAGAGAATGAATTTCCAAGGGGCTGGAGTGCCAGGAAAAGGGGGAGAATGAATTTCCAAGGGACTGGAAAAGGGGAAGAATGAATTTCCAAGGGACTGGAAAAGGAGGAGAATGAATTTCCAAGGGCCTGGAATGCCAGGAAAAGAGAGAGAATGAATTTCCAAGGAACTGGAAAAGGGGAAGAATGAATTTCCAGGGGGCTGGAAAAGGGGGAAATTAATTTCCAAGGGCCAGGAAAAGGGGAGGAATGAATTTCCAAGGGCCAGGAAAAGGAGGAGAATGAATTTCCAAGGGCCAGGAAAAGGGGAAGAATGAATTTCCAAGGGCCAGGAAAAAGGGGGAGAAATGAATTTCCAAGGGCCTGGAATGTCAGGAAAAAAGGGGAAGAATGAATTTCCAAGGGCCAGGAAAAGGGGAAAATGAATTTCCAAGGGCCAGGAAAAGAGGGAGAATGAATTTCCAAGGGCCAGGAAAAGGGGAAGAATGAATTTCCAAGGGCCAGGAAAAAGGGGAGAATGAATTTCCAAGGGCCAGGAAAAGGGGAGAATGAATTTCCAAGGGCCTGGAAAAAGGGGGGAAATGAATTTCCAAGGGCCTGGAATGTCAGGAAAAAAGGGGGAAATGAATTTCCAAGGCCTGGAGTGGCAGGAAAAAGGGGAAAATGAATTTCCAAGGGCCAGGAAAAAGGGGAAAATGAATTTCCAAGGGCCAGGAATGTCAGGAAAAAAGGGGATAATTAATTTCCAGGGCCTGGAGTGGCAGGAAAAGGGGGAAGAATGAATTTCCAAGGGCCAGGAATGTCAGGAAAAAAGGGGAGAATGAATTTCCAAGGGCCTGGAATGTCAGGAAAAAAGGGGATAATGAATTTCCAGGGCCTGGGGTGGCAGGAGAAGGGGGAAGGGGTTTATACAGTGCCAGGGGATGAGGCTGGGTGGATATTAACGGTGGATCCTTCCCCGGGAGGGATTTCCCAGCGAGGCTGCGGCTGCCCCTGCACCCCTGGAACTTCCACTTGGGCTCCTCGGGCCGGTGGGACTGGGAGGGACTGGGAGGGACTGGGAGGGATTGGATGGGACTGGGTGGGGACTGGAAGAGACTGGATGGGACTGGGGGGGACTGGGAGGAACTGGGTGGGACTGGATGGAATTGGGTGGGGACTGGAAGGGATTGGGTGGGAATTGGGAGGGGACTGGAAGGGACTGGGAGGGGACTGGGAGGAACTGGGAGGGGACTGGAAGGGGACTGGGAAGGGGACTGGGAAGGGGACTGGGAAGGGGACTGGGAAGGGGACTGGGAAGGGGACTGGGAAGGGGACTGGGAAGGGACTGGGAGGGGACTGGGAAGGGACTGGGAAGGGAACTGGGAAGGGAACTGGGAAGGGAACTGGGAAGGGAACTGGGAAGGGAACTGGGAAGGGACTGGGAAGGGGACTGGGAAGGGGACTGGGAGGAACTGGGAAGGGAACTGGGAAGGGAACTGGGAAGGGACTGGGAGGGGACTGGGAAGGGGACTGGGAAGGGACTGGGAGGACGGGAAGGACTGGGAGGACTGGGAACTGGGAAGGGAACTGGGAAGGGGACTGGGAAGGGGACTGGGAAGGGACTGGGAGGGAACTGGAAGGGGACTGGAAGGGGACTGGAAGGGAACTGGAAGGGACTGGGAAGGGACTGGGAAGGGACTGGGAAGGGGACTGGGAAGGGACTGGGAGGAACTGGGAGGGACTGGGAAGGGACTGGGAGGGAACTGGGAAGGGAACTGGGAAGGGAACTGGGAAGGGAACTGGGAAGGGAACTGGGAAGGAACTGGGAAGGGACTGGGAAGGGGACTGGGAAGGGGACTGGGAAGGGACTGGGAAGGGACTGGGAAGGGACTGGAGGGGACTGGAGGGGACTGGAGGGGACTGGGAGGAACTGGGAGGGACTGGGAGGGACTGGGAGTCCCTTCCATCCTAAATTCCATCATCCCAAAGCTCTGGGCATGCTCAGGCCAGCTCACCCATCTTGATTTGATTTTACTTTATTTTACTTTATTTTACTTTATTTTACTTTATTTTACTTTATTTTACTTTATTTTGCTTTATTTTACTCTATTTTACTTTATTTTACTTTATTTATAAAGTCCCCCTGCCACCAGGGACCTGGGAATAAACAACCCAGCAATGATTCCTGCTGGGACAAAAAAAAAAAAAACCCAAATTTTGAGGAAATTTGTGGCTAAAAGAGGATTTCAGGAATTCAAATTTGGGATTTCAGAGCTGTCCCCACGTCCCCAAGGATGCTGCAGACCTCTCTGACCTCATAAATATCCCTGCAATGATGGAATTGTTGAATTAAGAAATATGGTGTAAATAAGAAATAATTCCTGATGGAATTCAAATCAAATTAATTTTCATTAATGGACCCAACCTGACTGTGAAAAGAATGTTTTTGCTAAGAGCTGAGGTGACACAGGGAAAATTTGGATTTTTCCAGGGAAAATTTACGACTCAAAATTCACTTTTTTTTTTTTTTTTTTCCAACTGATTGCACGAAACTGAAAAATTAAAACTCCCCATTAAACCCCAAAAAAAAAAAAATCAAAGCTCAACAATTTTTACCACAAAAAAGGAGTTTGGGAGTTTTTTTAGAGAAAAAAAAAAAATCAGGATGAGAAAATCTTTTTATAAATGTCTGGAGACTTTTATTCAATTTATAAATCCAAATCTGCCTGGATTTGGAGCTGTCCAAATTGCAGATAATGTGAATTTAACAATGGGCTCGATCTCTAAAAAAAAAAAACCAATTTTTTTTTTTCCAACACATAACTTTCAGTGGAGCACTGAGCCTGCAAAATAAAAAAAAAAATTGAGGTTTAAGAAGAAAAAAAATCCAGAAGCTCCTTAAACAGGCAATTATCTGGTTTTAGATTTATTTTTTTTTTTTTTTTCTGCCAATATTAAGTTTTATGAGAGGGCAGCAGAGTAGAAAATATCTAAACTGAGCCAGGAGGGTAAAAAAAAAAAAAAATGAAGTTCATTTTCTAACTATCCCAAAAAAAAAAAAAAAAAAAAAAAAGGTAAAATTCACTGTACAGGGAGAAATTCTGGCTGGAAATCTTCCTAAAAAATAAAGATAAAATTCAGTGTACAGGGAGAAATTCTGGCTGTAAATCTCCCTAAAAAAAAGATAAAATTCACTGTACAGGGAGGAATTCTGGCTGGAAATATCCCTAAAAAAAAAAAGATAAAATTCACTGTACAGGCAGGAATTCTGACTGTAAATCTCCCTAAAAAAAAGTTAAAATTCACTGTACAGGCAGGAATTCTGGCTGTAAATCTCCCTAAAATAAAAAGATAAAATTCAGTGTACAGGCAGGAATTCTGACTATAAATCTCCCTAAAAAAAAGACAAAATTCACTGTACAGGCAGGAATTGTGACTGTAAATCTCCCCAAAAAAAAAGTTAAAATTCACTGTACAGGCAGAAATTCTGGATAGAAATCTCCCTAAAAAAAAAGATAAAATTCACTGTACAGGCAGGAATTCTGGCTGGAAATCTCCCTAAAAAAAAGATAAAATTCACTGTACAGGGAGCCTGTAGATCTCAGCTCTTTGTGAGACTCTGAGAATTGAATTGAGAGGAGAAAAATCCAATTTTCCCCTTGTCACCTCCCAGCTGGAGCCTCCTCCCTACGAGGTGCAGCCACAAAAAGCTCAAAAATGAATTTATTTCTTTTTATCCCACGTTCTGCAAGGCTGATGTGCTGTGAAAACTGCGATTTTTATCTATTAAATACCCCAAAAAAACCCCAAAAAAATCAGATTTTTGCAGAAAGTACAAGCAGTCAGCAAAGGGGAGGTGTGGGGTTGTCACCCTGTTTCAAATCGCTGTATACAGAATAAAAATAAATATAATAAATGGAATTTTCAGCAAGGAAAGGTTAATTGAGAGAAGCACAGCTCAGGAATTAGGTGGGTCAAGAGGAATATCTGGAATTTAGGATTGGAAACTCGTGGCTTTTTGATGAATTCAATTAAATATTGAATTCATCAAAATTCAAAAAAACCACCAGCAGGGAATGGGAAAATTCATCCAGCAGGAGAAAACAGCTGAAATCCCCTCCAAAAAAAAAAAACTTTTAATATTTGATGGGAAAAAAAAGCTAAAAAAATGTCAATTATTTGGTTGTGCCAAACGTGAGCTGAAGGAGCTCAAAGCAGGCAAAGATTGGATGGAAAAGATTTTTCCAATTTTTGAGGATATTAAAAAAAAAAAACCAGAGATTTGAACACCAAAAAAAAAATCCTGAAATAAAAAAAAAAAATCCAAAGGGATGTCCTGGAGTCAAAAATTAATTCTCCAGAGCCAAGATAATTCCAATTTTATGTGTTTTTAGTCATTTTTCTCTCTAAAAATAGACATTTCAATTTATTCCAGTTTTCTATTCCAGGGTGTGGCTTTTGTAAGAATTTCAACTTTCAACGAGGAGATTTATTAAATTTGCAAATCTCTAACAAATTCCAAGGGTTGAGGAAATTAAAAATTAATCATTCCAGGATTAATTGGGAAAATTCTCTTCATTCCAAAGCAAATCCAGCTCCATTCACAGGGAGGAGAAAATAAATCAATTTTGTGATCCAAATCCAGCCCAGCTTTAGGGGGAAAAGGGTCAAAATTATGGGGTTGAAGGAGCTTTTTTGGGGGAAAAAATTGTCAAAATTCTGGGGTTGAAGGAGCTTTTTTGGGGGAAAAAATTGTCAAAATTCTGGGGTTGAAGGAGCTTTTTTGGGAGGGAAAAGGGTCAAAATTCTGGGGTTGAAGGAGCTTTTTTGGGGGAAAAAATTGTCAAAATTCTGGGGTTGAAGGAGCTTTTTTGGGGGAAAAATTGTCAAAAATATGGGGTTGAAGGAGCTTTTTTTGGGGAAATAAATTGTGAAAATTATGGGGTTGAAAGAGCCTTTTTGGGAGGGAAAAGGGTAAAAATTCTGGGGTTGAAGGAGCTTTTTTGGGAGGGAAAAGGGTAAAAATTATGGGGGTGAAGGAGGTTTTTTGGGGGAAAAAATTGTCAAAAATATGGGGTTGAAGGAGGTTTTTGGGGGGGAAAAAATTGTGAAAATTCTGGGGTTGAAGGAGCTTTTTTGGGAGGGGAGAAGGGTAAAAATTCTGGGGTTGAAGGAGCTTTTTTGGGGGGTAGATGGGTCAAAATTATGGGGTTGAAGGAGCCTTTTTTGGGGAAAAAATTGTCAAAATTCTGGGTCTGAAGGAGCATTTTTGGGGAAAAAATTGTCAAAATTCTGGGGCTGAAGGAGCTTTTTTGGGGGAAAAAACTGAAAATTCTGGGGCTGAAGGAGCTTTTTGGGGGGAAAAAATTGTCAAAATTCTGGGGTTGAAAGAGCTTTTTTGGGAGGGAAAAGGGGAAAAATTCTGGGGCTGAAGGAGCTTTTTTGGGAGGAAAAAAGGTAAAAATTCTGGGGCTGAAGGAGCCTTTTTTGGGGGTAGATGGGTCAAAATTCTGGGGCTGAAGGAGCCTTTTTGGGAGATAGAAGAGTAAAAATTCTGAAGCTGAAGGAGGTTTTTTTGGGGGGAAAAGTGTCAAAATTCTGGGGCTGAAGGAGCTTTTTTGGGGGGTAGAAGGGTAAAATTGTGGGGCTGAAGGAGCTTTTTTGGGAGAGGAAAAAGGTAAAAATTCTGGAGCTGAAGGAGCTTTTTTGGGGGAAAAATTGTCAAAATTCTGGGGCTGAAGGAGCTTTTTTGAGGCGGAAAAAGGAGAAAAAAAAATCTGATTTTTGAGCTGCTGCCCAACCCTTGAACCCTCCACTGCAGCTTTCATTTCTCACGCTGCAAATACAATTTCTGAGGATTTATCCTGGACCAGCTCTCCTCATTGCCTGGGACCACAAACCGTCCACCCAGAGATGTGCACTGGGGCAGGATTGCAGCTGGGAGTGTTCCCAATTCATTTTTAACCAGCAGGATTCACTCCGTGCATTCCTCAGGCCGGCAGATATTGCATCATTAACCTGCAAAAAAAAGCGACTGAACACCTCGGGATCGAATTCGAGGCACCGCGGAAGGGATTTGTAAAAAAAAAGTTCAGGTTGTAAATTTTTCTCTGATGAGAAAAGTTTTTTCTCGGAAAAAATTTGTTCTCTGAGCTCGGTGGAGTTTGAAGGCAAGGGATGGGAATCAAATCCAAGCAAAGGAATTTTCTGGGCAGGGAAAAAAAAAAAAAAAATCCTGGAAATTGGGAGGTAACCCTGCACCTCCACAGGTGGGTTAAAAATTTGGATTTGAAAGCCTAAAGTTGGAGGAAACTTTGGTTTTTTTGCTTTTTTTTTCTCTTGGCATCACCAAGGCCACACATCCCCTCTTTGTTCCAGCTCTCCTAGGAGCCAAAAAAACAGAAAAAAAAAAAAAAAAATTAAAAAAATAATAATAATAATAATAAGTTTGACCCAAACACTGAGTAATGCAAATGCCCCGTGCTGATAAGCAAGGCTGGGATAATTAAAAGCTCCAACTAAGAGAGGAATAATAAAAATAAATCATTTCCACCCCACAATTTTAATTGTGCTGGTGGAAAGGCATCCCCACACCCTCAACAAATCAAATTGAAATGTTGGGACATGACACAAGTGGCAGAAAAATCACAGGAGTGTGACAGGAGATGGAAATAGTTCATTTAAGGTTTCATTTTATTATTATTTTATGTTGTTTTTTTTTTTTTTTGGAGGGGGGTTTTCAGCTGTGATAAATGGGAATTATGTCCCTGTCAGTTGATGTCATTGTTACACAACTGAGAGGACTTTTAAAAAGTATTCGTGTGGATGTAAATTATAATATGGGAAAATCTGGAATAACCAGATTTGAATGGATGGGTTATTACCAGAGCCTGGGGAAGAACAGCTTCAAACTCCAAAATGAGCTTTTTTTGGGAGAGAAAAGGGTAAAAATTCTGGAGCTGAAGGAGGATTTTTGGGAGGGGAGAAAGGTAAAAATTATGGGGGTGAAGGAAACTTTTTGGGGTGGTAGAAGGGTAAAAATTATGGGGGTGAAGGAGCTTTTTTGGGAGGGAAAAAGGTTAAAATTTGGAGGCTGAAGGAGCTTTTTTAGGGAGGAAAAGGGTAAAAATTATGGGGGTGAAGGAAACTTTTTGGGAGGGAAAAGGGTAAAAAAAATCAGATTTTTGAGCTGCTGACAGCAGGAGAGCCCTGAGGTGTTGCCAGGCCTTTTAACCCTCCACTCCAGGTTTCCATCCCAGCCTCAGGAATTCTGGGGTTGAAGGAGTTTTTTGGGGGGAAAAAATTGTCAAAATTATGGGGTTGAAGGAGCTTTTTTGGGGGAAAAAATTGTCAAAATTATGGGGTTGAAGGAGCTTTTTTGGGAGGGAAAAGGGTAAAAATTCTGGAGCTGAAAGAGCTTTATTGGGAGAGGGAAAAAGGTAAAAATTCTGGGGCTGAAGGAGCTTTTTTGGGGGGAAAAAAGTAAAAATTCTGGGGTTGAAGGAGCTTTTTTGAGGGAAAAAAGTAAAAATTATGGGGGTGAAGGAGCTTTTTTGGGAAGGGGAAAAGAGTAAAAATTATGGAGCTGAAGGAATTTTTTTTGGGGGGAAAAGGGTAAATATGATGAGGTTGAAGGAGCCTTTTTGGGGTGATAGAAGGGTAAAAATTATGGGGGTGAAGGAGCCGTTTTGGGGGTAAAGGGTAAAAATTCTGGAGCTGAAGGAGCATTTTGGGAGGAGGAAAAGAGTAAAAATTCTGGAGCCGAAGGAGGTTTTTTGGGGAAAAAAAGTAAGAATTCTGGAGCTGAAGGAGCTTTTTTGGGAGAGGGAAAAAGGGAAAAATTCTGGAGCTGAAGGAGCTTTTTTGGGGGGGTAGAAAGGTAAAAATTATGAGGTTGAAGGAGCTTTTTTGGGGTGGTAGAATGGTAAGAATTATGGAGCTGAAGGAGCTTTATTGGGAGAGGGGAAAAGGTAAAAATTCTGGGGCTGAAGGAGCTTTTTTGGGGGAAAAAAGTAAAAATTATGGGGGTGAAGGAGCCGTTTTGGGGGTAAAGGGTAAAAATTATGGAGCTGAAGGAGCATTTTGGGAGGAGGAAAAGAATAAAAATTCTGGAGCTGAAGGAGGTTTTTTGGGGGAAAAAAAAGTAAGAATTCTGGAGCTGAAGGAGCTTTTTTGGGAGAGGGGAAAAAGGGAAAAATTCTGGAGCTGAAGGAGGTTTTTTGGGAGAGGGAAAAAGGGAAAAATTCTGGGGCTGAAGGAGCTTTTTTGGGGGGGTAGAAAGGCAAAAAGAGCTGTGAAATTCAACTTATGAAGATTTCAGGATCATTCCTTTATCCAGAGGGAACAATTCCCTGAGTTGGAACAAACCACAAAACAGGTCCCACTCCTTTTTCCTGCCTTTGAAATCTGCTGCCACCTTTTTATCTTGTGCATCACCAGAGGGGTTTTTTTTTTTTTTTTATCCTCTGCAGATTATCTGGAGTTGCCATGCAAGTGGCAACATTTATTATTGTGGCATCAAGTGTTTCAGGTTATTTATAGGTCCTAAAGCCAACACAAGTGTCCTGCCCCAAAGCCAAGACTGGGATATTATTTATTTATATATATTTTTTTTTTTTTTTTAGGGCTTGAAAGCCCCAAATTCTTCACAGAGGGTTGCAAATCCTATTATTGGAGTGAGTAGGAATGATCAAGTGTTTGTTTGTAATACCTTAACTAAACACCACAGCCTGCACTAATTCCACTCTGCCCTTAAAGATGCCAAATAAAAAAGCAAACAAAGCACTTGGGAGGCTCTGGAAACTTTTTTTTTTTCCTTGGTTTTTGAGTTTTTTGGGTTTTTTTTTTTTTTTTTTTGGTGCCAAAGCCTGTGGGTCAGAAAGCATCACTGCAGAGGAGCTGGCAATTATTGTTGATTGGTATTTTAAAAAAATTTTTAAAAAACCCAAAAAATCCAACAGCTGGATCTTCGAGAGGAGGCAGCATGAATATTTTCCCCACCCAAAAATCCAAAATTTTGTGTTTTAACATAAACCTCGATGAGTTTACAAAGCTCCCAGGGGGTGCTGGAAACAGGAAACATCTCAGGTGAGCTCAGCTTCAGGTAGAAAAGGCCAACAAGGTCCTTAACTGAAGTAATTTGACCCCAAAAGCACCCAAATGTCTTATTTTCTGGACCAGCTCAATAAAAACTTGCTGATAGTGATTATTTTTTTTGCACAGAAAGCACCCTGTGGGTGAGCTGGCTGTTCCTCTCCCCATCAAGGTGCAGAGCAGCTCCCCTCGAATTTTCTGGGATTTCTCTGGGCTCTTGGCAGCTCCAGGAAACTTTTGCAGATTCCCAGCCCGACTCGGGCAGGTGAATTCACCCCTGATCCATTTCCAGGCTCCTCCTCCTCAGTTCAGGGTGTTAAAAGTTAGCCAAAATAAAGATACATTCTTTAGATCTGTTTCAAAAAAAAAAACCTCGCCCTCTGAGGTTTGGTTGTTTGGGTTTTGTTTTTTTTTTTTTCCCCTCCTCTCTCCTGTGGGAACATCAGAGCAGCTCTCCAGGATGTGAATAAGTTTTTTTTTTATTTTTTTCCACAGCCTGGAACGTGTGGGGTCACCGCTTTTCCCTCGGCCCGTGCTGAGGTGGCCTTGGGGAAGCTCAGGATTCCAAACCTGCAGGTGGAACCCACCTGAACACAGCAGGAAATCCAAAATCCCTCCCCAAGGGATAAAACCTGCAAAAGCAGCCAGCGAAGTTCCCAAAGCCGCTGCTCACCGCTGGCTTCAAAAAGCCATTTAAAAAGGCACCGCTCCCCTCCCCCCGAGTGTTATTTTTAACCTGGATGATTTCAGTGATCCCATTTACAGCCCCACAGCTCTAACAGGGCCGGGGAGCAGCGACTCGGCTGCGAGGACGGGAATAAGTGGCTGGGATTAAGGTGGAAAATATCGGGAATTTCTCAACTCCCAAAAGGCACCAAGAGCAGCACCCCGAGGTTGGAACCAAACGGCAGAGCCGGGATCAAATCCGCGAGGAGATTTAAGATTTCGATATTTCTGTCACATGACACAAAGTTCCTCGCCTCTGGTTGGGTTCCCGCAGGTCCCCAAAGTCACAAGATTCCCCATCATCCCCAGCCTTGGACACTCCCCAGGGAAGAACTCGCCCTCTTCTCTACCTGTGCTTCACATCCTGCAGGTTTTATTGCCTTCCCTGCATTTATTACCTCGCTTTAAAACAAGGTTGAACCAGCCCTTCATCACAGCCAGGCTTAGATCTGCTCACATCTCAAGACTTAAAACCTCCCTCAATTTTTTTTCTTTTTTTTTTAAGCTCTCTGTGCGACCATCTAATTTTCAGGCGGGGGGGAAAAAAAACCCAACAAATCAACCAGTTATCCCTTTATAATTCTGTACCTATCTCAACTCGCAAGTGGAAAAAAAAAAAAAAAAAAAAAAAAAAAGACGTGAAAGCAAATTCGGGAAATCTTGGCAGAGCAGCCAATGAGAATGACTGAGAGAGACTTGAAGGATTTCACAGAACTGGTTCCGGCTCTGAAGCACGAGCACGGCGAGGAGGATTTTTCTCGCCTTGCAGAAAAACGCGGCGTTTCGGCTCCGCAAACCTTTCCCCCCGGCCGCTTATCCCCAGCCTCTCTCCTCCCTGCTCTCCATGACACCGAGGCCTACCCGGAGCCAGCCACACCGGGGGGAGACTTCTCCTTTCACCGCTGCTTTGGCTTTCCCAGTAAAATCCCGAGCACATCCCCAGGCCCGCACGGAGGGCAGGGCAGCGCTGGGGACCGGGGGGTTTCCCCGGGGGGTACCGGGGATCCCGGCCGGGCACATCCCGGGGATCCCGCATCCCGGCCCGGGCCAGCGCTGCCCCGGGAGGAGCCGCAGAGGGGCTGGGCGGGGCTCCCCCCTCAGCCAAGCCGGGTTTAGGGGGGTCCCGGAGGGGTTTTGGAGCGGGGGGGGGGGGGGTTGTGTTTCTATCGTGAATGGAAATAAAAGGAGGAGGCGCGGGGGGAGCCCTGAGGGGCCTCCCTGCACCTGCCCGGCCGGGCCCTGGCGCTGAGAGCGGGGGGAATGGGGGGAGCGGAGAGACAGGGGGGGTCCCTCAAGGCACGGCTGGGGAGGGGGCGAGGGGTCCCCTGAGGGGGGAGAACACGCTCGGGGGTGGGGAAGGGGATTGAGGGGTTCCCTGAGAGGAGTGAGGGTCCCCTGAGGGGGAAACACCCTCGGGGCTGAAGAGGGGATTGAGGGGTCCCCTGAGGGGAGAAAACACCCTCAGGGTACCCCTCAATCCCTTCCCAACCCCCTGAGGGGATTGAGGGGTCCCCTAAAGGAGGAAAACACCCTCGGGGGTGAGGAGGGGATTGAGGGGTCCCCGGAAGGCGGAATACACCCTCGGGGGTGAGGAGGGGATTGAGGGGTCCCCCTGAGGGGGGGAAACACCCTCGGGGGGTGAGGAGGTGATTGAGGGGTCCCCCGAGGGGGGAAAGAGGTGGGGAGAGGATTGAGGGGTTCCATGAAGAGACTGAGGGGTCCCCTCGGGGGGAGGCGCGGGCTGGCGGGACCCCTTGGGGGCGGGGCGGGAGGAGGAGGATGAGGAAGGGGAGGATGAGGAGGAAGAAGGGGGAGAGGGGCCCTACCTGCACGGCGGCCTCCAGCTTGCCCTCGAAGGTGAAGTCGATGAGGTCCGGCTTGAGGCAGAGCCCATAGTTGAGGGGGCACACGTCGGCGGGCAGCCGCTCGAACGGCCGCTTCTCCGGCATGGCGGGAGCGCGGGGGGTGCGGGGCTGCGCCCCCCCCCGGCGGGGCGGCGGCGGCGGCGGGGGGGCGGGGGAGGGAGGGAGGGGGGCGGGGGGCGGCGGGGGGGGCGCGGGAAGGGCGACGCGGCGGCTCCGCACGGACACACCGAGAGGGAGCAGCGGCGGGAGCGGAGGATGAGGAGGAGGAGGAGGAGGAGGAAGATGAGGAGGAGGAGGAGGAGGGAGGGGCGGGGGCGCGCGCGCGCGCTCCCGGCTCGAGGCGGCCCCGGTGGGGGAGAGCGGAGAAGGGAGGGAGGGATGGGGGGGGGGAAAGGGAGGGAGACAGGGAGGCAGGCACGCGGACGGCGCGTGCGCGTGCGCGCGGCGGCGCCACGCGGCCGCGCACGTAGCGCGCGCGGGGGGCGGGAGGGGGTGTGGGGGGGAGGGGGGAAAGGCGGCGGGAGGAGTTGCGTAAGCGGCGGCGCGGAGTGCGCCTGCGCGAAGGTACAGCCCCCCCCAGGACACGCCCCCACCGCCCTTGGCCACGCCCCTCTCCCGGTGCTGCGGGACGGGGCAGCCCCGGTAACACCCGATCGTGTTCATGGGGATCCCGGTGTGTCTGTTAACGGGGATCCCGATGAGCCCCGGTAACACCCGAGGGGGAGTGAGCCCCGGTAACACCCGATCGTGTTCATGGGGATCCCGGTGTGTCTGTTAACGGGGATCCCGATGAGCCCCGGTAACACCGGATCATGTTCATGGGGATCCCGGTGTGCCCCGGTAACACCGGATCGTGTTCATGGGGATCCCGGTGTGTCTGTTAACGGGGATCCCGATGAGCCCCGGTAACACCCGATCGTGTTCATGGGGATCCCGGTGTGTCTGTTAACGGGGATCCCGATGAGCCCCGGTAACACCGGATCATGTTCATGGGGATCCCGGTGTGTCTGTTCATGGGGATCCCGATGAGCCCCGGTAACACCGGATCATGTTAATGGGGATCCCGGTGTGCCCCGGTAACACCCGATCGTGTTCATGGGGATCCCGGTGTGTCTGTTAACGGGGATCCCGATGAGCCCCGGTAACACCCGATCGTGTTCATGGGGATCCCGGTGAGCCCCGGTAACACCGGATCGTGTTCATGGGGATCCTGGTGTGCCCCGGTAACACCGGATCGTGTTCATGGGGATCCCGGTGTGTCCCGGTAACACCCGATCGTGTTCATGGGGATCCCGGTGAGCCCCGGTAACACCGGATCGTGTTCATGGGGATCCCGGTGTGTCTGTTAACGGGGATCTCGATGAGCCCCGGTAACACCGGATCATGTTCATGGGGATCCCGGTGTGCCCCGGTAACACCGGATCATGTTAATGGGGATCCCGGTGTGTCTGTTCATGGGGATCCCGGTGAGCCCCGGTAACACCGGATCATGTTAATGGGGATCCCGGTGTGTCTGTTAACGGGGATCCCGATGAGCCCCGGTAACACCCGATCGTGTTAATGGGGATCCCGGTGTGTCTGTTAACGGGGATCCCGATGAGCCCCGGTAACACCCGATCGTGTTCATGGGGATCCCGGTGTGTCTGTTAACGGGGATCCCGATGAGCCCCGGTAACACCGGATCATGTTCATGGGGATCCCGGTGTGTCTGTTCATGGGGATCCCGGTGTGCCCCGGTAACACCCGATCGTGTTCATGGGGATCCCGGTGTGTCTGTTAACGGGGATCCCGATGAGCCCCGGTAACACCGGATCATATTAATGGGGATCCCGGTGTGCCCCGGTAACACCGGATCGTGTTAATGGGGATCCCGGTGTGTCTGTTAACGGGGACCCCGATGAGCCCCGGTAACACCCGATCGTGTTCATGGGGATCCCGGTGTGTCTGTTAACGGGGATCCCGATGAGCCCCGGTAACACCGGATCATGTTCATGGGGATCCCGGTGTGTCCCGGTAACACCGGATCGTGTTAATGGGGATCCTGGTGTGCCCCGGTAACACCCGATTGTGTTCATGGGGATCCCGGTGTGTCTGTTCATGGGGATCCCGGTGAGCCCCGGTAACACCGGATCGTGTTAATGGGGATCCCGGTGTGTCTGTTCATGGGGATCCCTGTGAGCCTCGGTAACACCGGATCATGTTCATGGGGATCCCGGTGTGTCTGTTCATGGGGATCCCGATGAGCCCCGGTAACACCGGATCATGTTCATGGGGATCCCGGTGTGTCTGTTCATGGGGATCCCGGTGAGCCTCGGTAACACCGGATCGTGTTATTGGGGATCCCGGTGTGTCCCGGTAACACCGGATCATGTTCATGGGGATCCCGGTGTGCCCCGGTAATGGGGATCCCGGTATGCCCCGGTAACACCGGATCATGTTAATGGGGATCCCGGTGTGTCTGTTAACGGGGATCCCGATGAGCCCCGGTAACACCCGATCGTGTTCATGGGGATCCCGGTGTGTCTGTTCATGGGGATCCCGGTGTGCCCCGGTAACACCGGATCATGTTAATGGGGATCCCGGTGTGTCTGTTAATGGGGATCCCGGTGAGCCTCGGTAACACCGGATCGTGTTATTTGGGATCCCGGTGTGCCCCGGTAACACCGGATCATGTTCATGGGGATCCCGGTGTGTCCCGGTAATGGGGATCCCGGTAACGGGGATCACAGTGTGTGTGTTAATGGGGATTATGGTGTGTCCCGGTAACGAGGGTCACGATGTGTCTGTTAATGGGGATCCCGGTGTGTCTGTTAATGGGAGATCCTGGTAACGGGGCTCCCGGTGTGTGAGTTAATGGGAATCCCGGTGTGTGAGTTAATGGGGCTCCCGGTGTGCCCCTGTAACGGGGCTCCCGGTGTGCCCCGCAATGGTGCCCCCATTATTGAGCCACCCGTGTTTCCCTCTCTATTCACTATATTTTATTTCTCCCTTTTCCCGGAGATCCCAAACCAGCACTGTGAGCGTTGGGGTTTCTCCAGGGTTCCCATTATCCCATCCAGCCCCCTGAGCACCCCCCGGCCCCTGTCGCTCGTATCTGGAGGACACAGGTCCCTTTCCCCGGGGATTCAGCCACTTCTGTGCCCCCCAGACCCAGATAAGGCAGCGGAGCTCGGCGTGTAACTATCGCCAACCTCCAGCACTGAAAAACGGTGAAATCAGATAAAACTTCTTGGATTTTGCCACAAAAATGGGATGTGTGGAGCAGGGAGGTGTCCTGTCCACCAGGCTTGTCCAGGCAGCAGCCTGGCTTTGGTTTTGTCCCCACCCTGAGCCTACAAACACTTTCTTCCTCCTCCTCCTCCTATTCTTCCTCATGCTCGAAATGCAGCATCCAGGTAAATCCTGGGTGTTGCAGGACTTCAGGACAACCATCCCGGGAAAACGCTTTGTGGCCGGGCTCACATCCTAGATTTTTTTTTTTTTTTTTTTTAATTTGAATTTCTTGGGCAGGAAGACCCCGAGGTCCTGCAGCCCTTTGGGGCTCACTCTGGGGTCTCCTGGAAGATGCTCCATCACGAATCCAGCTGGAAAAGCCTTGCACACATTGCAGGGAGCAAAATTCCAGGGAAATACCTGTCCCGAGTCAGTGCTGTGGGACACTGGTCAGGCGTGTGACAATCACCAACAGCAAGCTTAAAAATCCACAATAAAGGCTTTTATATGGGGAAAAAAAAAAAAGAGTGAAAAATTCCAGCGGCTTTTCCTGCACCCCACTTTTGGGGCAGCAGCCACAGCTCCAGTTTGGATCCAGGAATTCATCTGCTGGCTCCATAGGGGGTTAATTATGGGTTTAATTAATCTCAGCCCCTCAAAAGGGCTCTGAAGGCTTTGGGGGTGCTACAATCACCTCCTTGTTTTAAGGAGGAGGCTGGGAATCATTCTTAGCCTTCCACCACTGGAAACTGGGATTGATCTCCCGTTCCTTCCCCAACGAGATTTATTTCTGTTAAAAGCGGTACTTTGCTGTTTAAAAAAGATAATTTAGTGCTGAGAGAGCAGGGAGTGGAGAGAGTGAGCAGGGATTTGAGGAGAGGAGCTGGATTCGAGGTTGGGAGCAGGGATTCGAGGAGGGAATGGGGATTTCAGGAAGGAAAAGGGATTTGAGGAGGGGAGTAGAGACTCAAGGCAGGGGGGAACAGGGATTTGACGGAGCCGGAATTCAAGAGAGATGGGGTTTGAGGAGGGAAATAGGATTCGAGGTAGAGAGAAGGGGTTTGAGGGAGGGAATAGGGATTTCAGGGAGGGAACAGGGATTTCAAGGGGGGAGCAGGGATTTCAGGGAGGGAGAAGGGATGTCAGGGAGGGAGAAGGGATGTCAGGGAGGGAGAAGGGATGTCAGGGAGAGAACAGGGATTTCAGGGAGGGAACAGGAATTTCAAGGAGGCAGCAGGGATTTCAGGGAGGGAATAGGGATTTCAGGGAGGGAACAGGGATTTCAGGGAGGGAACAGGAATTTCAAGGAGGGAGCAGGGATTTCAGGGAGGGAGCAGGGATTTCAGGGAGGGAACAGGGATTTCAGGGAGGGAGCAGGGATTTCAGGGAGGGAGCAGGGATTTCAGGGAGGGAGCAGGGATGTCAGGGAGGGAGCAGGGATTTCAGGGAGGGAACAGGAATTTCAAGGAGGGAGAAGGGATGTCAGGGAGGGAATAGGGATTTCAGGGAGGGAACAGGGATTTCAGGGAGGGAACAGGAATTTCAAGGAGGGAGCAGGGATTTCAGGGAGGGAATAGGGATTTCAGGGAGGGAATAGGGATTTCAGGGAGGGAACAGGAATTTCAAGGAGGGAGCAGGGATTTCAAGGAGGGAGCAGGGATTTCAAGGAGGGAGCAGGGATTTCAAGGAGGGAGCAGGGATTTCAGGGAGGGAGCAGGGATGTCAGGGAGGGAGCAGGGATTTCAAGGAGGGAACAGGGATTCACTGAGACCTGACGGAGCTGGCGGCACGAACTGGGGCAGAGAGAGAAAGTACAGACAGCTCTCAGCACATCGTTACAAAAACCCAGCGCTGCCGAGCCCGGGTTCATCCGGGGCTGCTGCGGGGCCGCATTGTGCTGCAGAGCCCCGGGGAGGGAAAGGGAGACAAGGGAACAGCTGGAAACAGCTGGAAACAGCTGGAGCCGCGCGGGGGGTTCAGGCGGCTGCCGCCCTGCTCCATCCTGCCAGCTGCCAGCGCCTCGGAGGGGTGCGGAGCCCGGCGGGACGCGGGGACACGGGATGGGGGGGACATGGCCCGGGGAATGTTTCAGGATTTTGTGGAATCCTGGCGGGGTGCTGGGAGGAAAGTCCCGTCTCGCCCTGCAGCGAGGGAAGGGCTGGACCCCACGGTTCGGCGAGGTTTTGCAAATCCGCGTGGGATTTGCAGCCGGGATGGATGGAATTGGACTCGATGGAAGTTGATGGATGGAAGTGGACGGCCGTGCCACGCTGGGGACACCCCGAGGCCACCGCAGCAGGACGGCAGGAGGAGCCCAGCTGTGACACAGCCGTGCTGGGGGACTTTGCCAGGGCAAAAATCCCGTCCCCTCCCTCCTTGCCTCGGTGCTGGCCGCGGGTGACTGTCCCTGGCACAGCCACTGGAAGGTCAGGGGCAGGATCAAACTATTCCTGGAGCGGAGCTGCTGGGCTCCACGGCAGAGCAGCGGAGGGGATTGTCTCCTCTGAGCTTTAATTGCCACCCCGGATGGCCGCGGGGTCACTGGGTGCCCCCCTGGCCCGCGAAGGGGGGGTCTCGGTGGCCACGGGGCTTGTGCTTGGCAAAGGCGCTTTCCACGGGTGTTGCTCGGCACGGGAGATGCTGGGAGGTGACAGATGCTGCTGTCAGCAAGAATCCAGAAACAAACAAAAAAAAAAAATTTAAAAAGAAGGAAGAAAGAGAGAGGCTCCACGGAGAAAGCCGGGGGGAAGCCGCCTCCTCCGCCGTGTCCTGACCAAACCGGGTTCTCCTGTAGTGCCAGACTGGGGAGGGCCCGGGGACAAACGGACGGGACGGGGTGGAAACCAGGGGCTGTAATTAGCTCCGAGCCTCTGCAGCCACCAACCGCTGTCAGTGCTCCCTTCTAATTAGGAAAAACAAGGAAAAGGAAAAAAAAAAAATAAAGCAAGGGGGAAGAAAGAAAAAAAAAAAATCCCAAGAGTGGTTTTTCTTTTCTTCTCTGTCTCTCGCTGGAGTTTTCGCCTCTGCTGCCGGGAGCAGCCGGAGGGCACCGGCTAATCCTGCCTCGCAGGTCTGGGCCGCCGGCTTAGGGCTGGAATCTCTGGTATTCGGGAGCACGGGGACAACAGCGCTCCAAGCTCTCGGGGCCTCTTGCTCCGCGGGTCATTCCCGGGGGGTTGGGAATGGGTTGAGTTTCCCTGGATCTTCCTCTCTCTGTGTGCGTGCGGCTCTGCCCGTCCCCTCCCGCCTCGCCACCGGGCACCTGGGGCAAGTTGCACAAGGATGGAGGCAAATTTGGCCAAGCCTCTGCCTGGAGCTGGCGAGGACATTTTAGGGCGGGTGCTGAGCCCTGATCCCAGCCCTGATCCCGCTCTCCCACGGGACAAATCCCCACGTGGTGGTTTTGCAAGGAGAAGGGCACAGGTGGGCTGGGGACATCATCCAGTGGCATCTCCACGGTCCCAAACCAAATGGCCTCAAGGATGCTCCAGGGCCGAGCCCCACAGGATTCCCCCATGGGGGCATGGCCGTGGCTCCATTGGGGTTCCAGAGCCCCCCAGCGCTGCCCACGGGGGTGAAAGCGGCCGGGATGACATCCCAGGGCAGCCGGGAGAGCCGGGCGGGCCGGGAAAACCCAGCCCCACGAGTCCAGAGCCGTGGGAAAGCGCCGGGGCCGTGGGGCTCTGGGGCCGGTGACTCAGCCCCGGCTTCTCCAGATCTGCCTCCACAACCCCGGGGCTTCATCCCAGTTTTCCAGAGGAATCCACTTTTCCCACCGGGAGTGCTGCGGGAAGCGCTCTCTGCTCTGCGCTATTTTTGCCCCCACCCTCAGTGAGCATCACTCCGATTTTTGGGAGGTGCTGGCGAGCTGTAGATGCGATCCCCTCACCCAGGGGGGCCCGACCCCCCCGTGCCCCCAAGCCCAGCCCCGCACGGCCGCTCCCGGCTCGTCCCCGCTGCCCCCGGCTCAGATAAGGGCGCGGGCCGGGATCAACGGTCTCGGGCACAGCGGAGCCGTCACTACACATTAACCAGCTGTCCGATGGAGCAACGCGTCCTCGGAGCCAAGATCAACAGTCCCCAAAGCAAACTGGGAGCGGGGCCAGGCGCAGCGAGAGGGGCCGGAGCCTCCCGGCGAGCCCCCCGCTCCCGAGGAGCCCCCCCCGGGCTTCGCACCCCCGGGCTGGGCTCGCCTTTGGCTCTGCGAGCCTCGCCCCGCGGGCGTGGGCGGGTGATGAGCATCCCCAGGGTGTCCCTGCGGCTCCCAGGGATGGGGTTTCAAGGGAAGAGGGTTTGGGATGAGCCGCTTTGTGTTTTAGGGCGGGGGTGCTGCATCCTGGATTGTTCCCCCGGGATATTCGGAGGGACCCCCTCCCCGAGCCCCCCAGCATCCCGGGGGTGCTGTCCCAGGGATATCCGAGGGACCCCCGCCCCCGACCCCCCGTCATCATCAGTGCCAGAGGCTGCTGCGATGCGAAATCCCAAAAACATCGGACAAAACGCACGGAGCTGCTGGGGGTGGGGGGAGAGTGCGGGAAACTGGGGGGGATTCTGCGGGTCCGGGGGGGCTCTGGAAATCCGAGGGGGGTCCTGTGTGTACGGGGTGGGGGTCTATGCAGACTTGGGGGGGGGCTCTGCGTGATCGGAGGAGCCCTGTGGGTCTGGGGGGACAAATCTGGAGGTCCCGGGGGGGCTCTGAAGGTCCAGGGGAGGGTCCCTACGTGTCCAGGGGGGGCTCTGCGTGTCCGGGAGGGCCCTGCAGGTTTGAGGAGGGGTCTCTGCAGGTCCAGGGGGGGTCACTACAGATCCGGGGGGGCCCTGCGGGTCTGGGGGGACTCCGACACCGGCAGCACCCCCCGCTATGGGGCAGGGTGGGGGTCCTCGCCTGTCGCACGTGACCCGCGTGGGGGATGGGGGGGTGGGTTTAACATCCCCCCCTCCCCCATTGCCCAGGGTCTCCCCCCCGCCCCCCACCCCGCACCCCCCCACGGGGGTCCCCCCTCCGCGCGCCCGGTGGGGGCTGGGGGGTGGGGTGGGGGGTGGGCGGAGCCTCCAGCGCTGGCCCCGCCCCCCGGCGCCGCAGCCGATGGAATTTTCCACTCTCGGGCGCGGCGCGGGTTCCCGCCGGCCACGCCCCTTCCCCCGCGCGCGCGCCCCGCGAGGCCCCGCCCACTCCCCCCCTTCCCGTCATCCCCCACGGCGGGGAAAAGATGGCGGCCGCCATGGCGGCGGGGCTGGGCCGCAAGGCCGCGCAGCTGGGCTGGAAGGTGGGGCTGGGAGGAGCGGGGTGAGGGGCACCGGGGAGCTGCGGGAGGTTCGGGATGAGCGGTGGGGGTGAGGGAGAGCGCGTGAGAGGCGTGAGGGGAAATAAATGGAGGCGCTGGCGGTGCTGGGCTCACTCCGGGCTCTGCTGTTGCCTCTCCTCAGGCTGCGGAGTCGCTGCTCCGTCCCGGGGCGCTCCCGTCCTGTGTCGTTGTGCCGGTGAGGGGCAGGAGGAAGCGCCCGCCGGTGCCCGAGTGGGCCCGGGAGCTGAGCCCTGAGGAGAGGGAGAGGCGGCTCAAGTCCGCGGCGCCCGTGTTCCCTGACGAGCGCATAGAGCGCACCTTCTTCTTGGCTTGCACGGGTAAACCAGGGGAGCCAGGCCGGGCCGGGTGATGGCGTGAGAGAGAGAATCAATTCCTTCACTCAGGAGAGGCTTCTCTGCCTGATCTCCAAAGCTTCTTGAATCCTGGAATCCCGGAGTGGGTTGGGTTGGGAAAGCCCCTCCAGTGCCACCCCTGCCATGGCAGGGACACTTCCCACTGTCCCTGGGTGCTGCAGCCTGGCCTGAGACGCTCCCAGAAATCCAGGGGCAACCACAGCTGCTGTGGGCACCCTCACAGGGAGGGATTTCTTCCCAAAATCCCATCCGGAGTCTGTTTCTCCATCTGTAAAGGTGAAGCAATGCTACATGCATCTGGAAAGTGGCATCATGGAATGGTTTGGATGGGAAGGGAGCTCAGAGCCTGTCCAGTGCCACCCCTGCCATGGCAGGGACACTTCCCACTGTCCCTGGGTGCTGCAGCCTGGCCTGGGACACTCCCAGGGACTGAGGCAGCCACAGCCCGGCCTCTTCTCACCCTCTTAGGGAACAATTCCTTCCCCAAATCCCTTTTAAACTTCGTTTTGAAGCCATTCCCCCCCTCTTCCCTGAGTTGTGAGGGAAGAGCAGAGAGCAGCGCCTGTGGACGAGCTTAGCCCAGGAATTCTCTGCGTGCTCTTGATTTCCCCTCTTCATTCCCTCGGTCCTGAGCTGCTTTTCCCCATGCCAGCTGAAATCATGGATCCCTACGTTCCTCCTGAGGGCGATGCCCGCCTGACCTCGCTGTCCAAGGACGGTGTGAAGCAGCAGGTGCAGAAGCTGAGGCAAACAGCGGCGTCCCAGCTGGCGTACGTACCCCTCGTTAGCTAATTAGCTCAATTAGCCTGCTGCAGCAGCTCTGCCCTGCCTGTCCTGCCTCTGTCCCTGGCAGATATTCCTCCTTCAATTCCCCCGGCCACCCAGGACTTCCCAAATCTCCTCTAAAGTCCACCAGGACACCCCTGTGTCCCCCTTAGGTCATCTCTGGGCCACCCAGGACCCCCCAAGTCCCCCCGGGACACCCCTGTGTCCCCCTTAGGTCATGTCTGGGCCACCCAGGACCCCCCAAATCCCCCCAGGACACCCCTGTGTCCCCCTTAGGTCATCTCCGGGCCACCCAGGACCCCCCCAAATTCCCCTAGGACACCCCTGTGTCCCTGTTAGGTTATGTCCAGACCACCCAGGACTTCTCAAATCTCCTCAAAACTCCCCCAAATCCCCCCAGGACACCCCTGTGTCCCCCTTAGGTCATCTCCAGGACACCCCTGTGTCCCCCTTAGGTCATCGCCAGGCCACCCAGGACCCCCCCAAATCCCCCCGGGACGCCCCTGTGTCCCCCTTAGGTCATGTCCAGGCCACCCAGGACCCCCCTAAATCCCCTCAAAACTCCCCCAAGGACACCCCTGTATCCCCCTTAGGTCATCTCAAGGCCACTCAGGACCCCCCAAATCTCCTCAAAACTCCCCCAGGACACCCCTGTGTCCCCCTAGGTCACCTCCAGGCCACCCAGATCCCCCCAGGACACCTCTGTGTCCCTCCAAGGTCACCTCCAGGCCACCCAGGACCCCCCTAGATCCCCTCAAAACTCCCCCTAGGACCCTCCTTTATCCCTCTAAGCCACCCAGGGCTCCCAAATCTCCTCAAAATTCCCCCAGATTCCCTCAGAACCATCCCCCCAGGACACCCCTGTGTCCCCCTAGGTCACCTCCAGGCCACCCAGGACCCCTCAACCCTCTGTGAAGGGGCTGAGAGATCTCTGGATGATGTTTTAGGATTAAGGAGTTTTTTTCCCATTGTTGTTATTGTTCCCCTTCCCCAGTAGTTCCCACCTCTCCTGCTGGGAATGGCCACACTGTGAACTCCTGATTTTATTTTTTAGGATTCTTTGTATTTTTCTCTTTTATGACCACCCGAAGGTTTTGTCTTAGTGGGAGATATTCAATTCTCAGCTGGTAAAAGCTGGGATTGAATCCTTTAGGATCCAAACACCCAGGACAGCTCCGATTTGCTTTTCCCTTGATTTTTATTTTTATTTTTTTTTCCCTTTCCCAGCCTCCGGAAGATCAAGGATCATGACCCGGATTTCAGCACCAAAACCTTCCCTGAGAAAGCCCAGGAAATATTTATTGAGGCCCACAACTCCCTGGCAAAGTAAGGCCCTTCCCTGACCCGTGTGGGAAAAATGGGAATTTGTGTGGGGAAAAAAGCAGGAATTTTTGAGGGGAAAAGGGGGAAAACGGGAATTTTGTGAGAGGGGAAAAGGGGGAATTTTGTCGGGGAGAAAAGGGCGAAAAGCTGGAATTTTGTGAGGGGGGAAAAGGGCGAAAAGCGGGAATTTTGTGAGGGGGGAAAAGGGCGAAAAGCGGGAATTTTGTGAGGGGGGAAAATGGGGGAAAAGCGGGAATTTTGTGAGGTGGGGAAAAAGGGGGAAAAGCGGGAATTTTGTGAGGGGGGAAAAAGGGGGAAAAGCGGGAATTTTGTGAGGGGGGAAAAAGGGGGGAAAAGCGGGAATTTTGTGAGGGGGGAAAAGGGGGAAAAGCGGGAATTTTGTGAGGGGGGAAAAGGGGGAAAAGCGGGAATTTTGTGAGGGGGGGAAAAGGGGGGAAAAGCGGGAATTTTGTGAGGGGGGGAAAAGCGGGAATGTTGTGAGAGGCGGAAAAGGGGGGAAAAGCGGGAATTTTTTGTGAGGGGAAAAGGGGGAAAAGCGGGAATTTTGTGAGGGGGGAAAAAGGGGGAAAAGCGGGAAAAAGGGGGAATTTGTGTGGGGGAAAGGGGATATTGGCGAGGGGGGAAAAAGGGGGAATTTGTGGGGAACTCTTTTCTTTGCAGCTTTAACAAGCAGAAGCTTCACTCCCTGGTGACCGAGCGCTGCTACCCCGTAAGTGCCCGGAATTTTGGGATATCCTCAGCTGGAAGGGACCCCCAGGGATCATCAATCCAAGCCCTGGCCCTGCACTTTCCAAGAAATCCCATCCCTGGGAGCATTGTCTGAACCTTCCCAGGTTTGGGGTTGTGGTCATTCCCTGGGGAGATGTTCCTGTGCCCAAAAATCCTCAGGATGAGGAACTTTTCTCTAAAATTCAACCTAACCTTCTCCTGGAACAGCTCCAGTCATTCCGTGGGTTCTGGGGAGCAGGGATCAGTGCCTGGGTCACTTCCACGGCATTTAAAGCTCTTTAAATTTCATTCTCTGCCTCGTTTTTAATGGAATTTGTCCATGGGTTTCGTTTTTTTTTTTTAAAGGCATCGCCAGCTTTAAAAAGCTTTAATTTTTTTCTGGATACAGCAAAGAAAGCGTTGGAATTTAGAATTTTGGAAGTCTCACCATAGAAACACTTGGGATGGAGAATCACAGAACAATCAATTAGGCCACGAGAGGCAAAACCCAAAACTAATCAACAACCAATAAAACATTTGCGACGTTTTATCATTGTCCCATTCACATCCCGACGGATTTGGAGCTGATTTTTTTTTTTCTCTGTCACGAGTGCACAGATCGTTAATTCCTTTAATGAATTGCAAGGTGGTTTCTCGTGGCAGGACATGGTGTGTGGGAACAGGTACAGAACCATCCGCTGGAGGTTTGTGGAGTCCCTGGAGCCGCCCAGGGTGGTGCACGTGCGCTGTGAGGGCGTCATGAACCGCGGCAACCTGTACGGACAGGTGACAGTGAGGATGCACAGCCGCCAGGTGAGCCCTGCCACGGGCCCCTGGGCCGGGCTGGGAGGGAAAGGGATCTCAAATCCCGTCCAGTCACACTGTCCCGGGGTCATCCAACATCCTGGAACACTTCCAGGAATGAGGCAGCCACAGATTCCCTGGGATATCCATTCCAGTCCTTCCCCACGGTGAGGAATCCAAATTTCCTCACCAACCCCAACCTGCTGCCAGCCCGGCACAGAGATCCCAACTTTTTTTGAATTGGAAAGATCCTGAATCCCGTCCCATTTCACCCCTGCCATGGGCAGGGACCCCTCTCACTGTCCCAGGGTAATCCAACCTGGTCTGGGATACTTCCAGGAATGAGGCAGCCACAGATTCCCTGGGATATCCATTCCAGTCCTTCCCCACAGTGAGGAATCCAAATTTCCTCACCAACCCCAACCTGCTGCCAGCCCAGCACAGAGATCCCAACCTTTTTTGGGTTGGAAAGACCCTAAATCCCATCCCATTGCACCCCTGCCATGGGCAGGGACCCCTCTCAGTCCCAGTGTGATCCAGCCTGGTCTGGGATACTTCCAGGAATGAGGTAGCCACAGATTCCCTGGGAAATCCATTCCAGGCCCTCCCCACGGTGAGGAATCCAAATTCCTCAAAATCCAAAAACCCCAACCTGCTACCAGCCCAGCATGGAGATCCCAGTCTTTTCTGGAAAGATCCTAAATCCCATCCCATTGCACCCCTGCCATGGGCAGGGACACCTCTCACTGTCCCAGGATGATCCAACCTGGTCTGGGACACTTCCAGGGTGAGGCAGCCACAGATTCCCTGGGAAATCCATTCCAGCCCCTCCCTTGGGAAGGAATTTCTTCCCAGCATCTCATCTAAACTTGAGTTTGGAGCCATTTCTCCTTGTCTGTGTCTGCTGTCAGTTCCTTTAGGACCTGGGAGATCACAGTTAGGTCACCCAGGAGCTGTTCTTCTCCAGGATGAACAATTTAAATTTTCCCAGCCTTTCCTCCTAGGAAAATCCATCCTTCCATCTTCCCTCACCAACCCCAACCTGCTGCCAGCCCAGGGCTGAGAATCCCAACCTTTTTTGGGTTGGAAAACTCTTAAATCCCATCCCATGGGCAGGGACATCTCTCACTGTCCCAGGGTGTTCTGACATGGCCTGGGACACTTCCAGGGTGGGGCAGCCAAAGTTTCCCTGGGAAATCCATTCCAACCCCTCACTTGGGGAGGAATTTCTTCCCAACATCTCATCTAAACTTGAGTTTGGAGTCATTTCTCCTTGTCCTTCCATTCCTTGTCAATAGTCCCTCTCCGTGTCTGCTGTCAGTTCCATCAGGACCTGGGAGATCACACTTAGGTCTCCCAGGAACTGTTCTTCTCCAGGATGAACAATTTAAGTTTTCCCAGCCTTTCCTCCTAGGAAAATCCATCCTTCCATCTTCCCTCCCCAACCTGCTGCCAGCCCAGGGCTGAGAATCCCAACTTTTTTTGGGTTGGAAAACCCTTAAATCCCATCCCATGGGCAGGGACACTTCCTGCTATCCCAGCTCACTCCTAACCCCATCCATCCTGGTGGTTTTTTTTTTTTTTTTGATCTTTTGTCAGATTTTGGCCATCTATGACCGCTTTGGGCGGCTCATGTACGGTGGGGAGGAGATTCCCAAGGATGTTCTGGAATATGTTGTGTTTGAGAGGTACCTGGTGAACCCCTATGGAACCTGGAGGATGCACGGGAAGATTGTCCCAGGCTGGGCCCCACCCAAGGATCCCATCATTAAGGTGGGAAAAGCCTGGAAAATGGAGATGGTTTTGGGGGAAAAAGTGGAGATCCCTGGGGGATCATTCTGGACAAAGCTGAGCTGCCTGGGAGGGCAAGATGGGGGTTTAATCCAGGGCAGAGCTGTTGGGAATGTCCATGGAATTGTTCCCTGGAGCCCCTGGGAGCTGGAATGGGAGGCTGAGGGCCTGGAATGGGTGAGGGCAGGTGTGGGATAATTTTGGGAATTATTTCCTTCTTTGCCCAACCTGTCTCTGGCTCCCTGTGTTATAGATCTTGGCGAAGAAGGAGGGGAGAATTCCAGCATAATTCAAGGCTTCCCATCTCATTGCCTTCTGCCTCCATTTGATCCCCCCTTTTTTCCCCTTTCCAGAACCCCCTGCTCCCCTTTTTTCCTGCTGATTTTTGTCCCTTGCTTTTCCAGACTGTGATGATTCCTGGCCCAGCCCCGGATCCCTCAGAGGAACATCAAAAAACGAAGTAGAAAGTTCTGGAACGTGGACAGGGACAGCAAACAGGCCAAGAGGGGAGGATTGGGATGTGGCTGTGCCTTCCCTGGGAGCAAATTGGGGAATGGGCTCCAGCCACTCCGAATTTCGAGGAGCCAGAGGGGCTGGGAGGGGGATCTGGAGGAGCTTGGCTGTGTCCCAGCAGGCTCCGTGTGCTGCAGCCTCACCCTCGCTGGGTTTCCCTGAGGATCAGGAGCATCCACGGGCCCCCCTCTGTCCTGGAATTCCATGGGAGAGCCCTTGGAATATTTGTCACCTCCGTGGGAGGTGTCACAGACCTGCTGGTCAGTCATTAAAACTTCACCAGTGGCTTTTAGCACCGGTTTTTTTCCCACCTCTCTTTCTCTACTGATTCTCAAACTCCTCTATTTTTTTAACAAAAACCAGGAAGAGTTTAAATCAAGTTCTGTGGTGGTGAGGAGGGTGGTGCTGCCATCGGAGCCTCCCAGAGGAGCTGCAGCAGAGCTGATAATCGGATTTAATTTCACTTTTGTTTCCTCACAAGGGCTCGGTGCTGGTGGCAGAGCTGGTGCTGTCACTGAGGGAGTGGCACCATCCCGTGGACACGGTGACATCTGCACCTCTCCGTGCTTTTCCAGGGCGCCCGGATTGGGAAAACACTTTTTTTGTTGTTTGTTTTTTGTTTTTTCCCGTGGTTGGGAATAAACTTTTGAGGCTCCTGCTGTGCTCAGCCAGTTCTCCTCACTCACAGAACAAAATCCTCCCTGCTCACCCAAGAACAAACCCTTTTCTCCTTCTTGTCCTGCTTTTTAACTCGGCCACTTGCAGAGCGTGGGAGAGTTCAGGGAATTTTTATTTCTTCCTTGAGGAGGGATTTTGCAGAGCTGTAAAAAGAGGAGCCGTGCCTCCTTTTTGCTTCTCAGTGTTCCTTTTTTTGGGAGGGCAGGACCCTCCTCGTTGTGCTGTGCTGGGAGAGGAGCCAGCAGTGGAATCCCTGCCCGTGGCCTTGGGGAAGTCACAGGGCTGTCACAATCCCTCTGCTCCTGAAAAAAAAATCCTTTTCCATGGAGCCTCTGCCTCGCTGGGGAGCTGAGGGTGGGAGCTCAGCTCCCTCCGTGGTTGTGTTTGCTGGAGCTCAGGGCGGGAGGGGCATGGAATTCCTGAAAACCCAGGGGGAGGAGAGCATTGGGGTGGAAAAGGGGAATTTTGGGGTGACCTCATTGAGGATTCCGGTCCCTGAGGGAGCTACGGGAAAGATGCAGAGAGGGATGAAGGGACAGGACACAGGGAATGGGTTCCCAGTGCCAGAGGGCAGGGATGGGTGGGATTTTGGGAAGGAAGTCCCAGAGAAGCTGTGGCTGCCCCTGGATCCCTGGAAGTGTCCGAGGCCAGGCTGGAGCACCCTGGGACACTGGGAGGTGTCCCTGGATGGGCTTTGAGGTCCCGGGGTTCTGTGGGGCTCCCCAGCCCTGGCTCCAAATGAAAAGGGGGTTTTTGGGTGGAATGTGGCTTTTTTGGGAGAATGGCCTTTCCTTCCAGTCAGCCCCTCTCAAACCTGTGCCTCTCCCCCCCTCCACTGCTGGATTTCCTCTGCAGCCCCTTGCCCACCTCACAGTGAGTCTCTCCAAGGAAAACTCTGTAGATAATTCCATTTATTTCCTGTATTTACACAAAATTACACAACCAGGACCTCCAGCCTCACACCCCCAGAGCCCCCAACCCAACACCGGCGTCTGGGCAGGGGCAGCAGCCACCAGCTCCAGCCTTTCCCTCCCTGATGGGAGAGAGGGAGGGATGGATGATGGAGGGGATGGATCCAGGGATGGAGGGGATGGATCCAGGGATGGATCCAGGGATGGAGGGGATGGAGGGGATGGATCCAGGGATGGAGGGGATGGATCCAGGGATGGATCGAGGGATGGAGGGGATGGATCGAGGGATGGAGGGGATGGATCCAGGGTGGATCCAGAGATGGAGGGGATGGATCCGGGGATGGATCCAGGGATGGATCGAGGGATGGAGGGGATGGATCCAGGGATGGATCCAGAGATGGAGGGGATGGATCCAGAGATGGATCCAGAGATGGAGGGATGGATTCAGGGATGGATCCGTGGATAGATGCATGGAGGGAGGGATGGATCCATGGATGGAATCACAGATGGATCCATGGATGGAGGGACAGATGGATCCATGGACGGTGCCACTGGTGCTGGGATCCCCTCACACCCCATCCCCATCCCGGGGGCTCCCCCCAGCTCTGCCCTGCCCGGGGCAGGACCCTGAGGGGTCCGTGCTCTCCTCCTCCCACGGACACACCTCGGAGCTTTTCCTCGAGTCCGAGCTGGGCTTGGCAGGGGCCGATGGAGCCTCTCCAGCTTCCCAAGGACAAACCTCAGCCAGGCCAGTGCTGGGGCTGGAGCTGCTGCCCACCCCTGGGTGCTGGATGCTGGGCTGCAGCCTGCACAGGGGCTTGTGCTTGGCTTCCCTGTGGGATGTGCCCCTGGATTTTTCCACAAGTGTTGGAGACACAGCAGGGGAAGCTCTGTGGGCTCCCTGGGGCTGCAAACCCACTTGGGAGATTTCCTCCTCTGACCCAAGGGGCTCTGCTGATTCCCAGGGGCAAATTTCAGATTTCCTGTTCTCCGTGCTGTCGGATTTCTTGGATGGCTCCTTCCCCACTGCAGTTTTTGGGGAGATCTCCTCCGTGTCCGGGCTCTCCCATGGACAGATGGACTCTCGGTCTCTGCTGCCCTTCCCCAGAGCTTTGGACGCTTCTCTTGCCGGGGGTTTCTCCTTACTTGGGCCAGTTCCTTTCACCAGCTGGGGCTCAGCCCCTTCCCAGGGACAGATCTGGGATTTGTCACTGGATTCGACCTCCCAAGGACAGATCTCGGATTTATCACTGGATTCAACCTCCCAGGGACAGATCTCTGCCTTCTCCGAGCTCTGGGATTTCCCTGAAGGTGTTTTGGGCAGTTCTGAGCTCCCAGTTTGGGGTGTGCCCAGAGGCTGCTCCGTGTCTGGGCTCTCCCAAGGACAGATGGACACTCGGTCTGTGCTCCCCTTCTCCAGAGCTTTGGCCTCTTCGTTTCCTGCGAGTCTCTTCTTACCTGGGGCTGTTTCTTTCTCCAGCTGAGGTGCAGCCACCTCCCAGGGACAGATTTCAGCTTTATCACTGGATTTAGAATCCTGAGACTCCCAGGGACAGATCTCTGCCTTCTCTGAGCTCTGAGATTTCCCTGGAGCTGTTTTGGGCACTGCTGAGCTCCCAGTTCGGGGTTTGGTCAGGGGCTTTTCCATGTCCAGGCTCTCCCAAGGACAAATGGACACTCGGTCTGTGCTGCCCTTCTCCAGAGCTTTGGAGGCTTCTTTTCCTGGGAGTCTCTCCTTTCCTGGAGCTGTTCCTTTCTCCAGCTGAGGTGCAGCCACCTCCCAGGGACAGATTTCAGCTTTATCACTGGATTTAGAATCCTGAGACTCCCATGGACAGATCTCTGCCCTCAGGCTCTCCGTGCTCTGGGATTTCCCTGGAGCTGTGGGGGGGGGGCCTGGGCTGTCCCAAGGACAGATGGACACTCGGTCTGTGCTCCCCTTCTCCAGAGCTTTGGAGGCTTCTTTTCCTGGGAGTCTCTTCTTACCTGGGGCTGTTCCTTTCTCCATCTGAGGTTCAGTCACTTCCCAGGGACAGATTTCAGCTTTATCACTGGATTTGGAGTCCTGAGATTCCCAAGGACAGATCTCTGCCTTCAGGCTCTCCGTGCTCTGGGATTTCCCTGAAGGTGTTTTGGGCAGTTCTGAGCTCCCAGTTTGAGGTTTGGTCGGGGGCTGTTCCACGTCCAGGCTCTCCCATGGACAGATCGATTCCCTCTCTCTGCTTCTCTTCTCCAGAGCTTTGGTCTCTTCTCTTCCTGGGAGTTTGACCTTTCCAGACCCTGTTCCCTTCTCCATCTGAAATTCATCGACCTCCCAGGGACAGATTTCAGCTTTATCACTGGATTTAAGATCCTGAGATTCCCATGGACAGATCTCTGTATTCTCCGAGCTCTGGGATTTCCCTGAAGGTGTTTTGGGCAGTTCTGAGCTCCCAGTTTGAGGTTTTGTCGGGGGCTGTTCCATGTCCGGGCTCTCCCACGGACAGATCGATTCCCTCTCTCTGCTTCCCTTCTCCAGAGCTTTGGGCTCTTCTCTTCCTGGGAGTCTCTTCTTTCCTGGAGCTGTTCCCTTCTCCATCTGAAGTTCATCCACCTCCCAGGGACAGATTTCAGCTTTATCACTGGATTTAGAATCCTGAGACTCCCAGGGACAGATCTCTGCCCTCAGGCTCTCCGTGCTCTGGGATTTCCCTGGAGCTGTTTTGGGCAGTTCTGAGCTCCCAGTGTGGGGTGTGCCCAGAGGCTGCTCGGTGTCCGGGCTGTCCCAAGGACAGATGGACACTCGCTCTCTGCTGTCCAGGGCTCTGTCCGGGCTGGCCAGCGCTGCCTGGCGCGTGATGCGCTTGTCCCCCTTGGAGCCCCCAGCGGGGACCTTTGGCTGCTGGGAGGGAGGTTCAGCCCCTGCCCAGGGACAGATCTCAGCTTTGTCAGTGGATTTGGAGTCCTGCGACTCCCATGGACAGATCGATTCCCTCTCTCTGCTCCCCTTCTCCAGAGCTTTGGTCTCTTCTCTTCCTGGGAGTCTCTTCTTTCCAGACCCTGTTCCCTTCTCCATCTGAGATTCATCCACCTCCCAGGGACAGATTTCAGCTTTATCACTGGATTTAGAATCCTGGGATTCCCAGGGACAGATCTCTGCCCTCAGGCTTTCTGTACTCTGGGATTTCCCTGGAGCTGTTCCGGGCAGTTCTGAGCTCCCAGTTTGGGGTGTGCCCAGAGGCTGCTCCGTGTCTGGGCTTTCCCAAGGACAGATGGACATTCGGTCTGTGCTGCTCTTCTCCAGAGCTTTGGAGGCTTCTTTTCCTGGGCGTTTCTTCTTACCTGGGGCTGTTCCTTTCTCCAGCTGAGGTTCAGTCACTTCCCAGGGACAGATTTCAGCTTTATCACTGGATTTGGAGTCCTGAGACTCCCAGGGACAGATCTCTGCCTTCTCTGAGCTCTGGGATTTCCCTGAAGGAGATTTGGGCAGGGGTTTGGCTGGGGGCTGCTTTCCGCTTTCCAATGATTTGGGTCTCACTTTTTCTTCCCTTTTGGAAGTGCCCCGCGTGTCCTGCCTCAGTCTCTCCTTCCCCGATGGAGCTGGAGCCTCTTCCCAGGGGCAGATCTCTGTTTTGGGGCGCTGCTCATCCTCCACCTCCCAGGGACAGATTTTGGCCTTTTTGCTCTCCGTGGTTCCCGCCCGCTGGAATGAGGCTTTGCTCAGAGCTGCGGGTTTTCCTGCGATCTCCATCCCAGGCTGCTCCACACTTTCAGATTTGGCGGATCCCTGCCCCTCCTGCTCCGGCCGAGCCCCCTCTGTGTCCCAGGGGCAGATTTCTGCTCGGACGCTCCTTCCCTGTTCCCGGCTCTCCCACGGGCACACCTCATCCCTCCTGCCCCCCGCTTGCTCCGGGGTCACTCTCGGCAGCTCTGGTGGTTTTTCCAAGCCCGCAGAGCGCCGAGAATCCCCCTCACTGCCCTTCCCAGGACAAATTCCTGGTTTGGAGCTGGAATCTCCGCGCGTTCCCCCAGCACTGAGCTCTCCCTGCGCGCTCCCGGCCCCGCTCCAGCTCCTCCCAGGGACCCGCGGGGGTTCGGGCTGGCTGCTCCCCTTCCCCAGCGCTTTGTCCGGGCTCTCTGGGATCCCCCCATCCTCCTGGGCAGCGATCGCCTCCTGGCGCAGCAGAGCTGCCCTTCCAGTCGGGATTGCGGGCGGACAAACCTCGGCCCGCGGCTTCGCCCCCGCCGCGCCCCGCACGCTGCTCGGGGTGGGTTTTGCGGGAGGCTGCTCCTCCCCCGGCTGCTCCCGGGGCTGGAAGGACCTGCTGGTCCCCTCGAGCTGTTCAAGTGTCCCTTCCTCCTCTGTGAGCCCAGGAATGTCCTCCCCCAGATCCGCTGCAGGGGCCTCGTCCCCTTCCTGGCGCTCTACCCGTGCCACCTCCGCGGGACGTTCAGCTCCTTGGTGGCCTTCGCTGGGTGGCTGCAGACCCGCAGCAGAACCCGCGTCCCCTCGGGCAGCGCTGGGCTCCTCCGCCGCTCTGTCCCCACGGCCTGTGCCCGGGGCCAGGCTGTCCCGTTGTCCTCCTGTCCCGCTGTCCCCCCAGTCCGCCGCTTCCCCGGGGATGGCGGCGTTGTTGTTGTGCTGGAGGGCGAGGCTCTGCCCGCTCCCCTCGGGGCTTTTGGCAGCGGGCTCTGGGCTGAGCCCCCCGAGGGACACGGCCGCGGCCTCTGCCAGGCCGGACTTCTCCCTCCTGCTGCTCCCCCTCTTCCTGAGGCTCCCCTCGCTTTTCCCTTTCAGGATGCTCTTCCCCCTGGAGCGGTTCAGGGCTTTGATGGCGAGTCCCAGGCTCCGGAAACTCTTCTGGGAGGGCGGCTTGGGGCCGGGGCTGGTGGCCACTGTGTCATCAGCGCTCCCTGACTCTGCCGCCTCGGCCGCTTTTTGTTTCCTGCTCAGGATCTCTTCCTGGACCAGCTCCCAGGGACAGACGTGTGCCGAGGTGGCACTGGGGGTCATCAACCTGCCCTTCCCTGCCGGGGGGGACGCGTGCTCCGGTTCGTCCCCTGCTGTCCCCTCCGCCTCTCCCGCCTGTGCCGGGGGACCCGGGGGTGGCTCCGAGCCGTCCCCGAGCGTCCCCGAGCGCTGCAGGCTCTGGTAGCGAACAGGGGGCGGAGGGGGAGTTTTCCTCACGGTCACCCGCACCCTCCTGGGCGGGTGGGCGCTGTCAACGCTGACGCTTTTGACGGGCCCGTAGGTGACATGTTTGTGTCCCTTAGCATCACCCAGCGGGGCCATATCCTCCTGGGATCCCCTGTCGGCGGGGCTCTGCGGTGTCGCCGTGTCGCCGGGGACCCTCGGCGCCGGCTCGGAGAGGTGGCGGCTGCCGTGCCACTCGTCCCTGCGGGCTGCCAGCAGCGCCACTTCCCGCGCCCCGGTGACAACGCTGTGCGACTTCTGCAAGGGCGGGGCGCGGCCCGGGGGTCGCCGCCAGTGCCCCGCCAGGTTTTGTGCGCTGGCCGATTTGCACAGGAGCGGGGCGGCATCCAGCGAGTCGCTGTCGGATTGCTCCAGCTCCGGCACGGCCGGCGGCGGAGGCTCCTCGGGCGGGCTGGGGGTGCGCGACCCTCGGCGGGGCTCCCGAGGGGGCCCCTCGGAGCTGCGAGATTTACTCAGGGCTGAGGAGCGGCGCCGGGAGCTTTCATCCCGCATCCTCAGGCTGCTCCCTCCGGCATCCACGAGCCGCTTGGCCGAGGAGCTGCGGCGGGACGAGCTCCCCGGTCGGTCCCCGGCGCTGTCTCGGCGGGACGCGCTCCCCGGTCGGTCCCCGGCGCTGCCCCGGCGGGACGAGCTCCCCGGTCGGTCCCCGGCGCTGCCCCGGCGGGACGCGCTCCCCGGTCGGTCCCCGGCGCTGCCCCGGCGGGACGAGCTCCCCGGTCGGTCCCCGGCGCTGCCCCGGCGGGACGAGCTCCCCGGTCGGTCCCCGGCGCTGCCCCGGCGGGACGCGCTCCCCGGTCGGTCCCCGGCGCTGCCCCGGCGGGACGAGCTCCCCGGTCGGTCCCCGGCGCTGCCCCGGCGGGACGCGCTCTCGGCCAGCTCGGCTCCGCTGCGCCGCAGGATGGAGCGGGCGAGGCTGCGGCGGGAGCTGCGTTTCTTGGCCAAGTGAGGGTTGTTGGTCGCCATCCGCCACGTCTTGTGCACCTCCAGCTGCCGGTAAAGCTTCTTCAGCTCCTCCTGCGCCGCGGGCGGCGGGGACAAGGCAGGGAAAAGGGAGAGAGGAGAGCGCCTACAGCGGGGGCTGCGGCGGGGTTGTCCCCATGTCCCCAAACCCCTCCGCGCTGCCCAGAGGACCCCACCCGCGTGGGGTCACCCTGCACCCCCTCATCCCCTCCCTCTGCTTTGCATCAGGAAAAGATTGCGAAAGGCACCTCTTACTCTGCACAGCTAGCGTCAAAAGAAGGTCCTGAGTGTGCCACCCACCCGAATGTCATCGGGGTCGAGACTGTGCTCGCTCCAGGCGGACGCGATGCTGCTGTTCATGCAGGAGCCCGAGCGCCGCATGTCCAGCTCGTCCTCGTACACCTCGGCCGTGATCTCCTCCCGCAGCGGCGAGCCCGTGTGCAGGAACTGCGCGGGGACACGGGGCACTCACTCAGGGGCTCCCGTCCCCGCTCCCCCTGTCCCCGGGATGAGTGTTAGTGATGGAATCATGGAATGGGTGAGGCTGGAAAAGCTCTCCGGGGGCAGCGAGTCCGGTTCATCCTCCAGCGCTGACAAAGCCACCTCTAACTGATGTCCCCAAGTGCCACATCCACGCCTTCTCCAGCACTTCCAGGGTGGGGACTTCACTTATTCCAGCACCCGATCGCCCTTTCCGTCAGAAATTTCCCCAATATCCAACCCAAACCTTCCCTGGCTCAGCCTGAGGCCGTTCCCTCTCCTCCTGTCCCTGTTCCCTGGGAGCAGATCCCAAATCCCCCCCGGCTGTCCCCTCCTGTCAGGGAGTTGTGCAGAGCCACAGGAGCCCCCCCGAGCCTCCTTTTCTCCAGGCTGAGCCCCTTCCCAGCTCCCTGAGCCTCTCGTGGTGCTCCAGCCCCTTCCCCAGCTCCGTTCCTTCCCTGGAATACCTTGGGAATGAAGAGCAGAGCCAAGGTCATGGTGATGGTGCCGTGGGTGTGAGCGAAGAAAAGCAGCAGAGTCCAGTCCGGATGCAGCGAGGGGACAATCAGGAACCTGCAAAGGACCGGGAGGGCAGCGCCAGGTCCCACCAGAGCCCCCTCCCCACCTCCGGACCCCACAGCCTGCCCCCTGCTTGGGCATCCAAACCCTTCCCACTGTGGGAATCCTGAACACCCAAACCCCGTTTCCTTTGGGGATCCCGGGCACCCAAACCCTTCCCACTGTGGAGGTCCTGAGCACCCAAACCCCCTTTCCTTTGGAGATCCTGAACACCCAAACCCTTCCTTTGTGGGGGTCCCAAACACCCCAAACCCTTCCACTATGGGGGGTCTCGAGCACCCAAATCCCCTTTCCCTTGGAGATCCCGAGCACCCAAACCCTTCCCCCTCTGGAGGTCCTGAACACCCAAACCCCTTTTCTTTGGAGATCTTGGGCACCCAAATTCTTCCACTGTGGAGATCCCAAACACCCAAACCCCTTTTAATTTGGAGAATGAACACCCTTCCCCCTATGTAGGTCCCGAGCACCCAAATCCCCTTTCCCTTGGAGATCCTGAGCACCCAAACCCTTCCACGATGGGGGTCCCGAACACCCAAATCCCCTTTTCATTTGGAGATCCTGGGCACCCAAACCCTTCAACTATGGGGGTCTCGAGGACCCAAATCCCCTTTCCCTTGGAGATCCTGAGCACCCAAACCCCCTTTCCTTTGGGGATCCCGGGCACCCAAACCCTTCCCACTGTGGGAGTCCCAAACACCCCAAACTCCCTTTCATTTGGAGATCCTGGGCACCCAAACCCTTCCACTATGGGGGTCCCGAACACCCAAATCCCCTTTTCATTGGAGATCCTGGGCACCCAAACCCTTCCACTATGGGGGTCCCGAACACCCAAATCCCCTTTCCCTTGGAGATCCTGAGCACCCAAACCCTTCCACTATGGGGGTCCTGAACACCCAAATCCCCTTTTCATTGGAGATCCCGAACACCCAAACCCTTCCACTATGGGGGTCCTGAACACCCAAATCCCCTTTTCATTGGAGATCCTGAGCACCCAAATCCCCTTTCCTTTGGGGATCCCGGGCACCCAAACCCTTCCCACCGTGGGAGTCCCAAACACCCCAAACTCCCTTTCATTTGGAGATCCTGGGCACTCAAACCCTTCCACTATGGGGGTCCTGAACACCCAAATCCCCTTTTCATTGGAGATCCCAAACACCCAAACCCTTCCACTATGGGGGTCTCGAGCACCCAAATCCCCTTCCCCTGGAGATCCTGAGCACCCAAACCCTTCCCACCTCGGGATGGCTCCTGAGCATCCCCAGGGGTGGGAAAACTTTGTTTTCCAGCCCTACCTGACCAGGTGGAAGGCAGCAGAGACCATGAGCTCGTTGTGGAGGGCGATGCCCATGTAGCGGGGCTCGTGGAAGGCCGAGGGCACGGCACGAGTGGCGTAGCACAGGAAGCTGCCCCACAGCAGGAACAGCATCTCGGCTGTGGGGCAGACAGGGGGACACCCTGAGCGGCCACACCCAGCCCCGGCAGGTTTTGGGGGGGCTCAGCTGCTGCCCAGCACCCTCACCCCGAGTGATGCTGGAATGGTGATGGGTCCCAAAATCTGGGAGCAGCTGGGGCACCCCAAACCTCCAGGAGGATTAAAGGGACAGGGGAATGAAAGCCCCACATTTATGGGATAAGGTCCTGGGGCTGTGGGGATCCCAGGTCCTTGCAGCTTCCAGGTGGATTAAATGGACAAAGGAGTGAAAGGTCCACAATTATGGGACTGGGGATCCCCAAGTCCTTGCAGCTTCCAGGAGGAATAAAAGGATAAGAGAATGAAATCCCCACATTTATGGGATAAGGTCCTGGGGCTGTGGGGTTCCCAGGTCCTTGCAGCTTCCAGGATTAAACACAAAAGGGAATGAAATCCCCAGTTTGTGGGATGGGGTCTCAGGGCTGTGGGGATCCCAGGTCCTTGCAGCTTCCAGGATTAAACAGACAAGGGAATGAAATCCTCACAATTATGGGGTGGGGTCCCAGCACCATGGAGACCCCCAGATCCTTGCAGCTTTCAGGAAGATTAAAAGGATAAGAGAATGAAAGCCCCACATTTATGGGATAAGGTCCTGGGGCTGTGGGGATCCCAGGTCCTTGCAGCTTCCAGGATTAAACAGACAATGGAATGAAATTCCCAATTTGTGGGATGGGGTGTCAAGGCTGTGGGGATCCCCGGTCCTTGCAGCTTTCAGGATTAAACAGACAATGGAGTTAAATCCCCACAATTATGGGATGGGGTCCCAGCACCATGGAGACCCCCAGATCCTTGCAGCTTTCAGGAAGATTAAAAGGATAAGAGAATGAAAGCCCCACATTTATGGGATAAGGTCCTGGGGCTGTGGGGTTCCCAGGTCCTTGCAGCTGCCAGGATTAAACAGACAAGGGAATGAAATCCCCCCATTTATGGGATGGGGTCCTGGCACCATGGAGACCCCCAGATCCTTGCAGCTTTCAGGAAGATTAAAAGGATAAGAGAATGAAAGCCCCACATTTATGGGATAAGGTCCTGGGGCTGTGGGGTTCCCAGGTCCTTGCAGCTGCCAGGATTAAACAGACAATGGAATGAAATCCCCCCATTTATGGGATGGGGTTCTGGCACCATGGAGACCCCCAGATCCTTGCAGCTTTCAGGAAGATTAAAAGGATAAGAGAATGAAAGCCCCACATTTATGGGATAAGGTCCTGGGGCTGTGGGGAGCCCAGGTCCTTGCAGCTTCCAGGTGGATTAAATGGAGTGAAAGGTCCACAATTATGGGACTGGGGATCCCCAAGTCCTTGCAGCTTCCAGGAGGAATAAAAGGATAAGAGAATGAAACCGTCACATTTATGGGATAAGGTCCTGGGGCTGTGGGGTTCCCAGGTCCTTGCAGCTGCCAGGATTAAACAGACAAGGGAATGAAATCCCCCCATTTATGGGATGGGGTCCTGGCACCATGGAGACCCCCAGATCCTTGCAGCTTTCAGGAAGATTAAAAGGATAAGAGAATGAAAGCCCCACATTTATGGGGTGGGGTCTCAGGGCCATGGGACCCCCAGATTCTTGCAGCTTCCAGGATTAAACAGACAAGGGAATGAAATCCCCAATTTGTGGGATGGGGTCTCAGGGCTGTGGGGATCCCCGGTCCTTGCAGCTTTCAGGAAGATTAAAAGGATAAGAGAATGAAATCCCCACATTTCTGGGATGGGGTCTCAGGGCCATGGGGACCCCCAGGACCCCTCGGGGGTGGTCTCACCGATGACCATCATGTAATCCCAGCAGTCGTGGCCGCAGATGGAGAAGTGGAGGCCGCGGTTGGTCTGGGCACGGATGACGAGCGGGATGTTCCTGTGGGCGTTCTCCAGCATGCCGATGGTCCAGGCGGCCAGGAACCAGAGCACCAGGAGCACGATGGGCGCCAGCATCCGCAGCACCCGCCCGCTCGACACGTACGGAGCGCGCTGGGCCGTGCGGGACAGGAACACCTTCAGCACCCTGCGGTGAGACCCCCACCCCAGTGAGACCCCAGAGTGTCCCAGTGAGACCCCTGCCCACCCCAGTGAGACCCCTGCCCACCCCAGTGAGACCCCAGAGTGTCCCAGTGAGACCCCTGCGTGTCCCAGTGAGACCCCAACCCATCCCAGTGAGACCCCTGCCCACCCCAGTGAGACCCCAACCCACCCCAGTGAGACCCCTGCCCATCCCAGTGATCCCAACCCATCCCAGTGAGACCCCAGCCCATCCCAGTGAGACCCCAGAGTGTCCCAGTGAGAACCCTGCCCATCCCAGTGAGACCCCTGCCCATCCCAGTGAGACCCCAGAGTGTCCTAGTGAGACCCCTGTCCATCCCAGTGAGACCCCTGCCCATCCCAGTGAGACTCCACCCCATCCCAGTGAGACCCCAACCCACCCCAGTGAGACCCCTGCCCATCCCAGTGATCCCAACCCATCCCAGCGAGACCCCAGCCCACCCCAGTGAGACCCCAACCCACCCCAGTGAGACCCCTGCCCACCCCAGTGAGACCCCAGCCCATCCCAGTGATCCCAGCCCATCCCAGTGTGGGGGTCCCAAGCCCCCATCCTCTCACTGCAGGGATCCTGAGCACCCCTCACTCTGGGGGTCCTGAACCCCAAACCCTCCCCACCACGAGGGTCCAAACCCTCCAGCTGCTCCCCATCATGGGGGGGTCCTGAGGACCCAACACCCTCTCCCTTCCCAGGGGTCCCCTGCACCCAAATCCTTCCCACTCTGGGAGTCCTTAGCCCCTAAACTTTCCCAATTGTGGGGGTCCCAAACCCTCCCCAGCCTGGGGGTCTCCAGCACCCCAAACCCTTCCTGCTCTGGGGGTCCTGAGCCCCCAACTCTCCCCACCACAGGGGTCCCAACACCCCAGGCCTCCCCAAGCCCACCTTGGGTGTCCTTAGCCTTGCTGTGGGGGTCCTAAACCCCCCAGACCACCCCGAGCCCACCATGGGTGTCCTTAGCCCCGCTGTGGGGGTCCCGAGCCCCCAGCCCACCCCGAGCCCACCTTGGGTGTCCTTAGCCCCGCTGTGGGGGTTCCGAGCCCCCAGCCCACCCCGAGCCCACCTTGGGTGTCCTTACCCCCGCTGTGGGGGTCCTAAACCCCCCAGACCACCCCGAGCCCACCTTGGGTGTCCTTAGCCCCGCTGTGGGGGTTCCGAGCCCCCAGCCCACCCCGAGCCCACCTTGGGTGTCCTTACCCCCGCTGTGGGGGTCCTAAACCCCCCAGACCACCCCGAGCCCACCATGGGTGTCCTTACCCCCGCTGTGGGGGTCCCGAGCCCCCAGCCCACCCTGAGCCCACCTTGGGTGTCCTTAGCCCCGCTGTGGGGGTCCCGAGCCCCCAGCCCACCCCGAGCCCACCTTGGGTGTCCTTAGCCCCGCTGTGGGGGTCCCGAGCCCCCAGCCCACCCCGGGTACCTGTAGAGTTTGAGGGTGATGGTGCCGTAGACGATGGCGAAGCCGAGCATCCGCACCCAGCGCAGGACGATGCAGCGGAAGACGCTGGGCTTGAAGTACAGGATGAACACCTGGGGAGGCGGGGGAGGGGGTCACGGGCTGGACCCCCCCTCAACAACCGCCTGCTCTCCCGGCCACCCTCCCCCGTGACCCCGCAGCCCCCGCTGCAGCCCCCGCGGGAGGGGATTTGGGCAGGGATTAATTCCCGCAGCCAGCGGGAGAAAAGGGATTTGGTTTTCCGAGAAGGTTTATACGGCAGCCCCCGGCACCGGGCGGCAAAATTAACAATTAGGTGGAGCCGTGCCCTGCCTGGGGCAGCTCCGCCCTGGAAACTCCATCCCGGAGCTTTGCAGCCCTGGGGACAGCTGGAGACCCCAACTCATCCCTGGAGACCCCAGCCCATCCCAGTGATCCCAACCCATCGCAGTGAGACCCCAACTCATCCCTGGAGACCCCAACCCATCCCAGTAATCCCAACCCATCCCAGTGATCCCAACCCATCCCAGTGAGACCCCAACCCATCCCTGGAGACCTCAGCCCATCCCAGTGAGACCCCAACCCATCCCAGTGAGACCCCAACCCATCCCTGGAGACCCCAGCCCATCCCAGTGATCCCAACCCATCCCAGTGAGACTCCAACCCCATCCCTGGAGACCCCAACTCATCCCTGGAGACCCCAGCCCATCCCAGTGAAACCACAACCCATCCCAGTGAGACCCCACCCCATCCCTGGAGAACCCAACCCATCCCAGTGATCCCAACCCACACCAATGAGACCCCAACCCATCAAAGTGACACCCCATCCATCCCAATGAGACCCCACCCCACACCAGTGAGATCCCAACCAATCCCGGTGAGACCCCAACCCATCAAAGTGACACCCTATCCATTCCACTGAGACCCCAACCCCTCCCAGGAGACCCCAACCCATCTCAGGAGACCCCAACCCCTCCCAGGAGACCCCAACCCATCTCAGGAGACCCCAACCCCTCCCAGGAGACCCCAACCCATCTCAGGAGACCCCAACCCCTCCCAGGAGACCCCAACCCATCTCAGGAGACCCCAACCCATCCCAGGAGACCCCAACCCATCTCAGTGAGACCCCAACCCATCTCAGGAGACCCCAACCCATCTCAGTGAGACCCCAACCCATCTCAGTGAGACCCCAACCCATCTCAGTGAGACCCCATCCATCCCAGGAGACCCCATACTCACGGGGAAGTAGAGGAGGAGGGAGCCGAAGAGGATGGTCTCCAGCAGGATGATTCCTGATGTCCGGATCCTCTGCAGGGATGGAATTGTGAGGGTGCAGCCTCAGAGGGGGCCGGGGGCGGGGAGGGACCCCTGAGAATTCCGTTTTTTGGGGTGCCAGCGGAGCAGGGGGACACGGGGACACCTTGCCTTGCTCCGTCGGAAGTGGTAGGCCACGAGCATGCTGAGGAAGATGGCCAGCATGCAGCACGACTGGCACGACAGCACCGCCGCCCGCAGCGCCCGGTCCTCCTGGATCACGCAGGGAGTGTCGTCCTCGCAGGTGGCACAGCCCGGGCGGCACGGCTGGCACCGCAGCCGGGACCCCCCGTCCGTGCCCGCCACACCTGGGGACACAGAGATGGCCGGGGGGGATGGTGGCATTGGGGGGGATTCGGACATCCCGGGTGGGATCGGAACAGTCCGGGTGGGATCAGAATATCCCGGGTGGGATCGGAACATCCTGGGGGGTTCAGAACATCCCGAGTGGGATCAGAACATCCTGGGGGGTTCAGAACATCCCGAGTGGGATCAGAATATCCCGGGTGGGATCAGAACATTCCTGGTGGGATCAGAACAGTCCGGGTGGGATCAGAATATCCCGGGTGGGATCGGAACAATCCAGGTGGGATCAGAACATCCTGGGGGGTTCAGAACAGCCCGGGTGGGTTCAGAACATTCCAGGAGGGATCAGCACATCCCCAGTGGGATCAGAACATTCCGAGTGGGTTCAGAACAGCCTGGGTGGGATCAGAACATCCCGGGTGGGTTCAGAACAGCCTGGGTGGGATCAGAACATCCCGGGTGGGATCAGAACATCCTGGGGGGTTCAGAACATCCCGGGTGGGTTCAGAACATTCCAGGAGGGATCAGCACATCTTGAGTGGGATCAGAACATTCCGAGTGGGTTCAGAACAGCCTGGGTGGGTTCAGAACAGCCTGGGTGGGATCAGAACAGCCTGGGTGGGATCAGAATATCCCGGGTGGGGTCAGAACATCCCGGGTGGGATCGGAACATCCTGGGGGGTTCAGAACGGCCTGGATGGGACCAGAACATTCCAGGAGGGATCAGCACATCCCCAGTGGGATCAGAACATCCTGGGGGGTTCAGAACAGCCCGGGTGGGATCAGAACATTCCAGGAGGGATCAGCACATCCCCAGTGGGATCA
This sequence comes from Acridotheres tristis, assembly GCA_037013685.1. Lineage (NCBI taxonomy): Eukaryota > Metazoa > Chordata > Aves > Passeriformes > Sturnidae > Acridotheres > Acridotheres tristis. Next base: position 4,305,998 of record CM072914.1, on the reverse strand, counting down.
GAATAGCCTGGGTGGGATCAGCACGTCTCAACTGGGATCAGCACACTCAGGTGGGATCAGAACATCCCAAATAGGATCAGAACATCCTGGTGTGGGATCAGCACATCCCAGGGCCTGGTGCCCCCCACACCAGGGCGCGTGTTCTGTGTCCCCAAAGCCCCCAGCCCTGGCCGTGGGGGACACTCCCCGTGTGCCACTGGGGACAAGAGGGACCCACCTGCCCAGGCACCGCTGGCCACTCCGCCGGCCCCATAGAAACCCGGCTTGCACCTGCACAGGTACCTCCCGAGGACGAAGCTGCGGCTCTCCTGGGGGACACACTGAAGGAGACACCCTGAGACACATCCCCGACCCCCTGTGTCCCCCCATCCCCAAATCCCCCCTCCCCAGGGGCTCCAGCAGCCCCCAGCTCGCGGCTACCTGACCCCGCACCATCAGCCGCGAGGAATCAGTGGTTAAACATTTCAGAATTAAAACGCAAAGCTTGGCCCCAAATCCCTCCCTAAAACCTAAATGGACACCTAATGCAGCCGAGCGCCCTAATCCTGCCCAGCCGTGACGGCAGCCTGGGGCCGGGCACCGCTCCCTAATCCCCCCCGGCCCCATCCTGCCCCGGCGGCTCCGCTGCCCATTGTTGTTTCCTGGAGCGATGCCCGGGGCACTGCCCGGCCCTCGGGGATGGCATCGCTGGTGGGAAACGGGAGCTGGCGACGCCTTTGCCCCTCTTGGCGACAGCTCTGGATGGCACCCCCGAGGCTGGGGGGCTGCGGGGTTCGCCCCGGCTGGGGGTGCCAAGCCTCGAGACGCTCGGGCACCGCTGTCCCGCAGCGGTGGGCACTGCTGGAAGGGGTCGGGGCGATGCTGCTGCCAACCCCCGTCCCCACCGTGCCCGCGGTGCCCGGGCAGGGAGCAGCGGGGTCACACGGCGGTGGGGAGGGAAGATTTGCGCAATAAACCGCTCGGCGCGGTGCGAGAGCAGCTGAGCCAAGCAGATGGATGGCCCGGGAGAGAGGATAAAGCTCAGGCCGGAGGGAGGGACGCGGGGCACGGGCAGCTCGCCCGGGGCTCACGGGGGTGCTGAGGTGCGGGGTACCCCGGTCCCGGCGGGCTGGGGGTGTCGGGGGCCGGTACCTGGGTGCTGTTGAGGTCACAGCGATGCGTGTCCGAGAACCAGCCCGGCCCGCTGGAGCACTGGTCGATGGCCACATCCCGCAGCTCCACGTCCACCCGCACGACCCCCCTGTGAGCAGGGACGGGGTCAGCCCAGCCCGGGGGGTGGCGTGGGGCATCCCTGTGCCCACCCCGTGCCCCCCACCCAGAGCGGCCGAGCCCCAGCGCTGCCTCTGGGCCGGCCGCGGTGGGGCTGGGGCACGGACCGGGGGGACAGGGACAGCGGTCAGAGATGTCCCCAGACCCCCGGACAGGGGCGTTGTCCCTCGGAGCCGTGTCGGGGGGGAGCTGGAGCTGGGGCAGGGGCAGAGGCAGCAGCTCCTGGCTGTGAATTCCGCCCCTCGAGAGGGATTTTAATGCAACCGATCGGGAAATGGGGGCCTCTGGGGTGGCCCCCACGTGCCCCACGGGACCAAAGCTCTTCCCTGGGTTCTCCGAAAGGGACACGGATGTTGCCTTGGGAATGGGGCCGTGTGTCCGCTCGGGCTGATCCCAGCTGACCCCTTCCCTCCCCACCGCCCCCCTCGGTGGCTCCTCTCTCAGTACAGGAGGGACCCCCCCCAATCCCAGGGGCACCCCCAGCTCCCAGTTTGGATCCCAGCCCGGCTCACCCACCCCCAGCGCAGCAGTGACAGGGGGGTGACAGCGCAAGGTGGGCAGCACAGGGGACACCGAGGGGACACCGCGGGATGTATAAAAACACCTGCAGGTGCGGGCACACGCAGAGGGACACGGGCGGGGCTCTGGGGACACCGCGGGGTGTGTGACACATCCAGCTGCACCCCCAGCCGTGCGTCCACCCCCCCAAACCCCTCCTGGCCTCCACTTACTTGAACTCGGGGCTGAGGTCCGGCTTGAGCCCGTAGAAGGCGGAGGAGAGCGTGACCACCCAGGTGGGCAGGAACTGGCCCTCGCGGCACTCCAGGAACGGCGGGGACCAGCGCACGTGGCCCGGGTCGCCCACGTAGCTGTCCCCCCGCTGCCACTTGGGGGTCTCCAGGCTGCGCAGGTCATTGCTGAGCACCCGCTTGCGGAGCGCCGGGACCCGCTGAGCCTTCAGGGCGTTGAACCACTCGTTGTCCCAGCTGAGGTTGCCCAGGCTGGGAGCGGAGCTGGAAACGTCCTGCAGCAGGATCTGGCCGTCCCCTTTGGTGGCCTGTAGCATCAGCCGGGGCTTGGGGGCCAGCGGGTGGGCGTCGAGGGCCAGCACAGCCCTGCGCACCCACGGGTGCCCCTCGGCCAGGCTGCGGACCAGCGCCTGGTACCACTCCACGTCCTCGGCCACGCTGGCCTCGCGGATGTCGTTGGTCTGGAAGAGCATGTTGAGGAAATTGGCGGCGTGAGCCAGAGCCTCGGGGGCGGCTCTCAGCGCTGCCCGCAGAGCCGGGGGGGGCCCGGGCCCGGCGGCCCCGGCCGAGACAGCCCCGCTGCAGTTGGCCCGGGCCAGGCGCTCGGCATCGCCCGTGCGCAGGAACGCCAGAGCCGCCGCCGAGCCCTCGCTGTCCCCCGGCGCTCCCGGCTCCAGGGTGGGCGCCCACGAGGATGAAGGGGCCGGCGACCATCCCGCCGGCCGCGGGGGTCTCTCCTGCGGGCGCTGCCCCGCCGTGAGCGCGGCGATCTGCAGCAGCACCGCGTGGAAGCCCCAGAGCAGCGGCCACCGGCACGGCCCCATGGCTGGGGCTCAGCGGAGCCCCCCGGCCCCCGGCGGCCCCCCTGGCCTGCCCGGGGGGCTCATGGCGGGCAGGGACCCCCGAGCTGCCCGGAGCCGGCCCCGCTCTCTGCCGCCCGTTCTTCTCCCTCGGCGATGCCGGAGCAGACGTCACGGGCTCCGAACCGCGTTCAGCGGCTGGCGCTGCCCGGAGCCCCCCCCGCCCGCCCCCGCGCTCCCGCTCGGGCGGCAGCGCTGCCCGGAGCCCCCCGGTCCGAGCCCCGTGGGGACCCCGCACCGAGCCCCGAGGGGACCCCGCGCCCCGGCCCCTCGCGCTGGCCGTGATGCAAGCGCATCCTGATGGGAAGCCATGGCAACGGGGACGGGAATTTTCCTGCCCGTGTCCCCCCTCCCCGCGGCCCCTCGGCAGCCGGGGGGGACAGGGCGACAGCGGGGCCCCCACATGATGGCGGGGGTCGCGGGATCCAATCCCGCAGTGCCCGAGCCCCCCCCATCAGGCTATGGGGTGGGAATGGGGGGTGACAACTTCGTGGGGTGTTCCTGTGGGGCTGGGGGTGGTGGGTGCGGGCAAGAGCAGGATCGGAAGCCCCTAATCCTGTCCCGGGGTGCAGAGGGGAAACTGAGGAACGGGAGGGCGCTCCGTTTCCTTTTTCCAGCCTCAAGCAACGCTGACTTTTCCCAGAGCCGGTCCCCGTCCCCTCTGCTCCGGTTGGGACGCGCTGCCCGCCAGAACCGGGCAGGAACCGCGCAGGGCTCGAGCTGCGATGCTCCGAGTGCCCGTGCCTCAGTTTCCCCCACCGCAACCCCCGGTGCCGGCGTGGGGGACGAGTCCGATGGGTCACGGCAGGAGCGGCGTGTCCGGGAGCGCTCGGTGTCCCCCGGCCCTCCCATCCGTGACTCCCCCGGCCCCGTGGGTGTCGGGACCGCCGGTGGGTGCCGGGTTCGGAACCGGTCCCGCCCGTGGGTGCCGGGACTAGGAGCGGCTCCCGCTGCTCGGTGCGGGTCCCCCCGTGGATGCCGGTGCCACCCTTGGGTGCCGGGGCTCGGAGCGGCTCCCGGTGCTCGGTGCGTGTCCCCGCGTGTCCCCGCTGCCCCTCCACGTGCGGACAGGGGGGCTCGGGGGCGCGGCCTCCACACCGGGGAGGGACCAAAACCACCGGGAGAGGCGGGACCGGCACCGGGGGGGCGCGGCCAGCGGCGGAAGCGCGGGGGCGGGGCGGCGGCGGCGTTTGGGGGGGGTCGCCGCGGCCGTGCGAGGGCGGCGGCGGCGGCCGCCGGTGCCGGTGCGGTCCCGGTCCCCGTCCCGGTCCCCGCGGGCCATGCGGCGGCCGTAGCCATGCAACGCGACGGGGATGCGGCGGCGGCCGCCGCGGCCTCGTACCGGGTGCTCAGCCGGCTGCTGGGCTATGGCACCGGGCCGGAGGCGGGCGCGGCGGGCGGCGCCGGTGCCGGTACCGGCGCTGCTGGCTCGGTGCTCGGCGGCGGGGGGCGGCTGCCGGTGACCGGGCCGGCTCTGCGCAGCCCCCGGCCGCAGCTGATGGTTTTCCGCAACGCCGCAACCGAAGGCCGGCCCGGCGAGGACTGCGGCCCGGTGGTATCGGCGGCGGCGGCGGCGGCGGCGGCGGCGGGCGGGGGGATCCCGGGGGGCGGCGGGGCCGAGCTGTGCCCGCGGCACCGCTGCGCGCTGGAGCCCAAAGCGGCGGCGAGCTGGGGAGCGGCGGCGCAGAACGGGCTGGAGCTGCAGCTGGCGGCGCTGGGGCTGCGGCCGCCGGGGCTGGGGGCGAAGGGGGCGGCGGGCACGGCGGGAACCCCCTGCCCCCCCTGCGCCCCCTGCCCGTGCCTCGGGCCGCCCGCCGGGGAGGAAACCAGCGATGCGCTGCTGGTGCTCGAAGCGCTGGAGCCCGACGAGGGCGGCAGCGGCTCCGAGGACGAGCCGGGGTCCCCCGGGCGCGGGGCCGCCAGAGCCGCCGGCAGAGCGGCAGCAGCGGCGGCGGCGGCGCCCGGTCCCGCTCCGCCGCCCACCGGTACCGGCACCGGCCCCGGCGGCAGGAAGGGCTCGCTCCGCATCCGCCTCAGTCGCCTCTTCCGCACCAAGAGCTGCAGCGGGGGCTCGGCCACCGGGGACGCCGCCAGCGCCGCCGGCTCGGCCGGGAGCCTCACGGATGTGAGCGGGGCCCGCGGCCGCGAGCAGGAACCGGGCAGGTACGGGGGACACCGGCGGTGGCATGGGGGGGGGGGGATGGCGAGGGGACAGCGCGGGGTGCGGGCCGTGCCCGGGGTGACCCGGGGGCCGTGTCCCCGTGGCTGGGGGGCCGTGGCCCCGTAGCCGTGGCCCTGTGGCCAGGGGTGGCCCTGTGGCCAGGGGTGGCCCGGAGGCCGTGTCCCCGTGGCCACTGATGTCCCCGTGGCCGTGTTCCTGTGGCCAGGGGTGGCCCCGTGGCCGGGGCTTACCGGGGGCCGTATTCCCGTGGCCAGTGGTGTCCCCGTGGCCAGTGGTGTCCCCGTGGCCGGGGCTTACCCGGGGTCCGTGTCCCCGTGGCCGTATTCCCGTGGCCAGTGGTGTCCCCGTGGCCAGTGGTGTCCCCGTGGCCAGTGGTGTCCCCGTGGCCGGGGCTTACCCGGGGTCCGTGTCCCCGTGGCCGTATTCCCGTGGCCGGGGGTGGCCCGGAGGCCGTGTCCCCGTGGCCATTGATGTCGCCGTGGCCAGTGGTGTCCCCGTGGCCGGGGCTGACCCGGGTCCGTGCTGTGATGCTTTGCTGGAGGGGGACGCGAGGCACCGGGGCCATCCCGTGTGGCAGGTCCCGGTTGGGATCTATCGGAGTGGCTGCCGGGGACACCGGGGACCCTCACGGGGACCCCAGGGACACTCACGGGGACACCAGGGACACTCACGGGGACACTAGGGACACTCCCGGGGACACTCACGGGGACACGGAGGCCGGGAGAGGCTGGCGGAGCAGGGTCGCGATGCTCCAGGCCTGCATCCCTAACGGGGGTGGCAGAAAAACCTCGGGGAGCAGCACCGGGAGCGGGGCTTGGAGCATCGGTGCCGTGAGGAGGAGCTGGGGGGGCTCAGCCTGGCGGAGAGGAGGCTCGGGGGGACATTTTTGCTCCCCAAATTCCTGCCGGGAAGGTGCAGCCGGGTGAGGGTCGGGCTCTGCTCCAGGGAACAAGAAATGGGGTGACTCAAGCTGTGCCCAGGGAGGTTTAGGTTGGATTTTGGGGAGGATTTGTTGGTGGAGAATTGGAATTTGTTGGTGGAGAATTGGAATTTGTTGGTGGAGAATTGGAATTTGTTGGTGGAGAATTGGAATTTGTTGGTGGAGAATTGGAATTTATTGGTGGTCAGGCGCTGGCACAGGTTGCCCATGGCAGGGGTGGAATTGCCATCCCTGGAATTGTTCAGATGTGTGGATGTGGCACTTGGGGACACGGCTTGGTGGCCCCGGTGGGATGTGTGACAGGTTGGGCTCGCTGATCTCAGGGGGCTTTTCCACGTTCTGTGATTCCATGACGGATGAGGGGACGAGTGGCTCGGGGTGCTGCAGGTGCTGGGGCTCTGCTGTCCCCTCTGGTGGCTCTGCTGTCCCCAAGGGATGGCGTTGTGTCACCTCCTGTGCCTTGCAGGGTGATTTCCCGAGGCTCAGGTGCTGGTGGGGGCTCAGCTCTCCCTCCTGTGCAGGAGGAATCATTTCCAGCCAGAGCTTGGCTGGGATGGGGGTGACAAATCTCGGGATTCCTTGGTGTGGGATGTCCCTCCCGTCCCTCATCCTTCTTCTGTCGCCTCCAGGGTGGCAGGAGCTGCTGTGGCTGCTCCAGGACTGCTCGGGAACCGCATCCCGGGCTCGGGAACCGCATCCCGGGCTCGGGAACCGCATCCCGGGCTCGGGAACCGCCTCCCGGGCTCTGGAACCGCATCCCGGGCTCGGGAACCGCATCCCGGGCTCGGGAACCGCATCCCGGGCTCGGGAACCACCTCCCGGTCTCTGGAACCGCATCCCGGGCTCGGGAACCGCATCCCGGGCTCGGGAACCGCATCCCAGGCTCGGGAACCACCTCCCGGGCTCGGGAACCGCATCCCATGGCATTCCCAGAGCAGAACTGAGACTCCTCCTGGAGAAGGCCGGGAATAAAGGGATGGGTTCGGTGCCACAGCACAGCCCTGGCAAGAGTTGGGGTTTGCAGAGATTTTGGGGTGTGCTTCCTCCTCCTCCTCCTCCTCCTCCTCCTCCTCCTCCTCCTCCTCGTGCTGGATGAGCAGGAATTGTTCTCCAGGCTGGAGCTGCTGACCCGGGGTCAGGCGTGACCTGCAGCCCTGGCGTGTGAGGACAGCGCCCTTTGGCAGCCCGAGGAGGCCAAAATTAGCCCGAAATGAGCTCGCCTTTGAAGCAGGGGGTGGGTGGGGAGCTGGCAGCTCCCAGCCCTGCAGCTGAGGCCTCTGTGCAGCTCCCCTGGCACCGAGGAGCCTCCCTGGGCACCCTCAGACGGTGGCTCCTTGCCCAAAGTGACTCAGACAGCCCCAAACGAGGTGGCCAGAGTGACACAAAGCTTTGCTGGTGGGTCCTGGGACCTCCTGGGGCTGGGAGCAGGGAAACTCCTGGGAATTGCTGCCTGGTTTTCCTCTGCTCTGGGGGTGTGGTGGTCCCTTGGGTGGTCCCTTGGGTGGTCCCTTGGGTGGTCCCTTGGGTGGTCCCTTGGGTGGTCACTTCTTCTCGTGCAGCTCCTCGTGCTAATTGGGCATTTTTTTAACAAAGGTTGCTTCAAGGTGCCCAGTGCAGCAACTCCTGTGGGTCAGACAGAACTCTGGTGTCTCCAGATCCAGGAACCCCATCCTGGCACTGAGGGTTGGGGGATTCCAGGAATCCCGTCCTGGCACTGAGGGTTGGGGGATTCCAGGAATCCCATCCTGGCACTGAGGGATGGGGGATTCCAGGAATCCCATCCTGGCATTGTGAGGGATGGATCATTCCAGGAATCCCATCCTGGCACTGAGGGATGGGGGATTCCAGGAATCCCATCCTGGCACTGAGGGATGGATCATTCCAGGAATCCCATCCTGGCACTGAGGGATGGGGGATTCCAGGAATCCCATCCTGGCATTGTGAGGGATGGGGGATTCCAGGAATCCCATCCTGGCATTGTGAGGGATGGGGGATTCCAGGAATCCCATCCTGACATTGAGGGATGGGGGATTCCAGGAATCCCATCCTGGCATTGTGAGGGATGGGGGATTCCAGGAATCCCATCCTGGCACTGAGGGATGGATCATTCCAGGAATCCCATCCTGGCACTGAGGGATGGGGGATTCCAGGAATCCCATCCTGGCACTGAGGGATGGGGGATTCCAGGAATCCCATCCTGGCATTGAGGGATGGGGGATTCATGGTCCTTTTTCCTCGTGCCCTGGTGGGATGATGGTGCTAGTGGTGATGATGATGATGATGATGATGGTGAAGAACCAGGACTTTTCCTTGGTTCTGTTGGGAGTTGTTGCCTCCTCACCTGTGGCCCTCATGGATATGGGATGGATCCCCATGAGTCCAAGGACCTGGTGGCCACCATGGGTCTGTGGATTTGGTGGTCACTGAGTCCAAGGTTCTGGTGGCTGCAGAAGGTTCTGGCTGGAAAAAGTTCTGGTGGCAGGAGAAGGTTCTGGCTGGAGGTTCTGGCTGTTGAAGGTTCTGGCTGTTGAAGGTTCTGGTTGAAGGTTTTGGCTGTAGGCTCTCCTGGTTGGAGCAGGTTCTGGTCGAAGGTTCTGCTCAGAGGTTCTGGTCGGAGCAGGTTCTGCTCAGAAGTTCTGGTTGAAGATTCTGGCTGAAGGCTCTCCTGGTTGGAGCAGATTCTCTGGTCGGAGGTTCTGGTTGAAGGTTCTGGTTGTTGAAGGTTCTGGCTGGAGTCTCTCCTGGCTGGAGAAGGTTCTGGCTGAAGGTTCTGGCTGAAGGTTCTGGCTGAAGGTTCTGGCTGAAGGCTCTCCTGGTTGTTGGAGGTTCTGGTTGAAGCAGGTTCTGGTTGAAGCAGGTTCTGGTTGAAGGTTCTGGCTGGAGTCTCTCCTGGTTGTTGAAGGTTCTGGTTGTTGAAGGTTCTGGTCGGAGGTTCTGGTTGAAGCAGGTTCTGGTTGAAGGCTCTCCTTGTCGGAGCAGGTTCTGGTCGGAGGTTCTGGCTGGAGTCTCTCCTGGCTGGAGAAGGTTCTGCTCAGAGGTTCTGGTTGAAGCAGGTTCTGCTCAGAGGTTCTGTCTGGAGCTTCTCCTGGCTGGAGCAGGTTCTGGTCGGAGGTTCTGGCTGTTGGAGGTTCTGGCTGTTTGGAGGTTCTGGCTGTTTGGAGGTTCTGGCTGTTGGAGGTTCTGGCTGTTTGGAGGTTCTGGCTGTTGGAGGTTCTGGCTGTTTGGAGGTTCTGGCTGTTGGAGGTTCTGGCTGTTTGGAGGTTCTGGCTGTTGGAGGTTCTGGCTGTTTGGAGGTTCTGGCTGTTGGAGGTTCTGGCTGTTTGGAGGTTCTGGCTGTTGAAGGTTCTGGCTGTTTGGAGGTTCTGGCTGTTGAAGGTTCTGGCTGTTTGGAGGTTCTGGCTGTTGGAGGTTCTGGCTGTTTGGAGGTTCTGGCTGTTGGAGGTTCTGGCTGTTTGGAGGTTCTGGCTGTTGAAGGTTCTGGCTGTTTGGAGGTTCTGGCTGTTGGAGGTTCTGGCTGTTTGGAGGTTCTGGCTGTTGGAGGTTCTGGCTGTTTGGAGGTTCTGGCTGTTGGAGGTTCTGGCTGTTTGGAGGTTCTGGTTGAAGCAGGTTCTGTTTGGAGGTTCTGTTTGGAGGTTCTGTTTGGAGGTTCTGGCTGGAGTCTCTCCTGGCTGGAGCAGGTTCTGCTCGGAGGTTCTGCTCGGAGGTTCTGCTCGGAGGTTCTGCTCGGAGGTTCTGGCCGGAGTCTGTCCTGGCTGGAGTCTCTCTCCTGGGTTTTCCCGGAGAATTCCATCGCTGTCTCCCCTCTGCAGGAAGCGCCGCCTGACCAGAACCCAAAGTGCCTTTTCCCCGGCCGTGTTCAGCCCCCTCTTCACGGGTGAGGATTTGGGGCCGATTCCTGCGCGTTTGGGGCTTTCATTTTTAATTTTTTTATTTTTAAATTTTTTTATTTTTTAATTTTTTTTATTCCCGCCCTTTCCCCGGGCTCATCCCGGGATTTTCCATCCCCCTCTCCAGGCGAGACCGTGTCTCTGGTGGACGTGGACATTTCCCAGCGGGGGCTCAGCTCCCCTCACCCCCCGACGCCGCCCCCGCCGCCCCGCCGGAGCCTGAGCCTGCTGGGTACGGACTGGGAATGCTGGGAATACTGGGAATGGGGCTGGGAATGCTGGGAATGGGGCTGGGAATGGGGCTGGGTACGGACTGGGAATACTGGGAATGCTGGGAATACTGGGAACGGGGCTGGGTACGGACTGGGAATGCTGGGAATGGGGCTGGGAATGGACTGGGAATGCTGGGAATGGGGCTGGGAATACTGGGAATGGGGCTGGGAATGGACTGGGAATACTGGGAATACTGGGAATGGACTGGGAATACTGGGAACGGGGCTGGGTACGGACTGGGAATACTGGGAATACTGGGAATGGACTGGGAATGCTGGGAACGGGGCTGGGTACGGACTGGGAATGCTGGGAATACTGGGAATACTGGGAATGGGGCTGGGTACAGACTGGGAATACTGGGAATACTGGGAATGGGGCTGGGAATACTGGGAATACTGGGAATGGGGCTGGGTACAGACTGGGAATACTGGGAATACTGGGAATGGGGCTGGGAATGGTGCTGGGAATACTGGGAATGGTGCTGGGAATACTGGGAATGGGGCTGGGTACAGACTGGGAATGCTGGGAATGCTGGGAATGGGGCTGGGTACGGACTGGGAATGCTGGGAATGCTGGGAATGGGGCTGGGTACGGACTGGGAATACTGGGAATGCTGGGAATGGGGCTGGGTACGGACTGGGAATACTGGGAATACTGGGAATGGGGCTGGGTACGGACTGGGAATACTGGGAATACTGGGAATGGGGCTGGGTACGGACTGGGAATACTGGGAATACTGGGAATGGTGCTGGGAATACTGGGAATGGGGCTGGGAATGGGGCTGGGAATGGGCTGGGAATTGTCCTTGGAATGCTGGGAATGGTGCTGGGAAAACTGGGAATTGTCCTGGGAAAACTGGGGTACTCCCTTCGAATGGTGCTGGGAAAACTGGGGATGGACTGGGAATACTGGGAATAGTGTGGGGAAACTGGGAATGGTCCTGGGAGTGCTGTAAATGGTGCTGGGATAACTGGAAATGGTCCTTGGAGCCCTGGGAATGGTCCTTGGAGCCCTGGGAATGTCCTTGGAGCCCTGGGAATTGTCCTTGGAGCCCTGGGAATGGTCCTTGGAGCCCTGGGAATTGTCCTTGGAGCCCTGGGAATGGTCCTTGGAGCCCTGGGAATGGTCCTTGGAGCCCTGGGAATGGTCCTTGGAGCCCTGGGAATGGTCCTTGGAGCCCTGGGAATGGTCCTTGGGGCCCTGGGAATGGTCCTTGGAGCCCTGGGAATGGTCCTTGGAGCCCTGGGAATGGTCCTTGGAGCCCTGGGAATTGTCCTTGGAGCCCTGGGAATGGTCCTTGGAGTCCTGGGATTGTCCTTGGAGCCCTGGGAATGGTCCTTGGAGCCCTGGGAATTGTCCTTGGAGCCCTGGGAATTGTCCTTGGAGCCCTGGGAATGGTCCTTGGAGCCCTGGGAATGGTCCTTGGGGCCCTGGGAATGGTCCTTGGAGCCCTGGGAATGGTCCTTGGAGCCCTGGGAATGTCCTTGGAGCCCTGGGAATGGTCCTTGGAGCCCTGGGAATGGTCCTTGGAGCCCTGGGAATTGTCCTTGGAGCCCTGGGAATTGTCCTTGGAGCCCTGGGAATGTCCTTGGAGCCCTGGGAATTGTCCTTGGGGCCCTGGGAATTCGGGCTCTTCCTTCCCTGTGCCGGTGGAAATCCCAAATTCTCTTTTCCAGGCTGTTTTCCCAACCTCTCAGGCTCCACTGGGATTCCCTGATCCCTTTTCCCGGGAATTCCCTGATCCCTTTTCCCAGGAATTCCCTGATCCCTTTTCCTGGGAATTCCCTGATCCCTTTTCCTGGGAATTCCCTGATCCCTGTGCTCTCTCCTGGATGATTTTGGGGATTCCCAGATCCCTTTTCCCAGGAATTCCCTGATCCCTGTGCTCTCTCCTGGATGATTTTGGGAATTCTCAGATCCCTTTTCCCAGGAATTCCCTGATCCCTGTGCTCTCTCCTGGATGATTTCGGGAATTCCCTGATCCCTTTTCCCAGGAATTCCCTGATCCCTGTGCTCTCTCCCGGATGATTTTGGGAATTCTCAGATCCCTTTTCCCAGGAATTCCCTGATCCCTGTGCTCTCTCCTGGATGATTTTGGGGATTCCCAGATCCCTTTTCCCGGGAATTCCCTGATCCCTGTGCTCTCTCCTAGATGATTTCGGGGCTCTCCCCCCGGTGTTCCTGGGATCCTCCCCGCTGCCGCCGCCGCCCCCGCCCCACGGCCCAGGTCAGCACAAGTTCTGTTTTTTATTATTCTTATTATTTTTATTTTTTTATTATTTTTATTTTTTATTATTTTTATTTTCTATTATTTTTATTTTTTATTGTTTTTATTTTTATTATTTTTATTTTTTATTATTTTATTACTTTATTTTTTATTACTTTCATTTTTATTATTTTAAATTTTTATTATTTTCAAATTTTATCATTTTAAAATTTTTATTATATCATTTTTATTATTTTCATTTTTATTATTTTCATTTTTATTATTTTCATTTTTTATTATTTTTATTTTTAGTATTTTTATTTTTATTATTTTCATTTTTATTATTTTCATTTTTATTATTTTCATTTTTATTATTTTTATTTTTTATTATTTTATTTTTTATTATTTTATTTTTTATTATTTTAATTTTTATTATATCATTTTTATTATTTTCATTTTTATTATTTATATTTTTATTATTTTAAATTTTTAGTATTTTAAATTTTCATCATTTTAAAATTTTTATTATATCATTTTTATTATTTTCATTTTTATTATTTATGATTTTAATTTTTAGTATTTTTATTTTTAATATTTTTATTTTTATTTTTTATTTTTTATTATTTTTCTTTCTTATTATTTTAAATTTTTTATTATTTAGTATTTTTCTTTTCATTCTTTATTATTAATTTTTATTTTTTCGCTTTCGATGATTATTTTTTATCGTTATTAATGTTTTTATTAGTAATGTTTTATTTCGTTTTCATTTTTAATTTTATTTTTTATTCTTACTGTTCTCATTCTTTTATTCTTATTATTTATTTTAATTTTTTTTTACAAAAATGGTTTTTTATTTATTGTTTTTCCTGTGCCTTTTCCTGGGATTCCTGACAGTGACAGTGACAGTGACCCTGGGCTGTCTGTGTGACAGTGACAGTGACAGTGACAGTGACAGTGACAGTGACCCTGGGCTGTCTGTGTGTGACAGTGACAGTGACAGTGACCCTGGGCTGTCTGTGTGACAGTGACAGTGACAGTGACCCTGGGCTGTCTGTGTGACAGTGACAGTGACCCTGGGCTGTCTGTGTGTGACAATGACAATGACAGTGACAGTGACAGTGACCCTGGGCTGTCTGTGTGTGACAGTGACAGTGACAGTGACAGTGACCCTGGTGTGGGGGTCTGGGCTGTCTGTGTGTGACAATGACAGTGACAGTGACAGTGACCCTGGGCTGTCTGTGTGTGACAATGACAGTGACAGTGACAGTGACAGTGACCCTGGGCTGTCTGTGTGTGACAGTGACAGTGACAATGACAGTGACCCTGGGCTGTCTGTGTGACAGTGACAGTGACCCTGGGCTGTCTGTGTAACAAAGACAGGAGTGACAATGACAGTGACAGTGACCCTGGGCTGTCTGTGTGTGACAGTGACAGTGACAGTGACAGTGACCCTGGGCTGTCTGTGTGACAGTGACAGTGACAGTGACAGTGACCCTGGGCTGTCTGTGTGTGACAGTGACAGTGACAGTGACAGTGACCCTGGGCTGTCTGTGTGACAGTGACAGTGACTCTGGGCTGTCTGTGTGTGACAATGACAATGACAGTGACAGTGACAGTGACCCTGGGCTGTCTGTGTGTGACAGTGACAGTGACAATGACAGTGACCCTGGGCTGTCTGTGTGACAGTGACAGTGACCCTGGGCTGTCTGTGTGTAACAATGACAGTGACAGTGACAATGACAGTGACAGTGACAATGACAGTGACAGTGACCCTGGGCTGTCTGTGTGTGACAGTGACAGTGACAGTGACAGTGACCCTGGGCTGTCTGTGTGACAGTGACAGTGACAGTGACAGTGACCCTGGGCTGTCTGTGTGACAGTGACAGTGACTCTGGGCTGTCTGTGTGTGACAATGACAATGACAGTGACAGTGACAGTGACCCTGGGCTGTCTGTGTGTGACAGTGACAGTGACAATGACAGTGACCCTGGGCTGTCTGTGTGACAGTGACAGTGACCCTGGGCTGTCTGTGTGTGACAGTGACAGTGACAGTGACAGTGACCCTGGGCTGTCTGTGTGTGACAATGACAGTGACAGTGACAATGACAGTGACAGTGACAATGACAGTGACAGTGACCCTGGGCTGTCTGTGTGTGACAGTGACAGTGACAGTGACCCTGGGCTGTCTGTGTGTGACAGTGACAGTGACAGTGACCCTGGGCTGTCTGTGTGTGACAGTGACAGTGACAGTGACAGTGACCCTGGGCTGTCTGTGTGACAGTGACAATGACAGTGACAGTGACAGTGACCCTGGGCTGTCTGTGTGTGACAGTGACAATGACAGTGACTCTGGGCTGTCTGTGTGTGTGACAGTGACAATGACAGTGACAGTGACCCTGGGCTGTCTGTGTGACAGTGACAATGACAGTGACAGTGACAGTGACCCTGGGCTGTCTGTGTGTGACAGTGACAATGACAGTGACAGTGACAGTGACAGTGACCCTGGGCTGTCTGTGTGTGACAGTGACAGTGACAGTGACCCTGGGCTGTCTGTGTGTGTGACAATGACAGTGACAGTGACAGTGACCCTGGGCTGTCTGTGTGTGTGACAGTGACAGTGACCCTGGGCTGTCTGTGTGTGACAGTGACAGTGACAGTGACTCTGGGCTGTCTGTGTGTGTGACTGTGACAGTGACAGTGACAGTGACAGTGACCCTGGGCTGTCTGTGTGACAGTGACAGTGACAGTGACCCTGGGCTGTCTGTGTGTGACAGTGACAGTGACAGTGACCCTGGGCTGTCTGTGTGACAGTGACAGTGACAGTGACCCTGGGCTGTCTGTGTGTGTGACAGTGACAATGACAGTGATCCTGGGCTGTCTGTGTGTGACAGTGACAATGACAGTGACAATGACAGTGACAATGACAGTGACAATGACAGTGACCGTGACCCTGGGCTGTCTGTGTGTGTGACAGTGACAATGACAATGACAGTGACAGTGACCCTGGGCTGTCTGTGTGTGTGACAGTGACAGTGACCGTGACCCTGGGCTGTCTGTGTGTGTGACAGTGACAATGACAATGACAGTGACAGTGACCCTGGGCTGTCTGTGTGTGTGACAGTGACAATGACAGTGACAGTGACAGTGACCCTGGGCTGTCTGTGTGTGTGACAGTGACACTGACAGTGACAATGACAGTGACAGTACCCCAGTGTCTCTATGTTACAGTGACAATGACATTGACTCCAGGTGTCTCTGTGTGACATTGACAATAACAGTGACAATGACCCTGGCGTCTCTGTGTGTGACTGTGACAATGACAGTGACATTGACAGTGGCAGTGACGCCAGTGTCCCTGTATGACAGAGACAGTGATATTGGGTGTCTGTGTGACAGTGACAGTGCCATGTCCCCTGTGTGACAGTGCCATGTCCCCTGTGTGTCCCTGTGTGACAGTGACAATGACAGTGACAGTGACAATGACAGTGCTGTGTCCCCTGTGTGTCCCTGTGTGACAGTGACAGTGCCATGTCCCCTGTGTGTCCCTGTGACAATGACAATGACAGTGACAGTGACAGTGCTGTGTCCCCTGTGTGACAGTGACAGTGCCGTGTCCCCTGTGTGTCCCTGTGACAATGACAGTGACAGTGCCGTGTCCCTGTGTGTCCCTGTGTGACAGTGACAGTGACAGTGCCGTGTCCCCTGTGTGTCCCTGTGACAATGACAGTGACAGTGCCGTGTCCCTGTGTGTCCCTGTGACAATGGCAGTAACACAGTGCCGTGCCCCTGTGTGTCCCTGTGACAATGACAATGACAGTGACACAGTGCCATGTCCCCTGTGTGTCCCTGTGTGAGTGACAGTGCCATGTCCCTGTGTGTCCCTGTGACAATGACAATGACAGTGACACAGTGCCATGTCCCTGTGTGTCCCTGTGACAATGACAGTGACAGTGCCGTGTCCCTGTGACAATGACAGTGACAATGACAGTGACAGTGCCGTGTCCCCTGTGACAATGACAGTGACAATGACAGTGACACAGTGCCGTGTCCCCTGTGTGACAATGACAGTGACACAGTGCCGTGTCCCCTGTGTGTCCCTGTGTCAGTGACAGTGCCATGTCCCTGTGTGTCCCTGTGACAATGACAATGACAGTGACACAGTGCCATGTCCCTGTGTGTCCCTGTGACAATGACAGTGACAGTGCCGTGTCCCTGTGACAATGACAGTGACAGTGCCGTGTCCCTGTGTGTCCCTGTGACAATGACAGTGACAGTGCCGTGTCCCTGTGACAATGACAGTGACAGTGCCGTGTCCCTGTGTGTCCCTGTGACAATGACAGTGACAGTGCCGTGTCCCTGTGTGTCCCTGCAGACGCCGTCCCCCGGGCCGTGTCCCTGCGGCCACCGGAGCCCCCGGCCCTGCAGTGTCCCCTGGCCCGGCCCGACCCCGGCAGCTTCGCCGCCAGCCTGAGGGAGCTGGAGAAGGTACCGGGAATGGGGATGGGGAATGGGGATATGGGAGATGGGATATGGGATATGGGATATGGGGATGGGATATGGGATATGGGATATGGGATATGGGATATGGGATATGGGATATGGGAATGGGATATGGGAGATGGGAGATGGGAGATGGGAGATGGGAGATGGGAGATGGGATATGGGAACAGAGATGGGAGATGGGATATGGGAACAGAGATGGGATATGGGAGATGGGAGATGGGAGATGGGAGATGGGATATGGGATATGGGATATGGGAACAGAGATGGGAGATGGGATATGGGAACAGAGATGGGATATGGGAGATGGGAACAGAGATGGGAGATGGGAACAGAGATGGGATATGGGATATGGGATATGGGAAGGGGGATGGGGAATGGGGATGGGAATGGGAAACAGGAATGGGAATAGGAATGAGAAATGGGGAACGGAAATGGGAACAGGAATGGGGACAGGAGTGGGAATGGGATATGGGATATGGGAATGTAGGACCTCTGGGATTGGGAATCTGATCCTATTGGGGTTGGGAATCTGATCCCTGTGGGAATGGGAATGTGAGCCCTCTGGGATTGGGAATCCAACCCCTCCAGGATTTGGGTTTGAGAATCCATCCCCTCTGGGATTGGGGTTTGGTCCATCCGAGCCCCTCCGGGATGGGTTTTGGGAATCTGACCCCTCTGGGATTGGGATTTGAGCCATTCCCATCCCCTCCAGGATTGGGGTTGGGAATGTGACCCCTCTGGGGTTGGGATTGGGGTTGGGAATGTGACCCCTCTGGGGTTGGGGTTGGGAATGTGACCACTTTGGGGTTGGGATTTGAGCCATTCCCATCCCCTCTAGGACTGGGAATCCAACCCCTCCAGGATTGGGGATTGGGAATCCAACCCCTCCAGGATTGGGGTTTGGTCCATCTGACCCCTCTAGGATTGGGGTTGGGAATGTGACCCCTCTGGGGTTGGGGTTGGGAATGTGAACTCTCCAGGATTGGGGTTTGGTCCATCTGACCCCTCCAGGATTGGGGTTGGGAATGTGACCCCTCTGGGGTTGGGGTTGGGAATGTGAACTCTCCAGGATTGGGGTTTGGTCCATCTGACCCCTCCAGGATTGGGGTTGGGAATGTGACCCCTCTGGGGTTGGGGTTGGGAATGTGACCTCTCCAGGATTGGGGTCTGGTCCATCTGACCCCAGGTGGGGTGCCTCTGGGGTTGGGGTTGGGAATGTGAACTCTCCAGGATTGGGGTTTGGTCCATCTGACCCCTCCAGGATTGGGGTTGGGAATGTGACCCCTCTGGGGTTGGGGTTGGGAATGTGAACTCTCCAGGATTGGGGTTTGGTCCATCTGACCCCTCCAGGATTGGGGTTGGGAATGTGACCCCTCTGGGGTTGGGGTTGGGAATGTGAACTCTCTCCAGGATTGGGGTTTGGTCCATCTGACCCCTCCAGGATTGGGGTTGGGAATGTGACCCCTCTGGGGTTGGGGTTGGGAATGTGAACTCTCCAGGATTGGGGTTTGGTCCATCTGACCCCTCCAGGATTGGGGTTGGGAATGTGACCCCTCTGGGGTTGGGGTTGGGAATGTGAACTCTCCAGGATTGGGGTTTGGTCCATCTGACCCCTCCAGGATTGGGGTTGGGAATGTGACCCCTCCGGGGTTGGGGCTGGGAATGTGACCCCTCCGGGGTTGGGGTCTGAGCCATTCCCATCCCCTGCCATGCCAACCGTGTCCCCGTTGCCAGTGTGGCTGGTACTGGGGCCCCATGACGTGGGAGGACGCCGAGATGAAGCTGAAGGGGAAGAGCGACGGCTCCTTCCTGGTGCGGGACAGCTCCGACCCGCGCTACATCCTGAGCCTGAGCTTCCGCTCGCAGGGCGTCACCCACCACACCCGCATGGAGCACTACCGCGGTAACCGCGCACAGCTAATTAATGTACCGTGATAATTAATGGTGGTGGGAGCATGGAGCAGTACCAGAGTGGGGAATGCCCGGATCGTGGAATGTCTGGGATAGTGGGCTCAGTTTAATTGTTATGTTACAATAGTTAATATTGGTGTGAGCATGGAGCACTACCGCGGTAACCACACAAAGATAATTAATATAGAATGATAATTAATGGTGTTGTGAGCATGGAGCAGTACCAGGGTGAGAGGTTCAGGATAAGGGGCCATATTAATTGTTATTGTTATGGTTATTGATATTGTTGTGGTATTGTGAGCATGGAGCACTACCACGGTAACCTGACACAGCTAATTAATATACAATGATAATTAATGGTGGTGTGAGCATGGAGCAGTACCAGAGTGGGGAATGCCCGGATCGTGGAATGTCTGGGATAGCGGGCTCAGTTTAATTGTTATATTACAATAGTTAATATTGGTGAGAGCATGGAGCACTGCCGCGGTAACCACACAAAGATAATTAATATATTGTCATAATTAATATTGCTGTGAGCATGGAGTACTACCGGGGTGAGGAACAGGGTAACAGGTCTATCTGAATTAATATATAATAATTATTGTTATTGTGAGCATGGCGCAGTACTGCGGTAACGAGACAAAGCTAATTAATGTCATAATTAATATTGGTGTGAGCATGGAGCAGTACCGGGGTGAGAGGTTCAGGATAAGGGGCCATATTAATTGTTATTGTTATGGTTATTGTTATTGTTGTGGTATTGTGAGCATGGAGCACTACCGGGGTGAGGAGCCAAGATTAATTAATTTATAGTGATAATTAATGTTATTGTGAGCATGGAGCACTACTGGGGTGAGGAATGGGGTAAGGAACCTTGTATTAATTAATACTTAACAGTAATTAATGTTATTGTGAGCATGGAGCAGTACCAGGGTGAGGAACAGGGTAACAGGTCTATCTGAATTGATATATAATAATAATTGTTGTTATTGTGAGCATGGAGCACTACCGCGGTAATGAGACTTCATTAATTAATGTAATAATTAATATTGGTGTGAGCATGGAGCACTACCAGGGTGAGGAACAGGGTAACAGGTCTATCTGAATTAATATATAATAATAATTATTGTTATTGTGAGCATGGAGCACTACCACGGTAACCTGACACAGCTAATTAATATAGAATGATAATTAATATTGGTGTGAGCATGGAGCAGTACCAGAGTGGGGAATGCCCGGATCATGGAATGTCTGGGATAGCGGGCTCAGTTTAATTGTTATATTACAATAATTAATATTGGTGTGAGCATGGAGCACTACCGCAGTAACGACACAAAGATAATTAATATATTGTCATAATTAATATTGCTGTGAGCATGGAGCAGTACAGAGGTGAGGAACAGGGTAACAGGTCTATCTGAATTAATATATAATAATAATTGTTGTTATTGTGAGCATGGAGCAGAACCGCGATAACGAGACAAAGCTAATTAATATACAATCATAATTAATATTGGTGTGAGCATGGAGCAGTACCGGGGTGAGGAGCCAAAATTAATTAATTTATAGTGATAATTAATAGTATTGTGAGCATGGAGCACTACCTTGGTGAGGAACAGGGTAACAGGACTATCTTAATTAATATATAATAATAATTATTGTTATTGTGAGCAGGCAGCAGTACCGGGGCGAGGAGCCAAGATTAATTAATTTAGAATAATAATTAATAGTATTGTGAGCATGGAGCACTACAGAGGTGAGAGATCCGGGATAATGGGCCATATTAATTAATATATAATAATAATAATAATTAATGTTCTTGTGAGCATGGAGCACTGCAGAGGTGAGAGATCTGGGATAATGGGCCATATTAATGAATATATAATAATAATAATAATAATAATAATAATAATTAATGTTCTTGTGAGCATGGAGCGCTGCAGAGGTGAGAGATCCGGGATAACGGGCCATATTAATTAATTAATAATAATAATAATAATAATAATTAATGTTATTGTGAGCATGGAGCACTGCAGAGGTGAGAGATCCGGGATAACGGGCCATATTAATTAATAAATAATAATAATAATAATAATTAATGTTATTGTGAGCATGGAGCACTGCAGAGGTGAGAGATCCGGGATAACGGGCCGTATTAATTAATATATAATAATACTAATAATTATTATTGTTACTGTGAGCATGGAGCACTGCAGAGGTGAGAGATCCGGGATAACGGGCCACATTAATTAATATATAATATTAATACTAATAATAGTAATTAATGTTTTTGTGGTCCAGGGACGTTCAGCCTGTGGTGCCACCCCAAGTTCGAGGATCGCTGCCAGTCCGTGGTGGAGTTCATCAAGAGAGCCATCATGCACTCCAAGAACGGGAAATTCCTGTATTTCCTGCGCTCCCGGGTCCCGGGTGAGCTGGGATGGGGATTTCCTGGGATTGGGATTTCCTGGGATTGGGGATTTCCTGGGATGGGGATTTCCTGGGATTGGGATTTCCTGGGAATGGGGATTTCCTGGGATTGGGGTCCCAGGTGAGCTGGGAATGGGGATTTCCTGGGATTGGGGATTTCCTGGGATGGGGATTTCCTGGGAACAGGGATTTCCTGGGATTGGGATTTCCTGGGAACAGGGATTTCCTGGGATCCAGGTGAGCTGGGAATGGGGATTTCCTGGGATTGGGATTTCCTGGGAACGGGGATTTCCTGGGATTGGGATTTCCTGGGAACAGGGATTTCCTGGATTGGGAATTTCTTGCAATCCAGGTGAGCTGGGATTGGGGATTTCCTGGGAATGGGGTCCCAGGTGAGCTGGGATTGGGGATTTCCTACAGTCCAGGTAAGCCTGGAACAGGGATTTCCTGGGATTGGGAATTTCTTACAATCCGGGTGAGCTGGGAATGGGGATTTCCTGGGATTGGGAATTTCTTACAATCCAGGTGAACTGGGAGCGCAGATTTCCTGGGATTGGGGTTCCAGATAAAATGGGAGCGGGGATTTCCTGGGATTGGGGATTTCCTGGGATCCAGGTGAGCTGGGAATGGGGATTTCCTGGGATTGAGGTTCCAGTTGAGCCTGGGAACAGGAATTTCCTGTGACCCCTGTGCTTTGCCAAAAATCCCCTGGAATAACAGGAATAATTCCCCTGTGCATTCCCAAAAAACCTCCTTGGAATAGACCAGCTTGGATCCACCCAGGACAGTGGAAGGTGTGAGGAAAGGGCCGAGCTGAGCTCGGAATCCCCTCCCAACCCCCAAAATTCCCTGGAATTCCACAGAACAATTCCATCCTCAAGAATCCTCCCATCATTCCTGATGGAATCCCCATTCCCTCCCCAGCATTTTCCTCATTTTCCCACCCTGATCCTGTGTGAGGGGGGGGTTTAAGCTGGGCTTTGCAGCGCTCGTTAGTTTGGTTTTAGTTTTGTTCGTTTTCCCTCAGAGCCGGGATTAATTAAACGCGGTCGAGGCGATTCCCGTGCTGGGGTTGGATGTTCATTGTGTCTGATCAGGAATTACCCCAAAGATTGGATGGGAATCCACCCCAATCCCAAAGATTGGATGGGAATCCACCCCAATCCCAAAGATTGGATGGGAATCCACCCCAATCCTCCAAAGATTGGATGGGAATCCACCCCAATCCCAAAGATTGGATGGAAATCCACCCCAGTCCCAAATCTTGGATGGAAATGCTCTCGAATACCCCAAATTTTGGATGGAAATCCACCCCGACCCCAAAGATTGGATGGGAATTCACCCCAATCCCAAAGATTGGATGGAAATCCACCCCAATCCCAAACCTTGGATGGGAATCCACCCCAATCCCAAACCTTGGACCCTTCCCTCGGGACAGGATTCCCGTGCTGGGGTTGGGTGTTCATTGTGTCTGATCAGGAATGACACAAAGTGTGGCAGCACCTCCAGATCCTCAAAGCACCCCAAAGATTGGATGGGAATCCACCCCAATCCCAAAGATTGGATGGGAATCCACCCCAACCCCAAATCTTGGATGGGAATCCACCCCAATCCCAAATCTTGGATGGAAATCCACCCCAATCCCAAATCTTGGATGGGAATCCACCCCAATCCCAAAGATTGGATGGAAATCCACCCCAATCCCAAATCTTGGATGGGAATCCACCCCAATCCCAAATTTTGGACCCTTCCCTCGGGACAGGATTCCCGTGCTGGGGTTGGGTGTTCGTTGTGTCTGATCAGGAATGACACAAAGTGTGGCAGCACCTCCAGCTCTGGCTCCAAGTGGGGAAAAGGCTCCAGCTGAGGCTGCTCCGAGGCCTTTGGAAGCCAAACCCTGCAAGAGAAGTTGAATCCCGACATTATTGATCCTCCTGGCCCAGTCATGGATTCCCAGCACCCTCAGAGTGACATTGACTGAGCAGCCAAAGGTCACTGCCCCACTTCTGTGGGGAAGAAGAAGAACAAAGGAAAAGACACCACCCCAAATTCTCCATCTTGTCCCATCTCCACCCCTGTACTGTAAAAACCTCAAATTTAAAACCCATCAGCCAGTGAAAACACACCTGACCCACCACACATTGGTGATTTCTCACTCAGTATTCAGATTTCTATTTCTATTTTCTATTTCTATTTCTATATTTCTATATTTCTGTATTTCTGTATTTCTGTATTTCTATATTTCTATATTTCTATATTTCTATATTTCTATATTTCTATTTCTATATTTCTATTTCTATATTTCTATATTTCTATATTTCTATATTTATATATTAATATTTCCCAGCCTTCTCCAAGGTTCCAGCTCCAGAGCAGTGTTTTCCAGGGTGGGGTCTGTGCCTGGAAGCACAGAAAGCTCCAAAAACTCCGGATTTCTGGGATCCAGCAATCCTGGGGGAATCCAAGATCCCAAATCTCCTTTTCCAGGTCTCCCTCCGACTCCAGTCCAGCTCCTGTATCCCGTCTCCAGGTTCAGCAACGTCAAATCCCTGCAGCACCTCTGCCGCTTCCGCATCCGGCAGCTGGTCAGGATCGACCACATCCCGGAGCTCCCTCTGCCCAAGTGAGTCCTGCCATTCCCTGGATCCATCCCTGGCACTCCCTGGATCCATCCCTGGCACTCCCTGGATCCATCCCTGCCATTCCCCCTGGATCCATCCCTGCCATTCCCCCTGGATCCATCCCTGCCATTCCCCCTGGATCCATCCGTGGCATTCCCTGGATCCATCCCTGGCACTCCCTGGATCCATCCCTGGCATTCCCCCTGGATCCATCCCTGCCATTCCCCCTGGATCCATCCCTGCCATTCCCCCTGGATCCATCCCTGGCACTCCCCCTGGATCCATCCCTGCCATTCCCCCTGGATCCATCCCTGCCATTCCCCCTGGATCCATCCCTGCCATTCCCCCTGGATCCATCCCTGCCATTCCCCCTGGATCCATCCCTGCCATTCCCCCTGGATCCATCCCTGCCATTCCCCCTGGATCCATCCCTGCCATTCCCCCTGGATCCATCCCTGCCATTCCCTGGATCCATCCCTGCCATTCCCTGGATCCATCCCTGCCATTCCCTCTGGATCCATCCCTGCCATTCCCTGGATCCATCCCTGCCATTCCCCCTGGATCCATCCCTGCCATTCCCCCTGGATCCATCCCTGCCATTCCCCCTGGATCCATCCCTGCCATTCCCCCTGGATCCATCCCTGGCACTCCCTGGATCCATCCCTGGCACTCCCTGGATCCATCCCTGCCATTCCCCCTGGATCCATCCCTGCCATTCCCCCTGGATCCATCCCTGCCATTCCCCCTGGATCCATCCCTGCCATTCCCCCCGGATCCATCCCTGCCATTCCCCGGATCCATCCCTGCCATTCCCTGGATCCATCCCTGGCACTCCCTGGATCCATCCCTGGCACTCCCTGGATCCATCCCTGCCATTCCCCCTGGATCCATCCCTGGCACTCCCTGGATCCATCCCTGCCATTCCCTGGATCCATCCCTGCCATTCCCCGGATCCATCCCTGCCATTCCCTGGATCCATCCCTGCCATTCCCTGGATCCATCCCTGCCATTCCCTGGATCCATCCCTGCCATTCCCCCTGGATCCATCCCTGCCATTCCCCCTGGATCCATCCCTGCCATTCCCCCTGGATCCATCCCTGCCATTCCCCCTGGATCCATCCCTGCCATTCCCCTGGATCCATCCCTGCCATTCCCCCTGGATCCATCCCTGCCATTCCCCGGATCCATCCCTGCCATTCCCTGGGTCCATCCCTGGCACTCCCTGGATCCATCCCTGACACTCCCTGGATCCATCCCTGCCATTCCCCCTGGATCCATCCCTGCCATTCCCTGGATCCATCCCTGACACTCCCTGGATCCATCCCTGCCATTCCCTGGATCCATCCCTGCCATTCCCTGGATCCATCCCTGCCATTCCCTGGGTCCATCCCTGGCACTCCCTGGATCCATCCCTGACACTCCCTGGATCCATCCCTGCCATTCCCCCTGGATCCATCCCTGCCATTCCCTGGATCCATCCCTGACACTCCCTGGATCCATCCCTGCCATTCCCTGGATCCATCCCTGCCATTCCCCCTGGATCCATCCCTGCCATTCCCTGGATCCATCCCTGCCATTCCCCCTGGATCCATCCCTGCCATTCCCTGGATCCATCCCTGCCATTCCCCCTGGATCCATCCCTGCCATTCCCCCTGGATCCATCCCTGCCATTCCCTGGATCCATCCCTGGCACTCCCTGGATCCATCCCTTCCTTCCCTTCTTTCCCAGGATCTGGGAATGTTGGAGGGGTTGTGGCTCAGGAATCCGGCTCTTCCCGGTGCTTTTTTGGGAAAGAGCCCCGGGTTGTGTTTTGGGAGTTCTGGAGGGGCTGTGACTCAGGGGTCTGGATCATCCCAATGTTTTTCCAGGGAAGAGGCCCTGGTTGTGTTTTGGGAATTTCTGGCTCATGGATCCGGATCTTCCCAGTGTTTTTCCTGGAAGAGCCCCTGGTTGTGTTTTGGGAATTTGTGGCTCATGGATCTGTCTCTTCCCAGTGTTTTTTTCCTGGAAAAGAGGCTCTGGTTGCATTTTTGGGAATTTCTGGTTCAGGGATCTGTCTCTTCCCACTGTTTTTTTTTTTTCTGGAAAAGAGGCTCTGGTTGCATTTTTGGGAATTTCTGTCTCATGGATCCAGCTCTTCCCAGTGTTTTTTTTTCTGGAAAAGAGGCTCTGGTTGTGTTTTTGGGAATTTCTCACTCAAGGATCCGTCTCTTTCCGATGTTGTTTTTTTCTGGATAAGGGGCTCTGGTTGTATTTTTGGGAATTTGTGGCTCATGGATCCGTCTCTTCCCAGCGTTTTTTTTTCTGGAAAAGAGGCTCTGGTTGTGTTTTTGGGAATTTGTGGCTCAGGGATCTGTCTCTTCCCAGCGTTTTTCCTGGAGGAGGCTCTGGTTGTATTTTTGGGAATTTCTGTCTCATGGATCCAGCTCTTCCCAGCGTTTTTTTTCTGGAAAAGAGGCTCTGGTTGCATTTTTGGGAATTTCTCACTCAAGGATCCGTCTCTTTCCGATGTTGTTTTTTTCTGGATAAGGGGCTCTGGTTGTATTTTTTGGAATTTGTGGCTCAGGGATCCAGCTCTTCCCAGCGTTTTTTTCCTGGAAAAGGGGCTCTGGTTGCATTTTGGGAATTTCTGTCTCATGGATCCGTCTCCTCCCGCTGTTTTTCCAGGCCCCTGATCTCCTACATCCGCAAGTTCTATTACTATGACCCGCAGGAGGAGCAGTACCTGTCGCTGAAGGAGGCTCAGCTCATCTCCCGACACAGGCACGAGCCCCAGCCCTCCACGTAGCCCAGACAGCGGCACTGACGGTGGGGAATGGTCGGGAATGGTCGGGAATGGGCTGGGAATGTGCTGGGAATGGTGGGGAATGGGCTGGGAATGGTGGGGAATGGGCTGGGAATGGTGGGGAATGGGCTGGGAATGTGCTGGGAATGGTGGGGAATGGGCTGGGAATGGTGGGGAATGGGCTGGGAATGGTGGGGAATGGGCTGGGAATGTGCTGGGAATGGTGGGGAATGGGCTGGGAATGGTGGGGAATGGGCTGGGAATGGTGGGGAATGGGCTGGGAATGGGCTGGGAATGGTGGGGAATGGGCTGGGAATGGTGGGGAATGGGCTGGGAATGTGCTGGGAATGGTGGGGAATGGGCTGGGAATGTGCTGGGAATGGTGGGGAATGGGCTGGGAATGGTCTGGGAATGTTCTGGAAATTGTTTGGGAATGGTCTGGAAATTGTCTGGGAATGGTCTGGAAGTTGTCTGGGAATGGTCTGGAAATTGGGAATGGTCTGGGAATAGTGTCAGGTGGTTTGGGAATGGTTTGGGAATGCTTGGGAATGGTCTGAGGTGGTCTGGGAATTGTCTGAGAATAGTGTCAGGTGGTGTGGGAATGGTGGGAAATGGTCTGGAAATTGGGAATGGTCAGGAGTGGTCTGGGAATGGCGTGGGGTGGTCTGGGAATAGTGTCAGGTGGTGTGGGAATGGTTGGGAATGGTTGGGATTGGTCTGGAATGCTTTGGGAATGGTCTGGGAATGGTTCAGGAGTTCAGGAATGGTCTGGGAATGACAACCATCCCCATCTCCATTCCCAATCCCATTCCTGTTCCTATTCCTATTCCCCATTCCCTGTTCCCACCCTGTTCCTATTCTCATTCCATTCCCAATCCCATTCCATTCTCCATTCCTGTTCCCGTTCCCATTCCCCATCCCAATTCCCATTCCCACTCCACTCCCACTCCATTCCTATTCCCCATTCCCACCCCATTCCCAACCCCAATCCAATTCCCATTCCCCCTCTCCTCCAGTCCCCCATCCCTCCCATTCCCATCTGATCCCAATTCCCGGTGGTTTTTCCTGGCAGGAATTTGGTTGTTGCCCTCCTGCCGTGCTGGGGAAGAGGCTGAGCTCCTGCTGCTGCTGCTCCTGGAGGAGAGGGCCCAGCATTCCCAGGAATCCCAGCATTCCCAGGAATCCCAGCATTCCCAGGAATCCCAGAAATCCCAGGAATCCCAGAATTCCCAGGAAATGCAGCAGAGCAGGATCCTGGGAAAAGGAATCCTGGGGGAACCAAGCCCGGCCCCAAGGGGTCCCTGCAGAACAAAGAATGTCGTGGCACTATTCCCAACTTTTCCTGGAAGTTTTCAGTTTGGATGCCTCTGGAATTTTTTAGTTTTTTAAGATTTTTTTTTTTTTGGATTTTCAGCATGAGGAAAAAAACTGATCCCGCTGGATTTTTCTGATCCTGCTGGATTTTTCCGATCCTGCCTTGGGAATTTCAAGGTGGGGAAGAGGAAGGAAAAAAAAAAAAAAAGAGGGAATTCTCTGGGAAGATCCATTTGCTCCGTGGCAAGGCTTTGATCCTCACTGGAGAGCTGCAAACAGAGCCAGGGGCATGGAATAATCCCTGGGAATAATCCCTGGGAATAATCGAAGTGTGGAGTTCTGAGCAGCTCCCCCACCTCCCAGGATTTGGGAAAAGAAATCCAAACCCTCCTGGACTGGCAGGAGCATCCTGGGAAAAGCTGGAAGGAAGGAAGGAAGAGCTTGGGATGTGATGGATCCAAAGGGAACATTCCCAAACCAACACTTGGGAAGATTCCCCCTGGGAAGGTGGAAAAGCTGCTGCTGGAATTGCTGGAGTTGTCCCTGGATCCTGCAGGGATCCCAAACTTCCAGAGCCGTTTCCAGAAGATTCCAGAGGCTGGGAATGATTTCCTTTGGACTCTCCTGGAGCAGCTTCCTCCTCTCCCTGGGACACTGGGAACAGCAAATCCAGGAGAGTTGAATTTGGGCACGGGATTCCCTGGATTTGGGCACGGGATTCCCTGGATTTGGGCACGGGATTCCCTGGATTTGGGCACGGGATTCCCTGGATTTGGGCACGGGATTCCCTGGATTTGGGCACAGGGTTCCCTGGATTTGGGCACGGGATTCCCTGGATTTGGGCACGGGATTCCCTGGATTTGGGCACAGGGTTCCCTGGATTTGGGCACGGGATTCCCTGGATTTGGGCACAGGATTCCCTGGATTTGGGCACGGGATTCCCTGGATTTGGGCACAGGGTTCCCTGGATTTGGGGCACGGGATTCCCTGGATTTGGGCACGGGATTCCCTGGATTTGGGCACAGAATTCCCTGGATTTGGGCATGGGATTCCCTGGATTTGGGGCACAGGATTCCCTGGATTTGGGCACAGAATTCCCTGGATTTGGGCACGGGATTCCCTGGATTTGGGCACAGGGTTCCCTGGATTTGGGCACGGGATTCCCTGGATTTGGGCACAGAATTCCCTGGATTTGGGCACAAGATTCCCTGGATTTGGGCACGGGATTCCCTGGATTTGGGCACGGGATTCCCTGGATTTGGGCACAGGGTTCCCTGGATTTGGGCACAGGATTCCCTGGATTTGGGCACAGAATTCCCTGGATTTGGGCACGGGATTCCCTGGATTTGGGCACAGGGTTCCCTGGATTTGGGCACGGGATTTCCTGGTTTTGGGCACAGGATTCCCTGGATTTGGGCACAGGATTCCCTGGATTTGGGGCACAGGATTCCCTGGATTTGGGCACAGGATTCCCTGGATTTGGGCACGGGATTCCCTGGATTTGGGCACGGGGTTCCCTGGATTTGGGCACGGGATTCCCTGGATTTGGGGCACAGGATTCCCTGGATTTGGGCACAGGATTCCCTGGATTTGGGCACGGGATTCCCTGGATTTGGGCACAGAATTCCCTGGATTTGGGCACGGGATTCTCTGGATTTGGGCACGGGATTCTCTGGATTTGGGCACGGGATTCCCTGGATTTGGGCACGGGATTTCCTGGTTTTGGGCACAGGATTTCCTGGATTTGGGCACAGGGTTCCCTGGATTTGGGCACAGAATTCCCTGGATTTGGGGCACGGGATTCCCTGGATTTGGGCACAGAATTCCCTGGATTTGGGGCACAAGATTCCCTGAATTTGGGGCACAGGGTTCCCTGGATTTGGGCACGGGATTCCCTGGATTTGGGCACGGGATTCCCTGGATTTGGGCACGGGATTCCCTGGATTTGGGCACGGGATTCCCTGGATTTGGGCACAGAATTCCCTGGATTTGGGCACGGGATTCTCTGGATTTGGGCACGGGATTCTCTGGATTTGGGCACGGGATTCCCTGGATTTGGGCACGGGATTTCCTGGTTTTGGGCACAGGATTTCCTGGATTTGGGCACAGGGTTCCCTGGATTTGGGCACAGAATTCCCTGGATTTGGGGCACGGGATTCCCTGGATTTGGGCACAGAATTCCCTGGATTTGGGGCACAAGATTCCCTGAATTTGGGGCACAGGGTTCCCTGGATTTGGGCACGGGATTCCCTGGATTTGGGCACGGGATTCCCTGGATTTGGGCACGGGATTCCCTGGATTTGGGCACAGAGGGGAGAGGTTTGGGAATGGGGAGAGGTTTGGGAATGGGGAGAGGTTTGGGAATGGGGAGAGGTTTGGGAATGGGGAGCAGTGGATCAGGGAATGGGAGCTGGGATTGTTCTGGGGGGGGAAAGGCAAGATCCTGCTCTGGAATGGGGCTTGGGAGAATTCCTGCTCTTCCCCATCCCAGTGTCCCAGAATTTTCCAGTGTCCTCATCCCAGTGTCCCATCCCAGTTTCCCTGGGTCTTCCTGTGTCCCATCCCTGTGTCCCCAGAGCTCCCCTGAGGGTGGATCCCTTGGGATCTGTGTGGGATCCATTCCCAAAAATCCCTTGGGACTGGGGGAATCCCTTCCCAAAAATCCCTTGGGATCAAGGGGATCCCCTCCCAAAAAATCCCTTGGGATCTGTGTGGGATCCCTTCCCAAAAATCCCTTGGGATTGGAGGATCCCTTTCCCAAAAATCCCTTGGGATCTGTGTGGGATCCCTTCCCAAAAATCCCTTGGGATTGGAGGATCCCTTTCCCAAAAATCCCTGGGGATTGGAGGATCCCTTTCCCAAAAATCCCTTGGGATCTGTGTGGGATCCCTTCCCAAAAATCCCTTGGGATTGGAGGATCCCTTTCCCAAAAATCCCTGGGGATTGGAGGATCCCTTTCCCAAAAATCCCTTGGGATCTGTGTGGGATCCCTTCCCAAAAATCCCTTGGGATTGGAGGATCCCTTTCCCAAAAATCCCTTGGGATCTGTGTGGGATCCCTTCCCAAAAATCCCTTGGGATCAAGGGATCCCTCCCCAAAAATCCCTTGGGATCTGTGTGGGATCCCCTTCCCAAAAATCCCTGGGGATTGGGGGATCCCTTCCCAAAAATCCCTGGGGATTGGGGGATCCCTTCCCAAAAATCCCTTGGGATTGAAGGATCCCTTCCCAAAAATCTCTTGGGATTGGGGGATCCTGGCACTGCTGTCTCCAACTGTGCCTCCAGCTGCAGAGCACGACCAGTGCTCCCAGTGCCACCCTGGGGTGTCCCAGTGCTCCCAACCCACCCTGGGGTGTCCCCAGTCCCTAAAAATCCACTCCAGGGAGCTCCCAGTGCTCCCAGTGCCCCAAACCCTCGTCCTGGGCTTCTCCCAGTGCCTCAAAAATCCACTTTTGGCAGCTCCCAGTGCTCCCAGTGCCACCCTGGGGTGCTCCCAGTGCTCCCAGTGCCACCCTGGGGTGCTCCCAGTGCCCCAAACCCCACCCTGGGAGTCTCCCAGTGCCCCAAAATCCCACCCTGGGCAGTTCCCAGTGCTCCCAGTGCCCCAAAACTTCATCCTAGGCTTCTCCCAGTGCCCAAAAATCCACCTTGGGCAGGTCCAGTGCCACCCTGGGGTTCTCCCAGTGCTCCCAGTGCCACCCTGGGGTTCTCCCAGTGCCCAAAATCCCACCCTGGGCAGCTCTTAGTCCCTGAGAATTCACTCTGGGGTGTTCCCAATGCTCCCAGTGTCACCCTGGGGTGTTCCCAGTGCCCCAAAATCCCACCCTGGGGTTCTCCCAGTGCTCCCAGTGCCCCAAAAAGCCATCCTGGGGTTTTCCCAGTGCCCAAAAATCCACCTTGAGCAGCTCCCAGTGCCCCAAACCCCACCCCGGGGTTCTCCCAGTGCTCCCAGTGCCCCAAAAAGCCATCCTGGACAGTTCCCAGTGCTCCCAGTGCCATCCTGGGGTGCTCCCAGTGCCCCAAAATCCCACCTTGGGGTTCTCCCAGTGCTCCCAGTGCCATCCTGGGGTGCTCCCAGTGCCCCACAAATCCATCCTGGACAGTTCCCAGTGCTCCCAGTGCCATCCTGGGGTGCTCCCAGTGCCCCAAAAATCCACCCTGGGCAGTTCCCAGTGCTCCCAGTGTCACCCTGGGGTGTTCCCAGTGCCCCAAAATCCCACCTTGGGGTTCTCCCAGTGCTCCCAGTGCCCAAAAATCACATCTTTGGAAGATCCCAGTGCCCAAAATCACACCCTGGGGTTCTCCCAGTTCTCCCAGTGTCACCCTGGGAGTCTCCCAGTGCCCCAAAATACCACCCTGGGGTGCTCCCAGTGCCACCCTGGGGTGTTCCCAGTGCTCCCAGTGCCCCAAATCTTCATCCTGGGGTTTTCCCAGTGCCCAAAAATCTACCTTGAGCAGCTCCCAGTGCTCCCAGTGCCACCCTGGGGTTCTCCCAGTGCTCCCAGTGCCATCCAGGGGTGCTCCCAGTGCCCCAAAATCCCACCCTGGGGTTCTTCCAGTGCTCCCAGTGCCCAAAAAATCCACCCTGGAGTTCTCCCAGTGCTCCCAGTGCCATCCTGGGAGTCTCCCAGTGCCCCAAAATCCCACCCTGGGGTTCTCCCAGTGCTCCCAGTGCCATCCTGGGGTGCTCCCAGTGCCCCAAAAATCCACCCTGGGCAGTTCCCAGTGCTCCCAGTGCCACCCTGGGGTGCTCCCAGTGCCCCAAAATCCCACCTTGGGGTTCTCCCAGTGCTCCCAGTGCCCAAAAAATCACATCTTTGGAAGCTCCCAGTGCCCAAAATCCCACCCTGGAGTTCTCCCAGTTCTCCCAGTGTAACCCTGGGAGTCTCCCAGTGCCCCAAAATCCCACCCTGGGGTGTTCCCAGTGCTCCCAGTGCCCCAAATCTTCATCCTGGGGTTTTCCCAGTGCCCAAAAATCCACCTTGAGCAGCTCCCAGTGCTCCCAGTGCCATCCTGGGGTGCTCCCAGTGCCCAAAAAATCCACCTTGGGGTTCTCCCAGTGCTCCCAGTGCCATCCTGGGAGTCTCCCAGTGCCCCAAAAATCCATCCTGGACAGTTCCCAGTGCTCCCAGTGCCACCCTGGGGTGTTCCCAGTGCTCCCAGTACTCCCAGTCCGGGAATTTCCCAGGATTCCTTTGGAAAAGGAATGAGCAGAATTCCAGCAGGACCTGGCCAGGATTTTGGGAATCACCCTTTGGAATTTTAAAACAAAACAAAAAACCACAACAAAAAGCAGCTTTTGCTTCGTTTTATTTTGAATTTTAATTTTGAATTTTTTTTTTTTTTTTTTTTGGGTGTGTGTTTAATTTATTCGAATAGTGGCTGTATAATTTATTTTCATAAATATATGAGAAAAGTTACTAAATGGTTAAAAAAAGAAAAAAGAATAATAATAATAATAATAGTAATAAAAAAAAAAACCAAACGGACTTTGCAGGCCAATCTTTCAGATTTAATGAAGAAAAAAAAAAATAATTAATAATAATAATATTAATAATAATGGTTTTTGATATGAACCACAAATGCACTTTTGGGTGTGTTTGGTTATTTTTTGGGGTGGGGAGCTGTGGGGTTTGTGTGTAAATATTGTATTTATAGGCATGTTTGGCCTCTTGTGGGGGATTTTAGGAACTGCTGGTGTGGAATTCCTGGATTTTGGGGGTTTGGGGATTTTTTTTTTTTTTTTTTTTTTGGTGGGGGGATTTTTTGTTTTTTTTTTTTTCTTCCTACGGGGTCAGCCAGGAAGAGCTGACTTGGTGTTTGTAAAACTCATTTTTAGCGTCGTTTTTTGGGGTTTTTTTGGGGGTTGTTTGGGATTTTGGGTTTTTTTTTTGCTGTTGGGAAGGGGGTGGGAAGGGAAGAGAAGAAGGGTTTGAAATAAAAATCTTGGAAATTGCTGGATTTTTATTTTTTTTAATTTTTTTTTGTGGTGCATTCTGAGTCCCTGACCCCCTCCCATCCCCCCCCAGGTCCTTTTTTTTTGGGGGGCATCCTGGAACCCCAAAATCCATCAGGAAGTTCTCGGTGCCCCCAAAAATGTTTGGGATGGAGCTTGGGGTGCCCCAAAAATCCATCAGGGATCTCCCAATGTCCAAAAATGTTTGGGATGGAGCTCGGGGTGCCCCAAAAATCCATCAGGGTGTCCCCAAAAATTTAAGGGGGAGCCCAAAATCCCACCCCAAAATCCCATCCTTTAAATCCCATCCCAGAATTCCATCCCAAAATCCCAAATCCCCCTCCTGCCCCCCCCTTTCCCTTCCCCCCAAATTCTCCCCCGGGCGCGGCGAATCGAAGGCGGCGGCAGAGCCGGGGCTGGGGGGGGGTCGGGGAGCTTCATCCCCCCCATCCTCCTCTTCCTCCTCTTCATCCCCCCCATCCTCCTCTTCCTCATCCCCCCATCCTCCTCTTCCTCCTCTTCATCCCCTCCATCCTCCTCTTCATCACCTCCATCCCCCCCCATCCTCCTCCTCCTCTTCATCCCCCCATCCTCCTCTTCCTCCTCCTCATCCCCCCATCCTCTTCTTCCTCCTCTTCATCTCCTCCTCTTCATCCCCTCCATCCCCCATCCTCCTCTTCTTCATCCCTCTCCATCTCCCCGATCCCCCATCCTCCTCCTCTTCTTCATCCCCTCCATCCTCCTCTTCCTCCTCCTCTTCATCACCTCCTCATCCCCCCATCCCCATCCTCCTCTTCTTCATCCCTCTCCTCTTCATCTCCCCGATCCCACCATCCTCTTCCTCCTCTTCATCCCCTCCTTATCCTCCCACATCCTCGTCTTCCTCTTCTTCATCCCCCCCATTCCCTCCACCCTCCTCCTCTTCATTCCCCCATCCCACCACATCCTCCTCCTCCTCCTCTTCTTCATCCCTCTCCTCTTCATCTCCCCGATCCCACCATCCTCTTCCTCGTCTTCATCCCCCTCCTCATCCCTCCCATCCTCCTCTTCTTCATCCCCCCATCTCCCCACATCCTCCTCTTCATCCCTCTCCCCTTCATCTCCCCCATCCCCCCACTCCTCTTCCTGTCCTCTTCATCCTCCTCTTCATCCCCTCCTCATGCCCCCATCCCCCCACATCCTCCTCCTCCTCTTCATCCTGCCACATCCTCCTCTTCCTGTCCTCTCCATCCTCCTCTTCATCCCCTCCTCATCCCCCACATCCTCCTCCTCCTCTTCATCCTGCCACATTCTCCTCTTCCTCCTCTTCATCCCCCCACATCCTCCTCCTCCTCTTCATCCTCCCACATCCTCCTCTTCCTCCTCTTCATCCCTCTCCATCCTCCTCTTCATCCCCTCCTCATCCCCCCATCCCCCCACTCCTCCTCCTCTTCATCCTCCCACATCCTCCTCTTCCTCCTCTCCATCCTCCTCTTCATCCCCTCCTCATCCCCTCACACTCTCCTCCTCCTCCTCTTCATCGCCTTCATCCCCATCATCCTCCTCTTCTTCATCCCTCCCCATCCTCCTCCTCCTCCTCTGCGCAAATCCGGGGGGATTTGGGGGTCCCTGGGATTGGCCACTCCTTGGGGACAGCGGTGGCCCTTGGGGACACTGGCAGTGTGGTGGCCCTTGGGGACAGTGGTGGCCCTTGGGGACAGCGGTGGCTCTCGGGGACAGTGGCCATGTGGTGGCTCTCGGGGACAGCGGTGGCTCTCGGGGACATTGGTGGCTCTCGGGGACAGTGGTGGTCCTTGAGGACATTGGTGGCTCTCGGGGACAGTGGCCATGTGGTGGCTCTCGGGGACATTGGTGGCTCTCGGGGACAGTGGTGGCTCTCGGGGACAGTGGTGGCCCTTGGGGACAGTGGTGGCTCTCGGGGACAGTGGTGGCTCTCGGGGACAGTGACGCTGCTGTGGCCCTTGGGGACAGTGAGGGTTTTTTTTTTTCTCTTGGGGTTTGTGTCCCTTTGGCTGCCAAAACACCCGAGGGGACCCTCCCCCACCGCACCCCCCATGGGAAATGGGGCGGATTTGGGGTCCCTGGGATAGGAAATGGGGCGGATTTGGGGTCCCCGGGATGGGGCAGATTTGGGGTCTCAGGGATAGGAAATGGGGCGGATTTGGGGTCTCAGGGGTAGGAAATGGGGCGGATTTGGGGTCTCAGGGATAGGAAATGGGGCAGATTTGGGGTCCCCGGGATAGGAAATGGGGCGGATTTGGGGTCTCAGGGATGGGGCAGATTTGGGGTCCCCAGGTTGGGAAATGGAGCAGATTTGGGGTCTCAGGAATGAGGAGCGGGGTGGATTTGGGGTCCCCGAGATAGGAAATGAGGCGGATTTGGGGTCCCCGAGATGGAGAACGGGGTGGATTTGGGGGTCTCAGGAATGCAGCAAGTTTGGGGTCTCAGGGATGGGAAATGAGGCCGATTTGGGGTCTCAGCAATGAGGAGCGGGGCAGATTTGGGGTCTCCGCACCCCGAGGACTCTTTGGGGCGGTGCCGAAGGCGGGAATGCGCCGGGAATGCGGGACCCCCCAGCCCGGAGGGGAACCGGGGCACCCCCTCACCGCCCCAAAAAAAAGCCGCTTTTGTGCGGCCGCCTCCGAGCGCGGCTGGAAAAGCCCCAGCGGGGCCGGGGTTTTATTTTTAGCCTTCATTTGCATCAGCAAGCGGCGGCCCCGGACAAAAGGCGCTTTCTTCCCTCTCGCCTCCCCCCTCCGACCCCAATCCCGCGGGTGCTGCTGCTCCCCTGGGCCCCCCGGGACCCCCGAGTGGGGTTCAGGGAAAAGGGGAGGGGGCTCCTGGTGGTGCCCACCCTGTGCAAAAAAAACCTCGCTGGGTGTTAGGGTGCTGCTGGCCGGGTTTAAATCCTAAAATTCTGGCCCTAAATCCCGACACTAAATCCTGCCCCAAAGTTCTGTCCCTAAATTCTATCCCAATCCCAGCCCTAAATTCCATCTCCAAATTCCATTCATAAATCCCATCCCTAATTCCTGTCCCTAAATCCCATCCCAAAATCTCATCCCTAATTCCTGTCCCTAAATCCCATCCCAAAATCTCATCCAGTAATTCTGTCTCTAAATCCCATCCCCAAATCCCATCCCAAAATTCCAGCCCTAAATCCCATCCCAAAATTCTGACCCTAAATCTCAGCCCTAAATCCTATCTCAAAATCCTAGCCCTAAATCCCATCCTAAAATTCTGGCCCCAAATCCCTGCTGTAAGTCCTGTCCCTAAATCCCATCCTAAAATTCCGGCCCTAAATCCTGTTCCTAAGGAACAAGGGAAACTGAGGCAGGGATAAATCCAAGGGAAACTGAGGCAGGGCCAGGATCATTCCAAGGGAAACTGAGGCACAGTTCCTAAATCCCATCCCAAAATTCTGTCCCTTAAATCCCATCCCAAAGCCCCATCCTAAATCTCTAATCCCTCAACCCAAGGGAATCTGGATCAACCCAGGGGAAACTGAGGCACAGCCCGGGGCCCTGCCAGGTCAGCAGAGGCCGAGCTTGGGGCCGTGCCCGGGCTGTGGGGCTGAGCTTTGGGCTGTGCCCGGGCTGTGGGGCTGAGCTTTGGGCCGAGCTTTGGGCCGTGCCCGGGCTGTGGGGCTGAGCTTTGGGCCGTGCCTGGTGTTCCAAGGCCGAGCTTGGGGCCATGCCTGGGCTGTGGGGCTGAGCTTTGGGCCGAGCTTGGGGCCGTGTCTGGGCTGTGGGGCTGAGCTTTGGGCCGAGCTTGGGGTCGTGCCTGGGCTGTGGGGCCGAGCTTGGGGCCGTGCCTGGGCTCTGGGGCTGAGCTTTGGGCTGAGCTTTGGGCCGAGGTTTGGGCCGTGCCTGGTGCTCCAAGGCCGAGCTTGGGGCCGTGCCCGGGCTGTGGGGCTGAGCTTTGGGCCGAGTTTTGGGCCGTGCCTGGGCTCTGGGGCTGAGCTTTGGGCCGAGCTTGGGGCCATGCCAGGGCTGTGGGGCTGAGCTTTGGGCCGTGCCCGGTGCTCCAAGGCCGAGCTTGGGGCCGTGCCCGGGCTGTGGGGCCGAGCTTTGGGCCGAGCTTGGGGCCGTGCCCGGGCTGTGGGGCTGAGCTTTGGGCCGAGCTTGGGGCCGTGCCCGGGCTGTGGGGCTGAGCTTTGGGCCGAGCTTGGGGCCGTGCCCGGGCTGTGGGGCTGAGCTTTGGGCCGAGCTTGGGGCCGTGCCCGGGCTCTGGGGCTGGGCTTTGGGCCGAGCTTGGGGTCGTGCCCGGGCTCTGAGGCTGGGCTTTGGGCCGAGCTTGGGGCCGTGCCCGGGCTGTGGGGCCGAGCTTTGGGCCGAGCTTGGGGCCGTGCCCGGGCTGTGGGGCTGAGCTTTGGGCCGTGCCCGGTGCTCCAAGGCCGAGCTTGGGGCCGTGCCCGGGCTGTGGGGCTGAGCTTTGGGCCGAGTTTGGGGCCATGCCCGGGCTATGGGGCCGAGCTTGGGGCTGTGTCCGGGCTGCGGGGCTGAGCTTTGGGCCCAGCTTGGGGCCGTGCCCGGGCTGTGGGGCTGAGCTTTGGGCCGAGCTTGGGGCCGTGCCCGGGCTGTGGGGCCGAGCTTTGGGCCCAGCTTGGGGCCGTGCCCGGGCTGTGGGGCCGAGCTTTGGGCCGAGCCTGGGGCTGTGCCCGGGCTGTGGGGCCGAGCTTTGGGCCGTGCCCGGGCTGTGGGGCTGAGCTTTGGGCCGTGCCTGGTACTCCAAGGCCGAGCTTGGGGCTGTGCCCGGGCTGTGGGGCTGAGCTTTGAGCCGTGCCTGCTGCTCCAAGGCCGAGCTTGGGGCCGTGCCCGGGCTGTGGGGCTGAGCTTTGGGCCGAGCTTGGGGCCGTGCCCGGGCTCTGAGGGCGGGCTCGGTGCCCGCTGTCCCCGGGCGGGCCCCGGCGGGCGCTGGCAGTGCCCCAGGGGTCAGCGGGGCTGGCACCGGCGCTGCTCCGAGCTAACATTTACCCAGCCCCGAGGGCTTGGCTGGCACCGGGGCAAGGCTGGGCCCGGGCCACGAGCCACCGACTGCGGCATGCGGCGGGGGGGACAGTCAGTGCCACCACAGCCTTGTCACGGTGCCACCACAGCCTTGGCACTGCCACCACAGCCTTGGCACTGCCACCACGGCCCTGCCACAGTGCCACCACAGCCCTGGCACTGCCACCAGCAACCCTGGGAGATCCAGAGTACCGGGGAAATCTGGGAGAGGGATGGATGATGGATGGATGGTTGGATGGAATCCATGGATCCATGGATGGATGGATGATGGATGGATGGATGATGGATGGATGGATGGATGGATGATGGATGGATGGATGGATGGATGGATGATGGATGATGGATGGATGGATGGATGATGGATGGATGGATGGATGATGGATGGATGATGGATGGATGGATGATGGATGGATGGATGGATGGATGATGGATGGATGATGGGGATGGATGGATGGATGATGGATGGAATCCATGGATCCATGGATGATGGAGGGATGGATGATGGATGGATGGAATCCATGGATGGATGATGGATGATGGATGGATGGGATGGATGATGGATGGATGATGGATGGATGATGGATGGATGATGGATGGGATGGATGGATGGATGGAATCCATGGATCCATGGATGATGGATGGATGGATGATGGATGGATGGAACCAATGGATCCATGGATGGATGATGGATGAAGACGTGGAAGGACTCATGGATGGATGGATGGATGGATGGATGGATGATGGATGATGGATGGAATCCATGGATCCATGGATGATGGAGGGATGGATGGATGGATGGATGGATGGATGGATGGATGGATGGATGGAATCCATGGATCCATGGATGGATGATGGATGAAGACGTGGAAGGACTCATGGATGGATGAAGGAGGATTCGGAGCGGAGCCGGGTGCAGGTGGATGCAGAGGGAGGATGGAAGGAAGGAAGGAAGGAGGGAGGGAAGGAGGGATGGAGGAGGGGGGAAGCAGCGGGATGGGGCTGGCGGGGTCCCGGGGGGGCCGGGCGGAGGGGAGGGAGGGGAGGGCGGCGGCGGGGTCCGGGTGGGGCCGGGGGGCCCCCTCCCGTCGCCGCTCACATGACGCCGCTCCCGGGATGCGCCGGGCGGCGCCGGGCGTGGGCGGCGGCGGCGAGAGGCGGCGGCAGCGGGGCCGCACCGGGGCGCGCCGGCTCCGCCACCGACAGCGCCACCGACAGCGGCACCGACACCGGGACCAACACCGGCACCGGGACCGGCCCATGGCCCGCGGCCGGACCGCCTCGCCCGCCCCCTGAGCGGCCCCATGGAGCAGGTAGGATCGGAACCGGGATAAGGAGCGGCACCAGCACAGGGAGCGGGACCGGGGCTGGATCCGCCGCGGCGGGGACGGGACGGCTCCAGCCCCCACGGGGACGCCGCCATCCCGGGGGTGCGACACCCCCGGGGACCCCGTCCTGCTGCCGGGGGGACCCCACCTGCCCCCGCTGTGCTCCCCACCTGCTGCTTTCTGCCCCGCCGGGTCCCCACCCACCTTCCCCCGCCCTGTCCCCGCCCTGCCCCTGCTGCCCCGGCATCGCCCGAGCCCCACCGCAGCATCGCCCCCCTCGGCATCACCCCCTGCGACCCCCAGCGCCCCCCGTGAGCCTCAATCAGCCCAGGTGTGCCCTGGCACCCGCTCCCTGCTCTGCCACCGCCTCCCGGCACAGCCCGGCGTGGGTCTCGCCCGCGATTTGGGGAGGGGGTTTGTGCTCGGGGAACGGGGCTGGAGCCGCCCTGGGGTGTGGGAAAACCTCGGGGGGGTCCTTTCGTCTGTCTCCCCATCCCGGTCTTCACCGGCCAGCGCCTCCAGCCGCCGTCCCGCTCCGGACGGGCTCTGCTGTCCCTCCTCGCTGCCCACCCGGGGCTGGGGGTCTCTCCGACCCCCCAAGCCGTGGCTCTGAGTGGACAGGAGGGTCCCTGGGGTGCGGGACGCCCCCCTCCCCACCACCCCCCACCATTCCCCCCAATTTTAGGGTCCAGCTCCCTCCCCGCAGCCCCCGGGGGCTCTGCCTCGTGTTTCCCCCTCCTCCCCCATCCCTCCGGCTCAGCCCAGATCCCAAGGCAGGATTTAATTTCTCGTGGGTGCCCCGCACCCCGCGACCCTCCTCGGGGCTGGAGGGGGCTGGGACAGCTCTGGGGACCCGCACGGAGCCACCGCTGCGGGCGCGACACGTCCCCAGCACGCGGCGAGCTCCGGCCGCACGTTGGGGGCCGCGTGCTGCAAAATCCAACCCCCGCCTCCCCCGAACCGGGCACGGGAAGGGAAGGGGGGGACAGCACCGGGGGGTGTCACAGCGTGGCGATGTCACCCAGCCGGGTGACCACCCACCATCACCACCCCCTCACCCCACACCCTGGACCCCCGGGGAAAAAAAGCCACACGGGGAGGGGGGGGTGACACGGCGGGGTGACATCGTGCAGCATCCTCCCCCCCGGGGGTCCAGCATCCCCCCGGCTCCTCCGCTGCTCCCGGCTGCGTTTTTTTTTTTCCC
The DNA here is from genome assembly GCA_037013685.1 of Acridotheres tristis. Classification (NCBI taxonomy): domain Eukaryota; kingdom Metazoa; phylum Chordata; class Aves; order Passeriformes; family Sturnidae; genus Acridotheres; species Acridotheres tristis. Next base: position 4,264,574 of record CM072914.1, on the reverse strand, counting down.
CCCACTCTGGAAAAAAAAAAAAAAAAAATCCCCTCTTCCCACATCCAGCTGCAATGCAGAGGAGCTCCCGAGCCGCCCGCACGCCTTTCCCCGCCGCCCTGATTGGCGGCGACGCCTCTGGAAAGGAGCCCTGGTAATTTTTAGGCCGTGAGCGGCAGCAGGTTGGCATGTGCCCGCCGGCACCGGGCACGGCCCGGGAGGCTCCGGCAGCGCTGCCCTCCCCTCCTTCCCTCCTTCCTCCCCTCCCTCGTCTCCCTCCTCCCGGCAGCGGCACCCACATCCCACGGCAGCCGGGGATGCTGCGCAGCGCCCGGGGCGCCCCAAATCCCGCCAGCATCGCGGCCCCTCCCCGATGTGGGATGAGCACGTAAGTCCTGGTTGTGTTCCCCACTCTTCCTCTCGGGATTCCCGGCCCTGATTCCCCCCTCCCTGGGCTCGCTGTTGTTTATCCCGACGGCCCCGCCGGCGGGCAGGGAAGGAGGGGCTGGGGCCGTAACCCTTTCGTCTCGCCGCCCGCTCAAAATGGCTTCGTGCTGCTGCTGCCGCCAGGGAATGGGAGCTGCCAGCTGGAAGCGCCAGCCTGGAGCCGGGAGGGCGCTGGGGAGGGGGGCACACGGTGAGACCCCACCCCAGACGGGCACCCACGCCACCCCCGTGGCCACCCCCTGGTCACTCGGTCCGGTCTCGCCCCGCCCCGGCTCCGCTGTCCCCCTCCCCATCTCCTCCCCTCGCCTCGCTTTTGCTTTTTTTTCCTTGATTTTAATTCCCGGGATTAGGTTAAAACCCATCTTCCAGGCAGGATTCCCCTCTCGCTCCCTTTGTCTGCGGCGTGGAAGAGGCTCCGCAGGGAGCGGCAGCTCGGGAGGGCGGGCGGGGGGCTCCTGTTCCCCCCCAAAATCCGCTCCTGTTCTCCCCAAAATCCGCTCTTCTTCCTCCTAAAATCCGCTCCTGTTCCCCGAAAATCCGCTTCTCCTCCCAAAATCTGCTCTTGTTCCTCCCAAAATCCGCTCCTGTTCCCCCAAAATTCGCTCCTGTATCCCCCCAAAATCCCCTCTTCTTCCCCTCAAATCTATTCCTTCTCCCCCAAATCGACTTCTCCTCCCCTCAAATCCGCTCCTGTTCCCCCCAAATCCGCTCCTGTTCCCCCCCAAAATCCTCTCCTGTTCCCCCAAATCCGCTCCTGCTCCCCTCAGATCCGCTGCTGCAGCTGCCGGGATTTGGGATTTGTGATTTGTGATTTGGGATTTGTGATTTGTGATTTGTGATTTGGGATTTGGGATTTGTGATTTGGGATTTGTGATTTGGGGTTGGGGGGGATCGAGGAGCGCTGGATCTGCCCTCGGCAGGGAGGGGAGGGAGTCAGGGCGGTGATTTTCGGTGATTTTCGGGTGGATGGTCACGGAATGGGGCGTGGGGGAGCCCTGCCAGGTGTGTGCCGCTGTCACACCCTGCGCGTGGGGACACAAGGGCGGGGTGTCCCCCCCCGGGGGGGGCTGCGAGGGGCTGGGGTGGGGCTGGGGGAGACAAAGAACGGGAATTGTTTGAGGTGGGGAGGGAGCATGTGGGGCATGGTGGCACCAGCGCCTTGGGGACACCTGTGGGGACACTCCCAGGGGTCGGGGGGGGGGTCTCCTGGTGCACCCCAGGGTGGGGTTCAGCCCTCACCGCGTCCCTCGTGTGAGGGTCAGTCCCGGTGTCTGCAGAGTGAGAGGCCACAGGGCCAGCTCAGGTTGTGTCACCTCCCTGGGTGGCACTGGGGACACGGGAGGGGACTCAGACCCACGGCTGGGTCCTGCCACCAGTGGCTTTTCCTTTGCGGGATCCTCTGGCCGTGGGGTCACAGGCCGGACGTGGCCGTGTGTCCCCTGATGGGGGACACAGCAAGAGGGACCCCCGCGAGTGGCACTGCCACCTGAGAGGGTGGCACAGCTGGACGATGTCCCTGCCCGTGTCCTCTCGAAGGGACAGACGCTGCTCGGGGTGTCCCTCGGTGCCAAACCCATCCGGAGGGGACATTTCCCGGGAATCCCTCTGGACAGTGGCCGGGATGGCAGCGTGGCCGGGCATGGGTTGGCACGTCCCGCCTGGCACATCCCAGGGACGTGTCCCGTGCGGGGTCTGGTGACACAGGGACCCCCTGTGGGTGTCACAGTGGGGTGTGGGTGTCCGGCTGTGCCCTATCCCGTCACTCACATCCCTCTGATCGTCCCCTCCTGCTTCCCACGGCCGGGCAGGGGACAGCAGTGGTGGCAGTGACCCCGGGGGTCCCCTCAATGCTGGCATCCACATTTCCAGAGGGAAAAACCCTTCCATGCCACCCCTGGATGCTGTGGGTGGCACTAGGGTGGCACCATCCCTACCCCCGTCCTCATCCCTGGGTGACCCTTGTCCATTTCTGGGTGTCCCCTGTCCATCCCCAGTGTCCCCTGTCCATCCCCAGTGTCCCCTGTCCATCCCTGAGTGTCCCCTGTCCATCCCTGAGTGTCCCCTGTCCATCCCTAATTGTCCTCTGTCCATCTTTGAGTGTCCTCTCTCCATCCTTGGGTGTCCCCTGTCCATCACTGGGTGTCCCCTGTCCACCCCTGGGTGTCCCCTGTCCATCTCTGAGTGTCTTTGTCCATCCCCGAGTGTCCCCTGTCCACTCCTGAGTGTCTTTGTCCATCTCTGAGTGTCCCCTGTCCATCCCTGGGTGTCCCCTGTCCATCTCTGAGTGTCCCCTGTCCATCCCCGGGTGTCCCCTGTCCATCCCCAGTGTCCCCTGTCCATCCCTGAGTGTCCCCTGTCCATCCCCAGTGTCCCCTGTCCATCCCCAGTGTCCCCTGTCCATCCCTGAGTGTCCCCTGTCCATCCCCAGTGTCCCCTGTCCATCCTTGCTTTCTCAATGTCCTTTCTGGTCCCACCCCTGACTTTCCCTGTCCCCTCCCCGCTCCTGGCTGTCCCCTCCCATTCCAGCTGCAATGACAGATGTGGGAGCTGCCACCCCAGGAGCGGGTCCTGTCGCTGTGGCCTCTGTCCAGCCCCGAATTCCCGAGGTTTCCGCGCAGTTTCCGCGCAGTTTCCGCGCAGTTTCCGCGGCCGCTCGGGTGTTTATTTGCGCTGCTGGGGCCGCGCCCGCCCCGGCGGAGGGAGGAAGTTGTTGTTGACACGAGAGTTTCTCGATGGTGTCACGGGAAACTCGCACTTGGCAGCCGCGGTGTCGAGGGATGGCATTCCCGGGAATGTGGAATGGCACGGGATGGCATTCCCGGGATTTCAGGGTGGCACGGGATGGCATTCCTGGGATTTCAGGGTGGCACGGGATGGCATTCCTGGGAATGCGGGGCGGCACGGGATGGCATTCCTGGGATTTCAGGGCACCATGGGCTGGAATTCCCGGGATGCAACGGGCTGGCATTCCAGGGAATGTGGAATGGCACTGGATGGCATTCCCAGGAACACTGTATGGCACGGGATGGCATTCCTGAGATTTCAGGGTGGCACGGGATGGCATTCCTGGGAATGTGGAATGGCACGGGCTGGCATTCCCAGGAACACTGTATGGCACGGGATGGCATTCCTGAGATTTCAGGGCGGCACGGGATGGCATTCCTGGGAATGTGGAATGGCACGGGATGGCATTCCCAGGAACACTGTATGGCACGGGATGGCATTCCTGGGACTTCAGGGTGGCACGGGATGGCATTCCTGAGATTTCAGGGTGGCACGGGATGGCATTCCTGGGAATGTGGGCTGGCACGGGCTGGCATTCCCGGGATTTCAGGGTGGCACGGGCTGGCATTCCCGGAGGGCAAACCCGGGGTGCGGGCAGGGAAATGCCAGCTCAGGAGGGACTCGGGGGCCGGCAGTGACACGGGGACATCGCGTGGCGGTGCCCGAGCCCTTGGCACCATCCCAGCTTTGGCACCATCCCAGCTCTGGCACGGCAGGATTGGGATTCTGCCCCCCCGGAATTCCCGTGGGGTGCTCGGGGGGGTTTATCCCAACCCCCACCTTTGTCCCAGCTCTGTCCCTTTTGGGGACAATGACACGCGCCAGCAGCACAGGGGCCATCCCAGGGTGCTGTGGGGGGCTGATCCTGCTGTGCCCTGCCCCGAGCCCCTCCCTGGGCTCCTCTGTCCCTGTTGGCACCAGCCCTGGCACTGGGGTGGCTCTGTCCCCCCCGCCGTGTCCCTGTGTCCCCAAGGGTTGTGGCCGTCATTTCTCCCGCTTTCCTGACACATGTGGCTCCTTTTCCCTCCCAAAATTGTCCCCCCCTCGCCACCCCAGGGCCGGTGCTGGCTCCTGGCTGTGCCAGCTGGTGCCACAGGTGACTCAGGGCTGGTGTCATGGCATTGGTGTCACCTCCTGCCACCGCGGGGCCTTTGAGGAGCAGGAATTTGGGGGTGGGACTCATTTCCTCAGCAGTTTCTCCGCGGTGGTTTTGGGATGCTCTGCTGTGTCCAAGCCAGGCCCTGCTGGCTGTCCCCACCCCGGCTGTCCCCATGCTGGTGTCCCCATCCCTCTGTCTGTCCATCCAGCTGTTTCCTGTCCTCGCTGTTTCCTTTCCCCGCAGTTCTGTGTCAGCTTTTGTCCGTCCGCCTGTTTCCGTCCCTGCCTGTGCCAGTCCCTGTCACTGCTGTCCCTCTGTCCTGGCCCTTCCTGTCCGTGTGTCCTTCCGGGCCTCTCCTCCGGCAGTGGCTGCTCCCCCTGTCCTGCTTCTCCTGGCACCCCTGTGCCAGCTCCCTCTGTGCCCGTCCTGCTCGGATCATGGTCCCTGGCCCTCTGTCCTGGCTGTCCCCTGTTCGTCGCTGGGTGACACATCCCTGTCCCCATCCTCATCCCTGGGTGTCCCCTGTCCACCCCTGGCTGTCCCATCCCTGTCCACATCCCTGTCCCCATCCTCATCTCTGGGTGTCCCATGTCTGCCCCCGGGTGTCCCATCCCTGTCCTCATCCCTGGTGTCCCCGGTCCACCCCTGGGTGACACATCCCTGTCCCCATCCCTGTCCCTGGGTGTCCCAAGTCCATGCCTGGCCTGGTTTCTGGATGTCCCTTGCCTGGTCCTGGTCCCTGGAAATGTTCCCTGCCCATCTCTGGATGTCCCATCCCTGTCCCTGTCCCAGTCTCTGGATGTCCCATCCCTGTCCTTGTCCCTGTTCCCGTCCCTGAGTGTCCTGTCCCTGTCCCCGTCCCTGTCCCCGTCTCTGTCCCCGTCCCTGTCCCTGTCCCGGTCCCTGGGTGTCCCTTGCCTGTCCCTTGTTCCTGGGTGTCCCTTGCCCATCCCAGTCCCGGTGTCCCCTGCTGGTGCCAGCTCGGTGCCGGTTCCCGTTCCCACCCCGCCAACCCAGTGCCGGTTCCACTGTCCTGGTGCCGGTTCCCGTTCCCACCCCGCCGTTCCGGTTCTGGTCCCGGTGCTGGTTCCCGTTCCCACCCTTGTGCCGGTTCCGCTGTCCCGGTGCTGGTTCTTGTTCCCACCCCGGTGCCGGTGCTGGTTCCCGTTCCCACCCCGCCGTTCCGGTTCTGGTCCCGGTGCCGGTTCCCTTTCTCATCCCGCCATCCCGGTGCCGGTTCCGCTGTCCCGGTGCCGGTTCCCGTTCCCACCCCGGTGCCGGTGCCGGTTCCGTTGTCTCTCGTGCCGGTTCCCGTTCCCACCCCGGTGCCGGTGCCGGTTCCGCTGTCCCGGTGCCGGTTCCCGTTCCCACCCCGGTGCCGGTGCCGGTTCCGTTGTCTCTCGTGCCGGTTCCCGTTCCCACCCCGGTGCCGGTGCCGGTTCCGCTGTCCCGGCGCCGGTTCCCGTTCCCATCCCGGTGTCGGTTCTGCCTTCCCGGTACCGGTTCCCGTGGCCATCCCGGTGCCGGTTCCGCTGTCCCGGTGCCGGTTCCCGTTCCCACCCCGGTGCCGGTGCCGGTGCCGGTGCCGGTGCCGTGCCGCTCCCTCCCGCCGGGCGGGCCGTACCGAGCCGCCCCGGGCCCCGCCCGCCGCCGCGGGCGCCCGGAGGAGGCGGAGCCGCGACCGGGGCCGGGGCCGCCACCGGCCCAGCCCGAGCCGAGCTGAGCCGAGCCGAGCTGAGCCCAGCCTAGCCCAGCCCAGCCCAGCCGGACCGCACCGTGCCGGGCCGGGCCGGGCCGAACCCAACGGGAACGCACCGTGCGGGGCCAGGCCGGGCCGAGCCGTGCGGAGCCGAGCCAGGACGAGCCGTGCGGGGCCGGGCCGAGCCGAGCCGAGCCGGGCCGAGCCGAGCCGCGCCCCGATGAATGGGATCGCCTTCTGCCTGGTCGGGATCCCGCCGTCCGCCCCCGCGGTGAGCGACACCGGCGACACCAGGGACGCGCCAGCAGGGACTGGGGGGTACTGGGTGGACTGGGGAGGGTGTAGGCTCGGCGTAGTGGGGTCTGGGAGGAACTGGGGGATACTGGGCGGACTGGGGAGGGTGTAGGCTCGGCGTAGTGGGGTCTGGGAGGAACTGGGGGATACTGGGCGAACTGGGGAGGGTGTAGGCTCGGGGAAATAAGGTCCGGGAGGAAATGGAGATACTGGGTGAGCTGGAGGTTTTTAGGGAATAGGGACTGGGGGAACTGGGAGGTACTGGGAGAATGTGGGGCCGCGACCGGGATGGCGCCGAGGTCTGGCTGTTGGGTGATGCCCCTCGGGGACAGGACCGCGACCGAGCCCGGTTCCCCCGGGGCTGCAGTGTGGGTCAGAACCAGCGGGACCGGGGGGGGGGGTGTCCAGCCACCCACTCCATGCCACAAGGCGTTGGTGGCCACGGTGGCCTGTCCCCAGCCACAGCGGCGTCGTGGCAGGGCGGAGGGGCTGCGGCTCCTGGATCCGGCCCCGGAGCTGCGGGGACAGCCCGGGAAGGAGCTGCCCTTTCCCGGGATGAGACCCACGCACCCCCAATTTCCCGGCCGGGCTGGCTCCGTGTGGCTCCATCCTGGCCAGCTCTCGGCTCTAGGCAGGCAGCGACCCCCCCCAGCGTGGCCAGGAACCCCTGGAAGTCAAAAAAAAACCCCCCCCAGCTCCGAGCAGCCCCCCGGGATTTGCTGACCCGAGCGTGGGCATCGGCATCGCCCGGCGCCGCCGGCCCGGAGGGCGATTCCCGTCTCCCGGTGCTGCCAAGGAAGGCCAGCCCAGCCCTGGCTAAATCCTCATTTCCTGCCCGTTTTATGCCAAAACTTTGGGGTGGGGATGAGGGCAGCGCTGAGGGATGTGGGGCGGGGGGTCTGGTGGCGACCCCGCGGGGTGGGACTGGCACATCCTGGCCCCGGAGCTGAATTCGGCTTCTCTTGCTCAGTTCCTGGTTTTTTTTTTGAACTCGGCTTCCTCGGCCCCGGCCGTGGGGGTAATAACCGGCCTCAAAGGATTAATTGGGGTGTGCGAAATGGCTCGGGGACGAGGAGCTGCTGGCCGAGCATTAATCATGGTTCCTCCTCGGCTCCGTTCCGCTGAGCGCCGGCGCTCGGGTTTTTGGGATGGGCTCTGTGTGTGTGTGAGAATACTGAAATCGGCTTTTCTGCCGCGTTTTGGGGTGAAATGTGCCCTCTTGGGGGATGGAACCTGGGGAAAGGCTGGAGTCGCTGATTTGGGGTGTTGAGGGGTTTGGGGTATTGGGGGGTTTGGGGTATTGGGGGGTTTGGAGTATTGGGGGGTTTGGGGTATTGGGGGGTTTGGGGTGTTGAGGGGTTTGGGGTGTTGGGGGGTTTGGAGTGCTGGGGGGATTTGGGGTGTTGAGGGATTTGGGGTGACTTTGGAGGGGTTCATTACACCCCACGCGTGGGGATGAAAGCTCTTTGCCATCCTCCTGTGAGGATTTAGTGCTGCGCCAGCAGAAATCCTGTCCCCAGGGCAGTGACCGTGTCCCACTGTCCCCACTGTCCCCAAACCCTCGCCCACCCCTCCTGTCCTCACCCCCTTGTGCCCCCGAACCCTTTTTGCTTCCTCTGCTCGACAAATTGAATTTCTTAACGCCTTTTTAAATTTTTTTTTTTTTTAATTTTTTTTTTTCCCCCTCCTTTCTCTCTGAACCCTGAACTTGAAAGACAGGAAAAGCCTGTGCTCGGGGCTGCTGCCGCAATCCCGCCTCGCCAGCGCGAAACCTGGCACGGGCACCGGGCTGGGCCACGCGGCTCCGTGCCACCCCGGGGTCCTGCTGGTCACCCCGGGCTGCTGGCAGCCCTGGCTGGGACAGTTCCGACCTCTGTGGTTTCACTTTGGCCCGTGTCACCGCTGGCACTCGGCCCCACGGGGGGACCGGGGGGTGATTCGTGATCCTAAACCCCCCCCGGGGCTGGCAGCAATGCCCGGTGCTGTCATCCGGGCTCAAATGCCAGGCCGGGCTTAATTTGGGGTCTGGGGGTCTTGATTCTGTGGGTTTGGGGTCTTGATTCTGTGGGTTTGGGAGTTTGAGTTCTGTAGGTTTGGGGGCTTGAGTTCTGTGGGTTTGGAGATTTGAGTTCTGTGAGTGTGGGGCCTTAAGTTCTGTGGCTTTGGGGGTTTGAGTTCTGTGGGTTTGGGGTCCTGATTCTGTGGGTTTGGAGGTTTGAGTTCTGTGGGTTTGGGGTCCTGATTCTGTGGGTTTGGGGGTTTGAGTTCTGTGGGTTTGGGGTCCTGATTCTGTGGGTTTGGGGGTTTGAGTTCTGTGGGTTTGGGGTCCTGATTCTGTGGGTTTGGGGTTTGAGTTCAGTGGATTTGGGGACTTGAGTTGTGTGGGTTTGGGGGCTTGAATTCTGTGGATTTGGGGATTTGAGTTCTGTGAGTTTGGGGTTTGAGTTCCGTGGATTTGGGGTCTTGAGTTCAGTGGGTTTGGGGACTTGAGTTGTGTGGGTTTGGGAGCTTGAGTTCAGTGGGTTTTGGGAGCTTGATTCTGTGGATTTGGATTTGAGTTCTGTGGGTTTGGAGTCCTGAGTTCTGTGGGTTTGGGGTCCTGATTCTGTGGCTTTGGGGATTTGAGTTGTGCGGGTTTGGGAGTTTGAGTTCTGTAGGTTTGGGGGCTTGAGTTCTGTGGGTTTGGGGGCTTGAATTCTGTGGGTTTGGAGATTTGAGTTCTGTGAGTGTGGGGCCTTAAGTTCTGTGGCTTTGGGGGTTTGAGTTCAGTGGGTTTGGGGTCCTGATTCTGTGGGTTTGGGGGTTTGAGTTCTGTGGGTTTGGGGGTTTGAGTTCTGTGGGTTTGGGGGCTTGAATTCTGTGGGTTTGGGGATTTGAGTTCTGTGAGTTTGGGGTTTGAGTTCCGTGGATTTGGGGTCTTGAGTTCAGTGGGTTTGGGGACTTCAGTTGTGTGGGTTTGGGAGCTTGAGTTCAGTAGGTTTTGGGAGCTTGATTCTGTGGATTTGGATTTGAGTTCTGTGGGTTTGGAGTCCTGAGTTCTGTGAGTTTGGGGTCCTGATTCTGTGGCTTTGGGGATTTGAGTTGTGTGAGTTTGGGGTCTTGAGTTCTGTAGGTTTGGGGGCTTGAGTTCCGTGGGTTTGGGGGCTTGAATTCTGTGGGTTTGGAGATTTGAGTTCTGTGAGTGTGGGGCCTTAAGTTCTGTGGCTTTGGGGGTTTGAGTTCTGTGGGTTTGGGGTCCTGATTCTGTGGGTTTGGGGTTTGAGTTCAGTGGATTTGGGGACTTGAGTTGTGTGGGTTTGGGGGCTTGAATTCTGTGGATTTGGGGATTTGAGTTCTGTGAGTTTGGGGTTTGAGTTCCGTGGATTTGGGGTCTTGAGTTCAGTGGGTTTGGGGACTTCAGTTGTGTGGGTTTGGGAGCTTGAGTTCAGTAGGTTTTGGGAGCTTGATTCTGTGGATTTGGATTTGAGTTCTGTGGGTTTGGAGTCCTGAGTTCTGTGGGTTTGGGGTCCTGAGTTCTGTGGCTTTGGGGATTTGAGTTGTGTGAGTTTGGGGTCTTGAGTTCTGTAGGTTTGGGGGTTTGAGTTCCGTGGGTTTGGGGTCTTGAGTTCTGTAGATTTGGAGATTTGAGCTCTGTGGCTTTGGGGGTTTGAGTTGTGTGGATTTGGAGATTTGAGTTCTGTGGCTTTGGGGCCTTGGGCCTGTGGGGACAGCTCGGGCTGGGGTCAGTGTGGGGGATGCTGAGTGTGGGACCAGCTCCAAACTGGGATTTGCAGCCTCTCCCCAGTTCACGTGGAGCTGCTGACTGGGAGAAAACCCTCAGGGATGAGGGGGGGTTATCCTGGGAAGCTGCCGAGCCCTGGGATGGCCTTTTCTCCTCATTAAAAGGGGAAAAAACAGGATTAGGTTTCGAGTCGGTGCCGTCCCATTAATAAACCAAGTTTGTCTTCGGCAAGGCAGCAAGACCTGATTTAAAAAGGAATGGAGATAGATGACCTATTTTAAGCTCTCAAGTTGGAAAATATCGACCTGGCTGCCTCCAGCCTGCCAGCGGCAGGGCTGGCTGTGCCAGCTGGGCTGTGCTGTGCTCCCAAAACCTGCCAGGCTCCCCAAAAACCTGCCAGGCTCCCCAAAAACCTGCCAGGCTCCCCATAAAACCTGCCAGGCTCCCCAGAAACCTCCCAGGATCCCCAAAACCTGCCAGGCTCCCCAAAAAACTGCCAGGATCCCCATAAAACCTGCCAGGCTCCCCAAAACCTGCCAGGATCCCCAAAAACCTCCCAAAACCTGCCAGGCTCCTCATAAAACCTGCCAGGCTCCCCAAAAACCCCCCAAAACCTGCCAGGCTCCCCAAAAACCTGCCAGGATCCCCAAAAACCTCCCAAAACCTGCCAGGCTCCCCAAAAACCTCCCAAAACCTGCCAGGCTCCTCATAAAACCTGCCAGGATCCCCTAAAACCTCCCAAAGCCGGCCCAGCTCTCCCCAAACCCTCCTGGCTCTCCCCAAACCCACCTGGCTCTCCTAAAACCGGCCTGGCTCTCCCAAAACTCTCCCAAAACCCTCCTTGCTCTCCCAAAACTCACCCAGTTCTCCCAAAACCTCCTAAAACCCTCCTGGCTCTCTCAACCCCCCCCAAACCCTCCTGGCTCTCCCAAAATCTCCCAAAACCCACCTGGTTCTCCCAAAACTCTCCTGGTTCTCCCAAAAATCTCCCAAAACCCACCTGGCTCTCCCAAAATCTCCCAAAATCCACCTGGTTCTCCCAAAACCCACCTGGCTCTCCCAAAATCTCCCAAAACCCACCTGGTTCTCCCAAAATCTCCCAAAATCTCCCAAAATCCACCTGGCTCTCCCAAAATCCACCTGGCCTCCCAAAATCTCCCAAAACCCACCTGGTTCTCCCAAAATCCACCTGGTTCTCCCAAAATCTCCCAAAATCCACCCGGCTCTCCCAAAATCTCCCAAAACCCACCTGGTTCTCCCAAAATCTCCCAAAACCCACCTGGTTCTCCCAAAACCCACCCGGCTCTCCCCAGACCCTCCCAGCTCGGGATGCCCCAGGTGCTGCCAAGCTCCTGGAGCCGCCTCCTCCTTCCCTCCCCAAAAAGTTCATTAAGGCCTCACTAATTGGCGGCCCGGGCACTCCTCGGCGTGGCACAAGGGCAGCTCGGGGCCACCGCGGCCACAGCGGGACAGGCGACATTCCCAAAGGGTTCGGTGTCACCCGGGATTGGGAAGGGGGTGGGGGGGTTTAGGGATGGAGGGTGTGGGGTTTGGGATTTTAGGGATGGGAGGTGTTGGGATTTAGGGATGGAGGGTGTTTGGTTTGGGATTTTAGGGACGGAGAGTGTTGGATATTTAGGGATGGAGGGTGTGGGATTTGGGGTTTTTAGGGATGGGAGGTGTTGGATTTGGGGTTTTTAGGGATGGAGGATGTTGGGATTTGGGGTTTTTAGGGATGGAGGGTGTTGGGGTTTGGGGTTTTTAGGGATGGAGGGTGTTAGATTTGGGGATTTAGGGATGGAGGGTGTTGAGTTTGGGATTTTAGGGATGGGAGGTGTTTGGTTTGGGATTTTAGGGATGGAGGATGTTGGGATTTGGGGTTTTTAGGGATGGAGGGTGTTGGGATTTGGGGTTTTAGGGATGGGAGGTGTTGGATTTGGGGATTTAGGGATGGAAGGTGTTGGATATTTAGGGATGGAGGGTGTTTGGTTTGGGATTTTAGGGATGGAGGATGTTGGGATTTGGGGATTTAGGGATGGAGGGTGTTGGGTTTTAGGGATAGAGGGTGTTGGATTCGGGGTTTTAGGGATAGAGGGTGTTGGATTTGGGGTTTTTAGGGATGGAGGGTGTTTGGTTTGGGATTTTAGGGATGGAGGGTGTTGGGTTTGGGATTTTAGGGATGGAGGGTGTTGGGTTTGGGGTTTTTAGGGATGGAGGGTGTTGGGTTTGAGATTTTAGGGATAGAAGGTGTTGGGGTGTGGGGTTTTTAGGGATGGAGGATGTTGGGATTTGGGGTTTTCAGGGATGGAGGGTGTGGGGATTTGGGATTTTAGGGATGGAGGGTGTTGGGTTTGGGGTTTTTAGGGATGGAGGGTGTTGGGGTTTGGGGTTTTTAGGGATGGAGGGTGTTAGATTTGGGGATTTAGGGATGGAGGGTGTTGAGTTTGGGATTTTAGGGATGGGAGGTGTTTGGTTTGGGATTTTAGGGATGGAGGATGTTGGGATTTGGGGTTTTTAGGGATGGAGGGTGTTGGGATTTGGGGTTTTAGGGATGGGAGGTGTTGGATTTGGGGATTTAGGGATGGAAGGTGTTGGATATTTAGGGATGGAGGGTGTTTGGTTTGGGATTTTAGGGATGGAGGATGTTGGGATTTGGGGATTTAGGGATGGAGGGTGTTGGGTTTTAGGGATAGAGGGTGTTGGATTTGGGGTTTTAGGGATGGAGGGTGTTGGATTTGGGGTTTTTAGGGATGGAGGGTGTTTGGTTTGGGATTTTAGGGATGGAGGGTGTTGGGTTTGGGATTTTAGGGATGGAGGGTGTTGGGTTTGGGGTTTTTAGGGATAGAGGGTGTTGGGTTTGAGATTTTAGGGATAGAAGGTGTTGGGATGTGGGGTTTTTAGGGATGGAGGATGTTGGGATTTGGGGTTTTCAGGGATGGAGGGTGTGGGGATTTGGGGTCAGCCCCGATCTTTGGGAGGGGGAAGCTGGAGCTGGGCTGGCCTTGGGGAGGAGGGGGTGAGTGACACAAAGTGACCAGAATGAGGCCCTGGTGACAGTGGGGATGGCCCTGGTGACAGTGGGGCTGGCCCTGGTGACAATGGGGATGGACCTTGGTGACCATGATGTGACCCTGGTGACCATGGGGTGGCCTTGGTGACTCTGGGGATGGCCCTGGTGACAGTGGGGATGGCCCTGGTGACAGTGGGGATGGAGCATGGCGACCATAGGGTGGCCCTGGTGACAGTGGGGATGGCCCTGGTGACTATGGGGTGGCCCTGGTGACTCTGGGGATGGCCCTGGTGACTCTGGGGATGGCTCTGGTGACAGTGGGGATGGCCCTGGTGACCATGGGGTGGCCCTGGTGACAATGGGGATGGCCCTGGTGACAGTGGGGATGGCTCTGGTGACAGTGGGGATGGCTCTGGTGACCATGGGGATGGCCCTGGTGACCATGGATATGGCCCTGGTGACAGTGGGGATGGCCCTGGTGACCACGGGGATGGCCCTGGTGACCACGGGGATGGCTCTGGTGACCATGGGGATGGCCCTGGTGACAGTGGGGGTGGACCCTGCTCTCACCCTGCAATGGGTCCCAGTGGAATCCCTGGATTTGGGGATTTTGGGATCCCAGGAGCCATCCCAGAATCGATTCCAGCCACAGCCCCGAGCTTTGGGAGTCGTGTCCCCTTCAGCCACCACCCAGGTCCCCATCACCCCTCGGGTCACCCACCACCGGTGACACCCCACGGTGACCATTCCCCCCCCCCCCCCCTCCACTGCCACCCTCCGAGGGCCACAGAGGGTCCCTTGATGGTTCCGAGCGCGTGGGGCAGCCCCGGGGCGGGTGGGACAGAGCGCGGTGGCTCTTGGGGACAATCGGGCCATTGTCACACATAGTGGCTCTTTCTGTGTCGCGCCGGGCGGGGGCCGGGCCGCGGTGCCAGCGCTGTTCGGGGTGAAACGTGGTCCCCAGCGGGGCTGGCGGTGACTGGTGTGGCAGCGGTGGCAGGACAGCGATGTCGCCGGCCCGGGAGGGGACACGGGCTGGACGTTGGGGCCGAGGGATGCGCGTGGGACGGAGAAAAATGTTGGGCTGCTCCTAATCCCGGGAAAAACGCTGCTGGGGAGTTGGGTGTCCCCAAAAGCTGTGTCCCCCCAAAGCCATTGCTGTCCCTGCTGGGGTCGGGGGGAAGCTCGGGATCCTTTTTGGATCTTTGTTTTCACCATCCAGCGCGGGCTATGGGATTTTTGCGGGATTTTTGCGGGACTTTTGCGGGATTTTTGTGGGACTTTTTGCGGGATTTTTTGCGGGATTTTTTTTGCGGGATTTTTTGCGGGATTTTTTTGCGGGATTTTTTTTGCGGGATTTTTTGGTGGGATTTTTTGGTGGGATTTTTTGGTGGGATTTTTTGGTGGGATTTTTTGGTGGGATTTTTTTGCGGGATTTTTTTGCGGGATTTTTTTTGCGGGATTTTTTTTGCGGGATTTTTTTTTGCGGGATTTTTTTTTGCGGGATTTTTTGCGGGATTTTTTTTTGCGGGATTTTTTTTTGCGGGATTTTTTTTTGCGGGATTTTTTTGCGGGATTTTTTGGTGGGATTTTTTGGTGGGATTTTTTGGTGGGATTTTTTGGTGGGATTTTTTGGCGGGATTTTTTTGCGGGATTTTTTTTTGCGGGATTTTTTTCTGCGGGATTTTTTTTTGCGGGATTTTTTTGCGGGATTTTTGGTGGGATTTTTTGGTGGGATTTTTTTGCGGGATTTTTGGTGGGATTTTTTGGTGGGATTTTTTGGTGGGATTTTTTGGTGGGATTTTTTGGTGGGATTTTTTGGTGGGTTTTTTTGCGGGATTTTTTTGCGGGATTTTTTTGCGGGATTTTTTTTTGGTGGGATTTTTTTCTGCGGGATTTTTTTTTGCGGGATTTTTTTTGCGGGATTTTTTTTGCGGGATTTTTTTGCGGGATTTTTTTGCGGGATTTTTTTGCGGGATTTTTTGCGGGATTTTTTTTGCGGGATTTTTTTGCGGGACTTTTTGCGGGATTTTTGCGAGATTTTTGCGGGATTTTTTTGCGGGATTTTTTGCGAGATTTTTTTGTGCTCCCTCCCAAACCCTGCGGCATCACCCCAAGCGTGTCCCCAATTGGTGTGGGGGGGTTCAAGGGCGCTGTCCCCACCCCAAACCCCCCAATCCTTGAGCGGGGCAGGGTCTGGAAGGAGCTGGAGGCTCCCCCTGCCCTTCCCTGCTCGGATTTTCCGCCGTGGGCGAGCGGGAACCGAGCGCAAGGTGCCTCTCGGAGCCGCCGGAGGAAATGGCTCATTGTTAACCCGCCTGAAAAAAATAAAAACCCACAAAAAAAAAAAAAAAAACAACCAACAAAAAAACCACCCAGAGACCCAAAAACCGGCCCTAATGAGGCCAGCTTCTATTTGAGGGTTTCCATGGGAAAAACAGGAAACGGAATCCTGTTACTTTTCTAGGGCCCGCTGTTGATAACGGCGTTTATAGGACGGGGAGAGGAGGAGGAGGAGGAGGAGGTGGGGATGAAGGCAGAACCAGCACGGCCTTCATCCCGCGTCCTCGTGGGCTGGGAGATAAAAATTAAAAATCCCACCCAGGAATGGCTCTGGCTCCGTGGTTCCCGTGTCTCTGCTGTGTCCCCAACCTTGTCCCTGCTCGGGGACAATCCGCGAGGGAGGAGGAGGAGCTGGGCTTTGGGAATGGCCGGAGCGCAGTGGGGAGGGATTCGCTGAATTCGGGGGACGCGGTGTCCCCAAAACTGCCCCTGGGTGTGGCCCTGGGAGGCTGTGAGTGTCGCACAGCCCCTGGGTTTGTCCCCTCTCCCGTGTTCCTTGTCCTCTGTCTCCTGTCCCCTGTCCCTGTCCCATGTCCGCTGTCTCGTGTTCCTTGTCCCCTGTCCCCTGTCTCCAGTCCCCTGTCCCCTGTCCTTGTCCCCTGTCTCCAGTCCCTTGTCCCCTGTCCGCTGTCTCCTGTCTCCTGTCCACTGTCCCTTGTCCCCTGTCCCCTGCCCCTGTCCCGTCTGCTGTCCCTTGTCCCCTGTCTCCAGTCCCCTGTCCCCTGTCCTTGTCCGCTGTCTCCAGTCCCTTGTCTCCTCTCCCTGTCCCTTGTCCCCTGTCCCGTCTCCTGTCCCCTGTCTCCTGTCCCTTGTCTGCTGTCCCTTGTCCGCTGTCCCTGTCCCTTGTCCCCTGTCCTTGTCCCCTGTCTCCTGTCCCTTGTCCCCTGTCCCCTGTCCACTGTCCCTTGTCCCCTGTCCCGTCTGCTGTCCCCTGTCTCTTGTCCCCTGTCCCTTGTCCCCTGTCCCTTGTCTCCTGTCCCTTGTCTCCTGTCCCCCGTCCCGTCCCTTGTCCCCTGTCCTTGTCCCCTGTCTCCAGTCCCTTGTCCCCTGTCCGCTGTCTCCTGTCCCCTGTCCACTGTCCCTTGTCCCCTGTCCCCTGCCCCTGTCCCGTCTGCTGTCCCTTGTCCCCTGTCTCCAGTCCCCTGCCCCTGTCCCATCTCCTGTCCCTTGTCCCCTGTCTCCTGTCCCTTGTCCCCTGTCCTTGTCCCCTGTCTCCTGTCCCTTGTCCGCTGTCCCTGTCCCTTGTCCCCTGTCCTTGTCTCCTGTCCCCTGTCCCTGTCCCCAGAGCTGCTCCCGTGGCATTCGGGATCCCTGGGTTTGTGACCGGGAGGATCCTCGCGCTGTCACCTCAGCGCGGTGACATCACCTGGTGGCACCTGCAGGGCTGTCCAGGGGGACAATCCAACAATTCCTGCCCGGGAAAGGGAAACGAGGCTCTCGGGGAATTTGGAGTGAAATTCCCAAATTTCTCGGGATGTGGCAGCAGGGAGCCCCTGTCCTGCTGCTGCTTTGGGAATGAGATCCCTGCGGATCCAGGGGTGGTGGCCCAGGGGGGGGACAATGCTCGGTTTGGGGACAGGACGGAGCCACGAGGGTGTGGTGGGTGGAGGGGCTGGGGAGGAGACGCTGTCCTGATAAAAATTGGGAAAGAAGGATTCCAGGATTCCAGGAAAGATTCCAGGATTCCAGGAAAGATTCCAGGATTCCAGGAAAGATTCCAGGAAAGATTCCAGGAAAGATTCCAGGATTCCAGGAAAGATTCTGTGAAGAATTCCAGGATTCCAGGAAGGATTCCAGGAAGGATTCCAGGAAGGATTCCAGGAAAGATTCTGGGAAGAATTCCAGGATTCCAAGATTCCAGGCTTCCAGGAAAGATTCCAGGAAGGATTCCAGGAAAGATTCTGGGAAGAATTCCAGGATTCCAGGGTTCCAGGATTCCTGGAAGAATTCCAGGAAGGAAGGAATGAAGGAAGGATTCCAGGATTCCAGGAAGGATTCCAGGAAAGATTCTGGGAAGAATTCCAGGATTCCAGGAAAGATTCCAGCAAAGATTCCAGGAAGGAAGGATTCCAGGCTTCCAGGAAGGATTCCAGGAGGATTCCAGGAAAGATTCTGGGAAGAATTCCAGGATTCCAAGATTCCAGGAAGGAAGGGAGGAAGGAATGTAGGAAGGATTCCAGGATTCCAGGAAAGATTCCAGGATTCCAGGAAATATTCCAGGAAGGATTCAAGGAAGGATTTCAGGAAAGATTCTGGGAAGAATTCCAGGATTCTAAGATTCCAGGATTCCAGGAAGGATTCCAGGAAAGATTCTGGGAAGAATTCCAGGATTCCAAGATTCCAGGATTCCGGGAAGAATTCCAGGAAGGAAGGAATGAAGGAAAGATTCCAGGATTCCAGGAAAGATTCCAGGAAGGATTCAAGGAGGGATTCCAGGAAAGATTCTGGGAAGAATTCCAGGAAAGATTCCAGGAAGGATTCCAGGATTCCAGGAAGGATTCCAGGAAAGATTCCAGGAAAGATTCCAGGAAAGATTCTGGGAAGAATTCCAGGATTCCAAGATTCCAGGATTCCAGGAAAGATTCCAGGAAGGATTCCAGGATTCCAGGAAGGATTCCAAGAAGGATTCCAGGAAGGATTCCCGGATTCCAGGAAAGATTCCAGGAAAGATTCTGGGAAGAATTCCAGGATTCCAGGAGGGATTCCAGCATTCCAGGAAGGAAAGAAGGAAGGAAGGGAGGGAGGGAAGATTCCAGGATTCCAGGAGGGATTCCAGGATTCAAAGAAGGAAGGAAGGAAGGATTCCAGAAAGGAAGGAAGGATTCTAGGAACAATCCCAGGAAAGATTCTGGGACGAATTCCAGGATTCCAGGATTCCAGGAAGGAAGGGAGGATGGATGTGGGACAGAGACCCCAAACTTGGGCCCCGGTGGCTTTTCCACATCCCCCAGGGGGTCGGGGAGGGTTTTGGGGTCCCCGCGGTGCCGTGAGGGGCTCTGGGGGTGCTGTTGACAGCCAGGCCATGGGAAAAGGGGAATCCCCAGGGATGCTTGGAGCAAACCCTGCTGGAATCACCCCCAGCCCTGCCACCCTCCCCAGGATCCCGGGGGACCCTGCCCGGGCTGGGACACGGCACAGGGAGGCACCTGGGGGGGTTTTCTCCCGGTCACTGAGGTGGTTTTCCCTCTTTTCCCTTCCTCTTTCTACATTTCCCTCCTTTTCCTTCATTTTCATTGCTTTTTTCCTCCTTTCCCTTCCTTTTTCTCCCCTTTCCTGTCCTTTTTCCTCTTTTCCCTTCCTTTACCCTTCCTTTTTCCTCCTTTTTCCTCCTTTTTCCTCCTTTTTCCTCCTTTTTCCTCCTTTTTCCTCCTTTTTCCTCCTTTTTCCTCCTTTTTCCTCCTTTTTCCTCCTTTTTCCTCCTTTTTCCTCCTTTTTCCTCCTTTTTCCTCCTTTTTCCTCCTTTTTCCTCCTTTTTCCTCCTTTTTCCTCCTTTTTCCTCCTTTTTCCTCCTTTTCCCTCCTTTTCCCTCCTTTTCCCTCCTTTTCCCTCCTTTTCCCTCCTTTTCCCTCCTTTTCCCTCCTTTTCCCTCCTTTTCCCTCCTTTTCCCTCCTTTTCCCTCCTTTTCCCTCCCTTTTCCCTCCTTTTCCCTCCTTTTCCCTCCTTTTCCCTCCTTTTCCCTCCTTTTCCCTCCTTTTCCCTCCTTTTCCCTCCTTTTCCCTCCTTTTCCCTCCTTTTCCCTCCTTTTCCCTCCTTTTCCCTCCTTTTTCCTCCTTTTTCCTCCTTTTCCCACCTTTTCCTTATTTTCCTTCCTCTCCCCTCCTTTTCCCTCCTTTCTCCTTCTTTCCCCTCCTTTCCCTTCCTTTCCCCTCCTTTTGCTTTCTTTTCCCCCCTTTCCCTTATTTTTCCTCCTTTTCCCTCCTTTTTCTTCCTTTCCCCTCCTTTTCCTTTCTTTTCCTCCTTTTCCCTCCTTTCCCCCCCTTTTCCTTTCTTTTCCTTATTTTTCTTTCCTTTTTCCCCATTCCCTTCTTTTTCCTCCTTTTCCCTTCCTTTCCCTTCTTTTTCCTTATTTTTTCCTCCTTTTCCCTCCTTTCCCCTCCTTTTCCTTTCTTTTCCTCCTTTTCCTTTCTTTTCCTCCTTTTCTTTTCTTTCCCCTCCTTTTCTTTTCTTTCCCCTCCTTTTCTTTTCCCTCCTTTTCCTTTCTTTTCCCTCCTTTTCCTTTCTTTTCCTTATTTTTCTTTCCTTTTCCTCCTTTTCCCTCCTTTTCCCTCCTTTTCCCTCCTTTTCCCTCCTTTTCCCTCCATTCCCCTCCTTTTCCCAGCACTCCTCCTCCCCCTCGGGGCTGCTCCTCCACTCCCAGAATTCCCACCCTTCCTTCCCCCCCATTCCCAGCAGGATTCCCAGCTCTGTGGGATTGGGATTGGGATTGGGATTGGGATTGGGATTGGGATTGGGATTGGGATTGGGATTGGGATTGGGATTGGGATTGGGATTGGGGTTGGGGACATTCCTGGCTCCCATTCCCGGTTTGGATTGGAGGATATTGGATGTGTGAACCCCCCCCTCCCCTCCCGTCCCCAAAAATCCCCTCTGAGCTGCAAAGCTCCTCAGTTAAAGAGAATTAAAATGCTTTCTCCCGCCGATCCCTAATCCCCAAAGCTGGCACACGGCCAGCAGGGATGCCCGCCCGCTCCTGGCCTTGTCACCTGTCCCCACCCCCCGTCCTGTTGTCACCTCACCCCCTCCCCCTCAGCTCAGGTCGCGCTGCCCCAGGTGGGGGAATTCCCCTGGAATCCAAATCCCGCTGAAATCCCAAGGGATTCTCCTTGAGTGTTCTCTCCGTGGTTTTCCGGAGTGAGGATCCTACTGGGAATTCCTGGGAGTTTTTATGCTCCAAAAATTCCTGGGATGCTCCGAGAATCCCAAGGATTCTCCATGAATGTTCTCCATGGTTTTCTCCATGGATTTCCGGAGTGCTGTGTGTGTTTTCTCCATGGTTTTCCCCAGTGAGGATCCCACTGGGAATTCCTGGGAGTTTTTATGCTCCAAAAATTCCCGGGATGCTCCAAGAATCCCAAGGATTCTCCATGAGTGCTGTGTGCGTTTTCTCCATGGTTTTCCCCAGTGAGGATCCCACTGGGAATTCCTGAGAGGTTTTATGCTCCAGAAATCCCCGGGATGCTCCAAGAATCCCAAGGATTCTTCACAAATGTTCTCTCTGTGCTTTTCCAGAGCGAAGATCCCACAGGGAATTCCTGAGAGTTCCCTGCCTGTCGGGGAACATCGATCTCAGCTTTTTTTTAGGGGTGCAACCCCCCCAAAAACTCCGCCTGGAGCCCGGGGAGGGCAGTGTGGGACCCCCGACCCCTTTCCCATGGCAGCGGCTTTGCCATAAAAGGGCTGGAAATGGGGGATTGTCTCGGCAGGGCTTTCTCCTCCTCCTCAATCCTATTAAAACCTCATTTTTCTGACCCTAATCTCAGCTGGCCGTTAGGCGGGGATTAGCGCTTGTGTCCCCCCCCGCTCCGGCGGCCGGAGGAGGGCGGTGGTGTGGCCGCGGTGGTGGCAGCGCTGCTTGTCGCTGTCCCTGTCCCCTGTCCTTGTCTTCATCCCTGTCCCCGTCTCTGTCCTTGTCCCATCCCCATCCCTGTCCCCTGTTCCTGTCCCCCATCCCTGTCCCCGTCTCTGTCCTTGGCCCATCCCCGTCCCTGTCCCTGTCCCATCCCCGTCCCTGTCCCCCGTCCCTGTCCCCCATCCCTGTCCCCGTCTCTGTCCTTGTCCTTGTCCCATCCCCATCCCTGTCCCCTGTTCCTGTCCCCCATCCCTGTCCCCGTCTCTGTCCTTGGCCTATCCCTGTCCCTGTCCCATCCCTGTCCCATCCCTGTCCCATCCCTGTCCCTGTCCCCTATCCCTGTCCCCGTCTCTGTCCTTGTCCTTGTCCTATCCTCGTCCCCATCCCTGTCCCCATTCCTGTCCATGTCCCTGTTCCCCATTCCTGTCCCTGTTCCCTGTCCCTGTTCCCCGTCCCCATCCCCGTCCCCTGTTCCTGTCCCCTGTTCCTGTCCCCCATCCCTGTCATTGTCCTTGTCCTATCCCCGTCCCCATCCCCGTCCCCGTCCCCGTCCCCGTCCCTGTCCCCATCCCCGTCCCCGTTCCTGTCCCTGTCCAAAGGGTGACGTTATCCTCTCCGCGTGCCAGGGCCGGTGATGGCACGGCTGGCACGGCCCCGGGGTCGCAGCTGGTGACATGTCCCCATGACCACGGGCTGTGTCCCCGCGATGTCACCGCGCTCCGGGCGGGGCGGGGCCAGCAGGGGACAGGGGGGTGACATCGGGGAAAAGGCTGGAGATGGCTCGGGACAGAGGTGTGGGAGCAGGGCCGTGTGTCCCCTCTGTCCGTGTGTCCCCTCTGTCCGTGTGTCCCCATTCTCTGGATCCCCTGTCCGTGTGTCCCCCTGTCTGTGTGTCCCTCTGTCCGTGTGTCCCCTCTGTCCGTGTGTCCCTCTGTCCGTGTGTCCCCCTGTCTGTGTGTCCGCATTTCCATATGTCCCCATATCCGCGTGTCCTCTGCCCCTATATCCCTCTGCCCACGTGTCCCCATGTCCACGTGTCCCCATGTCCACGTGTCCTTCTGTCCGTGTGTCCCCCTGTCCATGTGTCCCCTTGTCCATATGTCCCTCTATCCGTGCGTCCCCTCTGTCCGTGTGTCCTTCTGTCCGTGTGTTCCCTCTGTCCATGTGTCCCATGTCCGTGTGTCCCCTGTCCCTATATCCCTGTGTCCATGTGTCCCCTGTCCATGTGTCTCTGTGTCCGTGTGTCCCCATGTCCACGTGTCCTTCTGTCCGTGTGTCCCCATGTCCGTGTGTCCCCATGTCCGTGTGTCCCCATGTCCGTGTGTTCCCCTGTCCGTGTGTCCCCATGTCCGTGTGTCCCTGTTCACGCCGGGATCTCCTGTCTGGCCGCGTATTTGGGACCCTCCCGTAGAAGCCGCGAACATTCTGGAAGGATTCCAGGCCCGCATTCCTCGGGGTGGAATCTGCCCCCGCCAGCGCCGCCTGACCTTTCCCTTTGGGCTGCGGGAACAATCCCAGGGATCGTCCCCTCCCTGTCCCCCCCCCGGCCAGGCTTTGGGGACCCGGGCACGGCCAGGAGGTGACAGCATGCCACCCACCCATTGTCCCCAACTGTGGCATCCAGCCCCCCATTCCCGGCTGGATTTTCCCCGCAGCCTCAGCCCGGTCTGGTCGCTCCAGCCTGGCAGCTCTGCGAGCTGGGACACGCCAGCTGCCTGTCCCCGGGGCTGGGGCGAGGCCACCGGGCTGTCCCCAGGGGTGGCATCCCCGCCGTTGGCACCGGGTGACATCGGTGGGGGGGTGCTGGTGGCAGGGATTGGGCTCCCAAAATCTCCGTGCCCGTGTGGAGGCACCGGGACGGTGCCCTGGGTGTGCTGGGGGGTCTTTGGGGACACGGCTGTCACCGCGCCACCCCCACCCAGCCGGACTCCTCTGCCGGGAGCAGTTTTGGGGCAGAACCGCGTCACTTTGTGGGGACACTTGGGGACGTTCTGGGCAGCGCAGGGTGCAGAGGGTGGGGGTCAGGGTGACACTGCAGTGTCCCCTCGAGATGGGGGTGAGTGTGACACTGCAGTGTCCCCTCGAGATGGGGGTGAGTGTGACACTGCAGTGTCCCCTCGCTGGTGCCAACCTGGGGGGGGTGTGGCATCTCCATGGCGCGGTGGGGCTGGAGGGGGGTCACGGTGACCCACACGGGGCTGGGAGGGATCAGGGTGACCCACACGGGATAGGGGGAGTCAAGGTCACCCACACAGGGCGAGGGGGTCAGGGGAACCCACACCGGGGGGGTTCAGTGTGACCCACATAGTGCAGGGGGGTCACAGTGACCCACACGGGGCTGGGAGGGGTCAGAGTGACCCACACGGGGGGTCAAGGTGACCCACACGGGACAGAGGAGTCACGGTGACCCACACGGGGCTGGGGGGTCAGGGTGACCCACACGGGGTGTTCAGGGTGACCCACATGAGGTGTTCAGGGTGACCCACACCGGGGTGTTCAGGGTGACCCACACGGGGTGTTCAGGGTGACCCACCCGGGGCACAGGGGGGTCAGGGTGACCCACACGGGGTGTTCAGGGTGACCCACCCGGGACAGGAGGGTCACGGTGACCCACACGGGGTGTTCAGGGTGACCCACCCGGGGCACAGGGGGGTGGGGGATGCCCGGCTGCGATGCCATCCCAGCAATGCCCGGCATTTCCCCGGCGTGGCCGCACGTGCCTCGCTCTCCTCGGCCTCCAGCACGGCAGGAATGCGGCTCGGGACCCCCCTGGAGCGGGGACAGGGACAGGCAGAGAGGGAGGGGACAGCCCCAGGGGGACACTGCCACCCCCCCAGCCCCAACCCGAGCTGTGCCAGGCTCCCCGAGGTGCCGCTCGTTTCTTTATTCCTCCCAAATTTCGGAATTTGTCCCCGTGGGGCAGCAGCGACAAGTGTGGCTTCTTGTCCCGAGTGTCC
This sequence comes from Acridotheres tristis, assembly GCA_037013685.1. Taxonomy (NCBI): domain Eukaryota; kingdom Metazoa; phylum Chordata; class Aves; order Passeriformes; family Sturnidae; genus Acridotheres; species Acridotheres tristis. Next base: position 4,240,672 of record CM072914.1, on the reverse strand, counting down.
CCAGCGCTGTCGTGGGACCTCGGGGTGGTGGCTTTGGGGACAACAGGGGACCCGCCACGCCTGGGTATCCCCCAAAATGAGAGGTGGGGCTGGGGAGGGGGGGTTTGGTTTAATTCCGGCTGGGAATTGTCCTTGGAGCCGCCGCTTTATGCCACAGGCACTGAGGGAGGGTGAGGGGCTGTGTCTGAATCCGGGGGATATTTTTGGCCTCCACGGGGTTGTTTTGGTCCCCTCAAAAGCACGATATGTGTCCCTCCCCTCCTCTGCCAGGGCTCTGGGGACAGAGAGGGGACTTGGGGTGTCCCGCAGCCCCCCTCGGGTCTCCCCTTGCAGAGCCCGGTGGTGACAGGAGGTGACAACTCGCTGCTGCACCCCGAGGATGTCCCCCCGCTCCGTGTCCCCGGCATCGCCCGGTGCCCTGCGGAAAGGAAGGAAGGAAGGGGCCGGGAGGAGGGAGAGGAGGAAGCGGGGAGGGTGGGATGCTGCCCGGGGTGATGGAGGAAGAAGGGGGCGGATGGAAGAAACAAAAAAGAAAAAAAAAAAAAAAGAAAAAAGAAAAAAAAGGGAAAAAATTGAAGGGAAAAAAATTGAAGGGGAAAAAAAATTAAAGGAAGAAAAAAAAAAAAGAAAAAAAGGGAAAGTCCTGGCAAAGTGACACCGCAGGCGGCGGGGTGGGTGGGGGGCTGGGGGCGGTGGGCTGGGCACTGATCCCTGCCAGCAGCTGGAGCCGCAGCCGGGCCGTGTGGCTGCCCGCCCTCCGTCCATCCTTCCATCCATCCCTCCCTCCCTCCCTCTTTCCATCCCTCCCTCCATCCGGGAGGCCGGGGGGTGGCTGGGTGGGGGCTCCGGGGGGGGGGCTGAGCCATCGAGCAGCCATGCGAGCGTGAGGCAGCTCCTCCAGCCTGCGAGCCCCGAGCATCGCCCCCCACCCACCTGGGAGGGGTGGCCGAGACCCCCATGGGGGTCCCAAGCCCCGGCTGAGACCCCCCCCGAGCTCCGGGATGGTGGAGGAGAGCGCTGGGGGCGCAGCGCGGGGGTCTCGGCGGGTTCCCTGCCGGCCCCCCCCCGGCCCCCAGCCCCAAAAGGCTGTGGAGCGTGGAGCGCTCCGGGAGGGGCTGGCGCCTGGAGCGCCCCGTGGGGGTGGATTGCAGCTCCCCCGAGCCTCGCTGCATTTGGCTGAGCAGCCTCCGCCGCCACGCCGCCACCCCCGACCCCCGCCCGCCCCCGGGACCCCGGCCCGGCCGAGGGCTCAGAACCGAGCGGTGCCGCCGGGTGAGAGCAGCGATGGGGATGGGGATGGGGGGGGAAGGGTTTGGAAGGGTGAGGGGGGGGTCTCGGGAAGGGGGGTGGGGTGTCTGTCACAGCGCTCGGGTGGCGGGGTGTCCCCTTGGTGGCCGAGGAAGGGCTGGGAGCAAGGTCCGGCTGTGTCGTGTCCGGGATTGGGGACAAATGCTGCGCCCCAGGGTGCGGGGACAGCGCTCCTTTGTTCTGCCCGAGGGGGACACTGGCAGGAGATACCTGTCCCCACGGGTGGCACGGGGGACACGGACTTGGTGCCAGCTGTGCTGGAGGGTGGAGGAGCCCGCAGGAATTGGGGTGACCCAGCTGGGGGGTGGTTCTGGATGTCACCGATGTCACATGGACATGGAGGGGCTGCCATGGATGGGGATTTGGGAATGCTGGGGGGAGGACGCAGCTGCTGGAGAACGGCTGGAACCACCAGGGCGAGGTTCAAAACCAAGGCAGAAATTTGGGAGGAGGGGACAGGGCTCTGAGGACAAACGGCTGAGGTGACAAAACTGAGTGTTTGGGGGGAGCTGGAGCGTCTCATCCAGCACTGGGTGAGTGCCCAAGGCCCGGAGACTTTAAAACCCCCCCAAAAACCCCAAATCCGGGTGGTGGAGAGGGAAACAGGCACAGCAGCCTGGCTGGTCCCTGGCAGGATGCTCGGACCGTCTCACCTCACACCTGCCCGCCCATCCCTGAACTGGAGCCACCTTCACGGCCGTGACACGGGGACACATGGCTGTCCCCGCGGGCCGGCTCTGCCGCTGGTGTCTGCAGAGATCCGAGCCCTCTCCCCGAGCCTGTCTGTGCCGGTTAAAATCAGCGGGGCACATTCAGCTGTCAGCTTAAAAATAATCCGGCGAGCCGGCGGCCGACACAATGGAGGGCGCAGATGGGGCCGGGCGCCGCCGGGATGCTCCCCGGGCTGGGGGGGTCCCCCAGGGGCGGGGGGTGCCTGTTGTTATCTGGGTTGGGGTGATCCCAGATTGGGATTCGGCCGTGGTGTTTTCTGTCCCGACGGGAATTTGGGGTTCTGCGTGGTTGGGAGCAGCCGGTTTTTGGAGGGGGTCGGAGGTGCGTTCTGAGCTCAGGGATTCCATTCTCGGGGGGGTGGGGGACACAAAAACCCGCCGTGGTCACCCCCGGGCTCCGTGCGGGACGTGCGGGACAGGGGACAGAGCCCGGCCCCGCAGCCACGGGCAGCGAAAAGGCCGCACTCAGCACAGGCACACACACACACACACACAAAGGCTTTTTGTGCCTTGTCCCTTTGTGTCCCTTGTCCCCGTCCCCTCCCCGCTGCCCATCCATCGCTTCCACCCAGACAGCCCCTGAATTTTAACACCCTCGTCCCAGCCCGGGCTGACTGTGCTGCTGCAGCGGGGAAGGAGCCAGGGCTGGATCCCTGTGGATCCCTGTGGATCTCCTGCCTGTCCCTGCTGCTCCCAAATTCCCCAAATTTTTGGCGGTGCAGGGACATCGGGCGGTGCCCTCTGCTCCCGCCCCAGCCAGAGGTGCTGCCAGATGTGAGTCCCAAACTCATTCCCAAGCCCACACTCCAGGGAACACCTGATCCATTCCTTTCTTAATAATTTCTTCCTCGTTTTCAGCTTCAATTTCTTCGGTTGTTAGCATTAAGCTTAACAATTCCACATATTGTTGATCTTTTACCTCCAAACTGATTTCCCCATCTTTAAATATTATTTCTTTTGCTTCCAACTGCTCTAGCAAAAAAAGCCCAAAAGTGCAGATGAAGCTTAAGGCATGTACAAAAAAAAATCGATGTATTCCCCACTGTTTCCCCAATTTATACTTTAGTGGTTTGCAAAAATATGCACTTTCAGATTGGCCAGTCTTATCCTAACAGAATAATTTGTTGTAGGTATCAGGGCCTTATTTAACACTGAATATGCTGTCCCCGTGTTTACTAAAAATTCCACTTCTTTTCTCGTTATTCCCTACTCAGCTGTTGGCATTCCAGCTGTTTCTCCAAGCTCCTGCCTCGGTGCCAGGGGAGGTGCCCGTGGCTGCTCCGGCTCTGCCACAGCTCCCAATTCCTCTCCCAGCACCGGTACTGGGAGCTCTGGGATGAAGCCACATCCCCTTGGCTCCATTTGCTGCTCTGGGCAGTGTCCCCTGCCAGATCCCAAGGCGCTGCCAGGTCCCTGTCCCATTTTGGGAATCCTCACTGGTCCCAGCACTTCCCGGGTGGCTCTTTTCCTCCTTTGCCCAAGGTTATGGCTGTGACATCCTCAGAAGGGACTTTTTGTCCCCAAGTGCCACATCCCGTCCCTTCACCTCCCCTCCTGGTTCCCATCCGGACCCCCAGGCACAGCTCGTTTATTTTAATTTCCTCTCCATTCATCTCCTTCCCAAAGGCCCCACAGGAGGAGTCGGGGAGGGGGGATGCAGATTTTGGGGCAGAGAGCTCAACCCTCACCACGACGCTCGGGATGAGCACATGGGGGATCCCCAGAAGTGACGCCTTGTCCTTGTCCCCACAGCCAACGCCGGGCCGGAGAGATGGGGCGTCCCCGAACGCCAACGCACCCCCGGAGGGGGGGTCCTTCCCCTGGGTGGGGCCCAAGACGGTGGCGCTGCGCAAGAGCCCCCAGGGCGGCTTCGGCTTCACCCTCCGCCACTTCATCGTGTACCCTCCGGAATCGGCCGTGCACCCCGCCAAGGTAGGGCTGGGATCTCGGGAATGCCGCAGAGGGAGTGCCTTGGGTGGGGGATGCTCCTGTTTGGGATGAGGGTGGGCGGGGAGGTGAGGAGCGGAGCGTCCAGAGCCGGATTTGTGGGAATTCCTGGAGCTGCTTCTTCGGGATTCCTGGAGCTGCTTCTTCGGGATTCCTGGAGTTACTCTATTGGGATTCCTGGAGCTGCTTCTTTGGTATTCCTGGAGCTGCTTCTTTGGAATTCCTGGAGCTGCTTCTTCGGGATTCCTGGAGTTACTCTATTGGGATTCCTGGAGCTGCTTCTTTGGAATTCCTGGAGCTGCTTCTTTGGTATCCCTGGAGCTGCTCTGTTGGGATTCCTGGAACTTTTTTGTTGGGATTCCTGGAACTGTTTTGTTGGGATTCCTGGAGCTGTTTTGTTGGGACTCCTCAAGCTGCTTCTTTGGGATTCCTGGAGCTGCTCTGCTGGGATTCCTGGAGCTGCTTCTTCGGGATTCCTGGAACTTTTTTGTTGGGATTCCTGGAGCTGCTTCTTTGGTATTCCTGGAGCTGCTTCTTCGGGATTCCTGGAGTTACTCTATTTGGGATTCCTGGAGCTGTTTTGTTGGGATTCCTCAAGCTGCTTTGCTGGAATTCCTGGAACTGCCCCCAGCCCCTGTGGTGATCCCAACCTGGGATGGAGGAGCTGCTGGAAGAGGAGCTCTGGGCAAGCAGCACCTCTGGAGACATCCCAGAGCCTTTTGGGATGTGAGATTGTTTGTGGGAACGGAGAGAATCCCTCAGCTCCAGACATCGCTGGGAACGGCAGGAAAAGGCACCTCAGAGCCCCCGAGGCCAAGCAGGGCCGGCGGAATTTTGTCTCCCGGTTTTTTCTTGGCTGTTGGTGAGGATTTTCCGACTGGATCTGCGCTGGCATGTGTGTTGTGGCCACCCCTCGTGGTGACGTGTTTTTTGGGAGGACGCGGCCCTGGCTTGGCACCTCTGAGTCTTTCCCCTCAAGGATGGAGCGATCCCACGGAGCCACCCGGCAGCAGCGGCTGGAGAATCCCCAGGAATTCGGAACCCCCTTCTCTCCCCGTTTCCTGTGGATGACGGGAGGACAGCCCCGACTCTCCGTGCCCCCTTGCCCACTTCTGTGGGCAACCAGCCACTGCCAACCTGTGCGTGCTGGAGCGGGACATCCCGGCGCCCTACTCTCCGAAAAATGGGAACAACACAGATCCTGATCTGTGCGGTCCCACGCATCCCTTTCCTTGCTCCACATCCCTGGATGATCCCATCACCCCTGGAGCTCCAGAGCTGCCCCACGGCCCCGGCGCTGGCAGACAGGGAAGTGCCGTGGGAAGTGACTCACAGGGTGGGGAGAACTCGCCGGAATCCCCGCTCGCCATCCTCCGGCACCGCCGCTTTTCCCAGGCTCCTTCTGCCTCTCTCCAAGCCCTTCCTGCTCCGGGAACGCGGGCAGCGCGACTCTACCGCAGAGATTTTGTCACGGCAACGACCTGAAGCTCCTCCAAACCATTCCACCTCTCCAAAAAAAAAAAAAAAAAAAAAAATCGATCCTGCCCCGCTGGGCACCGGGACCGCGTGGGAAGGAGCCGGGATCAGCTCCGGGAGCTGGAGATGCTCTTGGGAAGAGGCTTGGGAATGTCTCCCGGCCGCAGGGCGCGGTGGGGCTGGCTCAGCAGCAGCCGGGGGGGTGGAGGGGGACCTCGGCACCCCGCCAGCTCCGGGGGCTGAGTTTCGGTGGCTTTGACTCAGCAGGGAGGGGGCCGAGAACCGAGCTCGCCACGCTCGCCACGCTCGCCGCGCTCATCGCGGGATGGCCGCGGGGCCGGGATGGGCTCTGAGGTGCCGCGGGGTCAGGATGGGCAGGGAGGGGCTCGGTTCGGTGCCCTCAGGGGCTCTCGGTGGCCCCACGGGCTCGCCGTGGCAGTGGAATGTGGATTTTCCTGCGCTGGGCACCTGGAGTGGTGCCGCTGGCAATGGCTGCCCCGTCGCACTGGGATGGAGACTGGGACGTTCCCAGTGCCCTGCGGGGACCTGGCACCTTGGGGGACACCGGGGTTGTGTCACCACTGGCTGGAGCCTGCGGCCAGGCCTGTGATCCCAGCCGGGCATGGAAAAATCTGGCACCGGTGGAGTGAAAATTCCCCTTCCAGGTGCCCCAATCCCTGCCTGGGGGAGGCACCCTGTGCCCCACCCCACCCTGGGGTGCTCTGCTGAGGGGTCCCCACGGCGGGTTTGGGTTTAAAAATCGGGGATTTGGCACAATTCCCACCCCACGGGCCAGATCCGTGCCCACCGCAGCCCTGGCAGCCCCCGCCGTGCTCCGGGAGGCTGCGGGGCCGGGCAGGGATGAGGATTTATCCAAAATGAATCCCCTGGAATTCCAAGATGAATCCCCTGGAATTCCAGGACCCCTCCCCTGGAACCCCACGACAAGGGCTGAGCTGTCCCCGGCCCGGGCTGAAGGGTGAGATGCCACCCTGGGGCTGGCAGGGCCTCTTCCCTCTCCCCTGCCCCCAAAGCGGCCCCAAAATCGGCCCCAAAGCGGCCCCAAAGCGGCCCCAAAGCGGCAGCTGGGTGCGGGGGTCCCGCTGCCGGCCCGGATCCGGTGTCAGGGGGTAATTTTAGCCGGGGGCGGCGGAGGGCAGAGGGACGCGCCCTTCCCGTGAGGGGCTTCAAGGGCTGTCACCCCCCGTGTCCCCTCCCTGTCCCCTCCTTGTCCCCTTGTCACTGCCCCACCACCAAATCAAATATTTTCTTTTTTTTTTTTTTTTGTGGCAGGAGGAGGAGAATGGGAACCGAGCAGGTGAGCAGTGGCACGGGGACCTTGAGGACAGTGACACGGGGTGGCACGGGGTGGCACGGGGTGGCACGGGGGGGGGGTGTCGCGGCTGTCACGGGTCGCAGCGGGTGTTGCTGCTGTTGTCACCGCAGCCCTAAATACCAGCTGGCTGTGCTTTGGTGGCAGCTCGGTGGCCCTTTGGGGACACCGGCGATGGGGCTCAGTGTCCCCAACCCCCCCGGGATGTCACACCCGGAGGGGCTGCGGTGTGGCCAGGGGGTGTTTGGGGACAGGGACGCGCGGCCCCGCTGTCCCCTGCCGGAGGCTCGGGGGTGACGTGAGCGAATGTGAAGGTGTCAGAACGGATCGAGGCTGGCGCGGTGACACGGCGCCAGACCTGGCACGGAGCACCGGGCACCGGGCACGGCTGGGGGGACCCCGGGATTTGGGATCCCCGGTGGGCACTCCTGCTGGATTTGGATCTCGGGGGAGGGTCTGAGGGAGGAGAGGAGGTGACATCCCCACCACAGCACGGTGCTGGCGCTGGTGACAGCTCCCCGACACGCTGTCCCCACCCAGCAGGTCCCACCCGGAGCCGCCTGGAGCCCATGGACACGATTTTCGTGAAGAACGTGCGGGAGGACGGGCCCGCGCACCAGGCGGGGCTGCGCACGGGTGAGCGGGGCGGGGATCCCGGCCATGCTCCGCCTCCTCTGCCAGGGAATTTCTTGCTTATTCTGCTTTTTTTTTTTTTTTTTTCTGGAATTCCTGCTCTTTTCTGCCCTTTCTCTCTGGTGCTGGGGTGCTCAGAGCAGTTTTGGAGTCCCCGGGGGATTCTCCTGGGTTTGGGGTCGCACGTTTGCTCCCTTTTGTCTGTTCAAACCCTGCCCTGGGTGACCGTGGGGACATCCAGGTGCCACCAGTCCCTCGTGGTGACACTGTCCCCTCCTCGGGCTCTGCAGGTGACCGGCTGGTCAAGGTGAACGGGGAGAGCATCATCGGCAAAACCTACTCGCAGGTGATCACCCTGATCCAGAACAGGTGAGTGTCCTTCCCGGGATGGGAGGTGACAGGATGGGGACACGTCACTCTGTCCCTCTGCGTGTCACTGGCATGACAGAGGCCCCGAGGCGCTTGGCTGAGCAGGGACAGGCAGCAACGTGTTGTCACCATCACGTGGGGACAGGGACATTGAGCTCGTGGGGGATCCAGCCAGGTGTGAGCTTGGGGACAGGTGGGGACTGAGCCCTGTGTCCCCTGTCCCGCAGTGACGATGTGCTGGAGCTCTCCATCATGCCCAAGGATGAGGACATCCTCCAGCTGGTGAGTTTGCTGGCCAGGTGCCTTGGGGACACTTGGGGACACTTGGGGACGCTTGGGGACACTTGGGGACACTTGGGGACACTTGGGGACAGGGCTCCACCGACATCCCTGGAGGAGCAATGGGTGCAGAACTGGGGGTGCTGGGGCAGGAACGGGGAGGGATGTGACCTCTGTGATTTTGGGGGGAGCACCCTCAGGCATAGCTGGAGGAAAAAACCCCAAATTTTGGGGTCTGGCTTGTCCTTGGACCCTCCCAGGTGGCTCTGTCTGAGGGTGACAGTGGCCCTGGCAGGGTGGCCTAAGCCGAGGGGCTCCTCCTGACGCCCCTCCCATCCCAGCTTGGATATTCGGTGCTTTTTGGGGTCCCCGCCATCCTGGGGGACCCCTTCCCGTGAGGCTGGGGGTTTTTAGGGGATCTGCGCCTGCTCCGGGCTCTGGGAATCCCCCGGTGCAGAGTCAGGGGCGCCGTGAAAAGTGAGACGGGCCAGCCGGGACGGCCGTGCCGGGATATTTTAGGAAAGAGGGGAGGGGACAGCGGAAGGGCTGCGGCTGCTGCCGGCGCTGCTCGGAGCTGGGGGGGGGACCCCGTGGGAAATCGGGGCGAGTTTGGGGGGGCTCCATCCAGTCCAGCCCAGCTGACCCCACGGGAGGTGCTCTCAGGGGTCGGGGGATGCACACACAGAGCATCCTTAGGGTGGGAATTGTGACCCTGACCCCCTTCCCTGACCCCCTTATCCCCCTTTTTTCCCAGGCCTATTCCCAGGACGCCTACCTGAAGGGCAACGAGCCGTACTCTGGGGGGGCTCAGAGCATCCCCGAGCCCCCTCCCATCTGCTACCCACGCAAAACGTACCCCTTCCAGGCCCGGGGTGCCGAGCCCAGCCCGGTCCAGCCGCCGGACCCCCGAGCCCCCCGCCCGGCCACCACCACCACGGGTCCCTCGTCCCCTCTGGGCGCCCGCAGTGACACCGGCGGCAGCCCCGCTCACCGCCCCGAGCAGCCGCAGCCTGGGGGTCCCCCCCCGCGCCCCACCGCACCCCACGGGCACCCCGGCTCCTTCTCCCGCCCCAACATCGCATCCTCCGTGCCCGACCGCTACGGGATGTCCCCGACGACCACCGCCACCTCCTACGGCGTCCCCAAGCACCTCCCGGAGCACCGGACTCACTGCGGCTTCAAGGAGGCTGTCGGGGGGTTCTCGGCAGCCGGGAGACCCCCCCGGGACGTGTCGGTGGTGGCCCAGCGTGTGCCCGGTCGCCAGGAGTGCCAGCAGGCGCTGTCGCGCTGGTTCTGCAGCCAGGAGCCGCGGCGCAGCGCCTCGGAGGAGCGGCGACACGCCATGCCCCGCTACCGCAGCGTGTCCCACGACCGCCTCGGGGGCTCCGGGAGCGCGACATCCCGGGGGTGGCCTCACAGCGCCTCTCACGACACCCTCCTGCAGCCCAGCCGCGAGGGTTGGGCCCCCCGAGCCCGCTCCGATCATTACCTGGGCAGGTACGGGCGCTCCATGGAGGCGCTGGAGCCCAGCGCGCTTCTCTCGCCGCACCTCGGACCCGAGAGGCTGTGCCGGGCCGCTGGCGCCGTGGCCACCACCGGGCAGCCCATCCCACCCGGCTCCTTCGCTGCTTCCTCCTCTTCTTCCTCCTCCTCATCGCGGGAACCCGCTCCGGTGCAGAAACACCCATCGCAGCCCAACCTGCAGAGCGTGGATGATTCGGGCTACATCGGCTACCGCAGCTACAGCCCGTCCTTCCAGCGCCGCACCGGGCTGCTGCACGCCCTGGCCTGTCGCGACCCGGCTTTTGGAGGGCTACCAACCTTTAACATCGCCCAGCGGGCAGTAGCCCCGCTCAGGGACAGCGTGGCCACCCCTGTCACCCTCCCTGTGGCCACCCCGGCGGTGTCCAGCGCGCCCCGGGAGGCGAGGCCGGAGGGTGGGCGAGCGTCCGAGCAGGCGGAGGAGCGCAGGGAGGAGGTGGTGCTGCGACAGAAGCCACCCACGGGGCGCAAGGTGCCCGCGCCGCTGCGGCAAATGAACTTTGTGTTCGCCGAGGGGGTGAAGGACACGGACATTGGGGACACCGCCGGGGCCGCGGGCAGAGGGGACAGGCCGGGCAGCGAGCGGCCGGGCCGGCGGGTGGCTCCTTTGGCGGCCCCCGAGGACTCGCTGGCGTCCATTCCCTTCATCGGTGAGTGCGGGCTGCGGCTGGTGGGGCACGTCCGGGAAGGGATTTAGGAGGTCCCGTGGCCAGGAGGGCAAGTTGGGGGTGAGAAGGGCAGGGCGTGAATCTGTGGGCAGCGGCGAGATGGAAAAGGGGCTGCACCAGCAGTGCCCTCAATGCCGGGCACCCCACAGGGTCCCACACCCCACAGTGTCCCAGACCCCACAGAATCCTGTGCCCCTCTGCACCCCGCAGGGTCCCAGACCCCACAGTGTCCCAGACCCCACAGAATCCTGTGCCCCTCTGCACCCCACAGGGTCCCAGACCCCACAGTGTCCCAGACCCCACAGAATCCTGTGCCCCTCTGCACCCCACAGAGTCCCACACCCCACAGTGTCCTGTGCCCCTCTGCACCCCACAGGGTCCCAGACCCCACAGTGTCCCAGACCCCACAGAATCCTGTGCCCCTCTGCACCCCACAGAGTCCCACACCCCACAGTGTCCTGTGCCCCTCTGCACACCACAGAGTCCCAGACCCCAAAGGGTCCTGCACCCCACAGTGTCCTGCACCCATCTGTATCCTGTGTCCTGCACCCCTTTCTGCCCCACATTGTCCCACACCCGTGTCCTGCACCCCACAGAATCCCACACCCCACAGTGTCCTGCACCCCTTTCCACCCCACAGTGTCCCACATCCCTCTGGATTTGCTGTCCCCAGGCAGGGCCGGGGTGCCAGGTGATGGTTATGGGGTGCCAGGTGATGGTTATGGGGTGCCAGGGTTTGGGTTTGAGCACCCTCACCCCTCCCTCCCATCCTGCACCCCCTGCCCAGCTGCTGGTGCCCCTTACTGGTGTGAACTGGAGCCCTGCTGGCTCCTGCCCTGCTCTGGGGTGGGGACAGTGTGGGATGGGATCAATGGGATGGGATGGGATCGATGGGATGGGATGGGATGGGATGGGATGGGATGGGATGGGATGGGATGGGATGGGATCAATGGGATGGGATGGGATGAGATGAGGATGGGATGGGATGAGGATGGGATGGGGATGAGATGGGATGGGATGGGATGGGATGGGATGGGATGGGATGGGGATGAGATGGGATGGGATGGGATGAGGATGGGATCGATGGGATGGGATGAGGATGGGATGGGATGGGATCAATGGGATGGGATGGGATCGATGGGATGGGATGGGATGGGATCAATGGGATGGGATCAATGGGATGGGATGGGATCAGTGGGATGGGATGGGATCAATGGGATGGGATGGGATGGGATCAATGGGATGGGATGGGATGGGATCAATGGGATGGGATGGGATGGGATCAATGGGATGGGGATGGGATGAGGCTGGGATGGGATGGGATCAATGGGATGGGATGGGATGAGGCTGGGATGGGATGGGATGGGATCAATGGGATGGGGATGGGATGAGGATGGGATGAGGATCTCAGGGTTGCTGTGAGTGAGGATCCAGGTGCCCCATCAGCTCCTGGGGGTGGGAGCATGTCCCCACCCAACCCTGACACCAAACCCACCATCCTCAGACGCACCAGGGGATCCCAGCAGGGACCTCCCCTGCCCCAAACCCCCCCTCCAACACTGCCCACCCCCCTCACAGACGAACCCACCAGCCCCAGCATCGACCTGAAGGCCAAGCACGTCCCGGCCTCCTCGGTGGTGTCCAGCGCCATGAACTCGGCTCCCGCCGTGGCCACCAGCCCCGCCTCGCCCCCCTTCGCCTTCGCCCTGTCCCGGCACTACTCCCAGGACTGCAGTAAGTGCTGGGGAGGGAGAACCACCCTGGAAATCCTGGAGGGGAGCGGCCCCCTGCCCCAGAGCCCCCCCTGGCACCCCCGGGGCTGAGCAGGGCGGGCTTTGCCCCCTCCCCACCGCAGGCAGCATCAAGGCAGGTCGCCGCTCCTCCTACCTGCTGGCCATCACCACCGAGCGCTCCAAGTCCTGCGACGACGGCCTGAACGCATTTCGGGATGAGGGCAAGATCCTAAGGTAGGGCTGGAGACCCCCGTGGTGGTCCCAGAGCTCCCACAGATCCCACGCCACCCCTTCCCCACTGATGGGGGCTGCTCTCCCCCCAGGAGGATGCCCAGCCGGGTCCCCAGCCTCCGCATGCTGAGGAGCTTCTTCACCGACGGGGTGAGTGCAGCGATGGGGGCTGCCCTAAAAACACGGGGGGGGCACTGTGGGGTGTGGGGCACTGTGGGGTGTGGGATTCTGTAGGGTGGAGAGGGGTGCAGGACACTGTGGGGTGTGGAATTCTGTAGGGTGGAGAGGGGTGCAGGACACTGTGGGGTGTGGAATTCTGTAGGGTGGAGAGGGGTGCAGGACACTGTGGGGTGTGGAATTCTGTAGGGTGGAGAGGGGTGCAGGACACTGTGGGGTGTGGGACACTGTGGGGTGCAGGACATTGTGGGGTGCGGGACACTGTGGGGTGTGGGATTCTGTAGGGTGGAGAGGGGTGCAGGACACTGTGGGGTGTGGGATTCTGTGGGGTGTGGAATTCTGTGGGGTGTGGGACACTGTGGGATGTGGGATTCTGTGGGATGTAGGACTCTGTGGGGTGGAAAGGGGTGCAGGATACTGTGGGGTGCAGAGGGGCACAGGACACTGTGGGATATGGGATTCTGTAGGTTGTGGAATTCTGTGGGGTGTGGGGCACTGTGGGGTGTGGGGCACTGTGGGGTGTGGGATTCTGTGGGGTGCAGAGGGGCACAGGACACTGTGGGGTGTGAGATTTTGTGAGGTGTGGAATTCTGTGGGGTCTGGGACTCTGTGGGGTGTGGGATTCTGTGGGATGTAGGATTCTGTGGAATGTGGGACTCTGTGGGGTGCAGAGGGATGCAGGACGGTATGGGGTGTGGGACACTGGGGTGTGGGATTCTGTGGGGTATGGGATTCTGTGGGGATGTGGGTTCTGTGGGGTGCAGAGGGGTGTGGGACTCTGGGGTGTGGGGCACTGTGGGGTATGAGACTCTGTGGGGTGTGAGACACTGTGGGGTATGGGATTCTGTGGGGTATGGGACACTGTGGGATGTGGGACTCTGTGGGGTGTGGGATTCTGTGGGGTATGGGATTCTGTGGGGATATGTGACTGTGGGGTGCAGAGGGATTTGGGACACTGTGGGATGTGTGACTCTGTGGGGTATGGGACTCTGTGGGGTGCAGAGGGATTTGGGACACTGTGGGGTGTGGGTCACTGTGGGGTGTAGGATTCTGTGGGGTGTGTGACTTTGTGGGATGTGTGACTCTGTGGGGCGCAGAGGGATTTGGGACACTGTGGGGTGCGGGTCACTGTGGGGATGTGGGATGGGACTCTGTGGGGTGTGTGACTTTGTGGGATGTGTGACTCTGTGGGGTGCAGAGGGATTTGGGACACTGTGGGGTGTGGGTCACCGTGGGGATGTGGGATGGGACTCTGTGGGGTGTGTGTCTCTGTGGGATGTGTGACTCTGTGGGGTGCAGAGGGATTTGGGACACTGTGGGGTGTGGGTCACCGTGGGGATGTGGGATGGGACTCTGTGGGGTGTGGGACTCTGTGGGATGTGTGTCTCTGTGGGATGTGTGACTCTGTGGGCTGCAGAGGGATTTGGGACACTGTGGGGTGCGGGTCACTGTGGGGATGTGGGATGGGATTCTGTGGGATGTGGGACTCTGTGGGGTGTGGGATTCTGTGGGATGTGTGACTCTGTGGGGTGCAGAGGGATTTGGGACACTGTGGGATGTGTGACTCTGTGGGGTGCAGAGGGATTTGGGACACTGTGGGGTGCGGGTCACTGTGGGGATGTGGGATGGGATTCTGTGGGATGTGGGACTCTGTGGGGTGTGGGATTCTGTGGCATGTGTGACTCTGTGGGGTGCAGAGGGATTTGGGACACTGTGGGATGTGTGACGCTGTGGGGTATGGGACTCTGTGGGGTGCAGAGGGATTTGGGACACTGTGGGGTGCGGGTCACTGTGGGGATGTGGGATGGGACTCTGTGGGATATGTGACTCTGTGGGGTGTGTGACTCTGTGAGGTGCAGAGGGATTTGGGACACTGTGGGGATGTGGGATGGGACTCTGTGGGGTGTGTGACTCTGTGGGATGTGTGACTCCGTGGGGCACAGACAGGGATTCCCGGCAGTTCCCCGGTGGAGCAGGAGGTGCTGCTGGCCTCACCCCACACGTCCCTTTGTCCCCCCGCAGTCTCTGGACAGCCTGGGCACATCCGAAGACGCCCGTTCCAAACGCCACTCCACCTCCGAGCTCTCGGACGCGCCCTTCAGCGCCGTGAGGAAGGAGGGCTGGCTCCACTGCAAGCAGATCCTCACCAAAAAGGGGAAGGTAGGCTCGGCTTCACCCCCGACCCTCCTGCTGGGGCCGCTCCCCAAGTCCCCTAGGCCACCTCGCCATTGTTAGGGGATTAACCCTTTGAGTCAGACACTCATGGTCTCTCTGAAGGTAGGAAAGAGACGACTTTATTCCAACACGCTTTGCTTAAATGCACTCAGGACATTAACTCGAGAGCAAAACACAACCCATTGGTCCAGAGAAAGCAGCATCACTGCCCCAGGCTTTTCCCACGTATCCAGCAGGTGTTTATCTTTGTTTTCAATTCTTCTCTTATGTTTACATTCGAGAAGAGCCGTTAGCTTTGGGAAAGAACCCTGAGAAAGCTGGACCAGAAAAAAAAAAACAAACCCAAAAAAACCCTTAGGAGAGTTGTTTTTTTTTATTTTTTTTTCGTTCCTGGGCCTGACAGCCGCCCTCCATCCCCTCCCTTGTCCCCGCAGAAGGTCGGCGGAGGCATCCGGCAGTGGAAGCGCGTGTTCGCCGTGCTGCGCACGCACTCGCTGTACCTGTGCAAGGACAGGCGGGAGGCGGTGACCTGCGCCCCGGCCCCAGGTGAGGAGGAGCCGCCGATCAGCATCCAAGCGTGCCTGGTGGACATCTCCTACAGCGACACCAAGAGGAAGCACGTCTTCCGCCTGACGACCGCTGACTTCTGTGAATATCTCTTTCAGGCAGAGGATCGGGAAGACATGCTGGCCTGGATCAAAGTCATCAGGGAGAACAGCAAGGCTGAGGGCGAGGTGAGAGCCACACGGGGCTCCCGGCTGCCTCTGGCTCTCCCGGCACTAACCGCCTCGGCTCTCTCCGGCTCTTTGCCTTGTGCTGCTTCCCCAGGTCACGGCCAGGCCCGTGCTGTGCTCCCAGGGCTGCCCTGGGGGCTCGTGGCGACCAAGAAGAGCGTGGCCCCGCGGCCTCGGCCGGGGCACGGTGTGCGGGGTGCTCGGGGAGGGGCCGCGGTGCCGGATCTGCCGTGTCGGCGTTTCGGTTGTGCTGTGGCAGAGGAGCCTGGGTGGCTCTGCCGAGGTCTGGTGTGGCTTTGTCGAGGTCTGGCGTGGCTCTGCCAACATCTGGTGTGGTTCTGCCGACATCTGGTGTGGCTCTGCCAACATCTGGTGTGGTTCTGCCGACATCTGGTGTGGCTCTGCCAACATCTGGTGTGGCTCTGCTGAGATCTGATGTGACGCTGCCAACATCTGGTGTGGCTCTGCTGAGATCTGATGTGACGCTGCCAACATCTGGTGTGGCTCTGCCGAGGTCTGGTGTGGCTCTGCCAACATCTGGTGTGGCTCTGCTGAGATCTGATATGACGCTGCCAACATCTGGTGTGGCTCTGCTGAGGTCTGGTGTGGCTCTGCCAACATCTGGTTTGGCTCTGCTGAGGTCTGGTTTGGCTCTGCCAACATCTGGTGTGGCTCTGCCGAGGTCTAATGTGGCTCTGCCAGGGTGTGTCCTGGCTTTGGTGAGGTGCCACGTGGCTGTGCCACGGTGTGATGTGTCCCTGTCACAGTGTGATGTGGCTGAGCCGTGGTTTGATGTGGCTCTGTCATGGTGTGACCTTTTTTGGACCCTGGTGCCATGTGGCTCTGCAGTGGTTTGATGTGTCCCTGCCATGGTGTGACCTTTTTTGGACCATGGTGCGATGTGGCTCTGCCAGGGTGTGTCCTGGCTTTGGTGAGGTGTGACATGGCTGTGCCACGGTGTGATGTGGCTGAGCCGTGGTTTGACATGTTCCTACCATGCTTTGACGTGCTTTGAAGTGGTTGTGCCATGGTTTGAGCTGTCCTTGCCATGATGTGATTGAGCTGTGGTTTGAAATGTCCCTGCCATGGTGTGATGTGGCTTTGTCATGGCTTGATGTGGCTCTGCCATGGTGTGACATGGCTGTGCCTCTGTGTGACGTGGCTGAGCCTTGGTTTGACATGTTCCTGATGTTTTGACGTGGCTCTGCCATGGTTTGATGTGGCTCTGCCATGGTGTGGCCTGTCCCTGCCCTGGTGCCATGAGTCCCTGCCATGGTTCGATGAGTCCCTGCCATGGTTCAATGTGTCCCTGCCATGGTTTGATGTGTCCCTGCCCTGGTGCCATGAGTCCCTGCCATGGTGCCATGTGTCCCTGCCCTGGTGCCATGTGTCCCTGCCCTGGTGCCATGTGTCCCTGCCATGGTTTGATGTGTCCCTGCCCTGGTGCCATGTGTCCCTGCCCTGGTGCCATGTGTCCCTGCCATGGTTTGATGTGTCCCTGCCATGGTGCCATGTGTCCCTGCCCTGGTGCCATGTGTCCGTGCCATGGTGGCTCTGCTGTGCTTTGTTCGTGGGCAGAGCTCTGGGCACGGTGTCCCTGTGGCGCTGCTGAGGCTGAGCCCTCCCCGGGCAGCCGTGGCTGGGCAGAGTCCCTCGGGTGTGAGATGGCAGGGCCACCCCTGGTGGATCCATGGCATGGCTGTGCTGGCACTGGGCCAGCTGTGATGGCTCGATTTGGTAGCAGTGCTGGCACTGGGCCAGCTGTGATGGCTCGATTTGGTGGCAATGGTGGCACTGGGCCAGCTGTGGTGGCTCAGTTTGGTGGCACTAGGCCAGCTGTGGTGGCTCGATTTGGTGGCAATGGTGGCACTGGGCCAGCTGTGGTGGCTCGATTTGGTGGCAATGGTGGCACTGGGCCAGCTGTGATGGCTCGATTTGGTGGCAATGGTGGCACTGGGCCAGCTATGATGGCTCGATTTGGTGGCAATGGTGGCACTGGGCCAGCTGTGGTGGCTCAGTTTGGTGGCAGTGGTGGCACTGGGCCAGTTGTGGTGGATCAATTTAGTGGCCATGCTGGCACTGAGCCAGCTGTGGTGGCTCAGTTTGGTGGCACTGGGCCAGCTGTGGTGGCTCGATTTGGTGGCAGTTCTGGCACTGGGCCAGCTGTGGTGGCTCAGTTTGGTGGCACTGGGCCAGCTGTGGTGGATCGATTTGGTGGCCATGCTGGCACTGGGCCAGCTGTGGTGGCTCAGTTTGGTGGCACTGGGCCAGCTGTGGTGGCTCAGTTTGGTGGCACTGGGCCAGCTGTGGTGGATCGATTTGGTGGCCATGCTGGCACTGGGCCAGCTGTGGTGGCTCGATTTGGTGGCAATGGTGGCACTGGGCCAGCTGTGGTGGCTCAGTTTAGTGGCAGTGGTGGCACTCGTTGAGGGAGTGCTGAACTCAGAGTGGTCTCAGAGTGTCCAGGTGTGTGTGTGCCATGGAAGGACACACCTGTGCCCAGCTCTGGTCAGTACAGGTGTGTGTGCCATGGAAGGACACACCTGTGCCCAGCTCTGGTCAGTACAGGTGTGTGTGCCATGGAAGGACACACCTGTGCCCAGCTCTGGTCAGTACAGGTGTGTGTGCCATGGAAGGACACACCTGTGCCCAGCTCTGGTCAGTACAGGTGTGTGTGCCATGGAAGGACACACCTGTGCCCAGCTCTGGTCAGTACAGGTGTGTGTGCCATGGAAGGACACACCTGTGCCCAGCTCCGTGGCCTGGAGCCCTGGTCAGCAGGGTGGCCGTGAGCTCCGGGGACAGCGGGGACCGGGTGCCGCCCCTGCTCGGTGCCACCCGGCCCCGCCCGGTGCCCGGCCGGGCGTGGAGTCGCCCGGGGGTGCCCGGCCGAGCGTGGACTCGCCCGGGGGTGCCCAGGGACGCGCTGCTCAAGCTCTCCCTTCCCCTCTTCTCTCTGCCTCCCCAGGACCCCGGTTTTGCCAGCCAAGCCCTTATCAGCAAGAAGTTAAACGACTACAGGAAAGTGAGGTACGGAATGAGAGGGTGGGCACCGAGACCCCCGGGGGCGTTGGGCACCCTGGGGTGACGGTGACAGAGCAAAGCCTGGACGGGGCAGTGATGGAGGAGCTGGCGTGGCCCGGGCTCGGCCAAAGTGGCACCTGGCAAGCAGGGTTGGAGCAGCCCAGTGCTCCCTGGGGGTTCTCTGGGATGTCACCGGTGATGGTGGCAATGTCCACCGCGAGGTTTTGTGCCCCTCCTTGGCCGTGCCCCACCTGAGCCGTCCCCGCTCTCCCTGCAGCCCTGCGGGCACCAAGCCCGACTCGTCACCCAAGGGCCCTCGTGGGCTGGGGATCCGAGCCGAGTTCCTGAAGCAGACGGGAACCAGCGCGCCCCGGTCCCCCAGGCAGGACGTGGCTGTCACAAAAGGTTGGTGGGACACCCCAGGACAGCACCCCGGGGGTGCTTTGTGTCCCCCCAGTTCTGCTATCCCTCTAAGGCTGCTCTTCCCATTTATCCCAAGTGATCCCGTGGGGTTTTTTTCCCCTCACCCCAGATGAAAGCAGCTCCCAAAAAGCCCCCTGGGGCATCAACATCATGAAGAAGAACAAGAAATCCGCCCCGCGCGCCTTCGGCGTCAGGCTGGAAGATTGTCAGCCTGCCCCCGACAACAAGGTACGGCCCTGCCACCACTGCCAGCCCTCGGGGACTGTGCCCAGCCCCTGGCACGCCCTGAGCCCGCCCCTGTCCCTGCAGAACGTGCCCCTGATCGTGGAAGCGTGCTGCAAGGTGGTGGAGGACCGGGGGCTGGAGTACATGGGCATCTACCGTGTGCCCGGCAACAACGCCGTGGTGTCCAGCCTGCAGGAGCAGCTCAACAAGGGAGCCACCGAGATCAACCTGCAGGACGAGGTGAGGGCAGGGCAGGTGGCTGTCCCCATGGCTGGCCCCATCCTGGTCTCCATCTCTGTCACGCCTCTGGAATGTTCTCCTGGTCTGTGTCATTGCCCGTGTCCCCGTCATCATCCCAGTCCTTGTTATCATCCCAATTATTATCATCCCAATCCTTGTTATCCTCCCAATCCTTATTTTCATCCCAGTCCTTGTTATCATCCATGTTCCTGTCATCATCCCTGTCCCCATCATCATCCCTGTCCTTGTTATCATCCCTGTTCCTGTTATCATCCCTGTTCCTGTTATCATCCTTGTCCCGTCATTCCTGTCCCATCATCCGTGTCCCCTTCATCATCTCTGTCCCGTCATCCCTGTGTTCATCATCCCAGGCTTTGTTATCATCCCTGTTCCTGTCATCATCCCTGTCCCCATTATCCCTGTATCCATCATCATCCCAGTCCTTGTTATCCCTGTTCCCATTATCCCTGTTCCCGTTATCCCTGTCCCCACCATTCCTGTCCCCACTGTCCCTGTCCCATTATCCCTGTCCCCATCATCATCCCTGTCCCCATTATCCTGTATCCATCATCATCCCAGTCCTTGTTATCCCTGTCCCCGTTATCCCTGTCCCCGTCATCATCCCTGTCCCCATTATTCTGTATCCATCATCCCAGTCCTTGTTATCATCCCTGTCCCCGTTATCCCTGTCCCACTGTCCCTGTCCCATTATCCCTATCCACTTATCCCTGTCCCCAGCATCCCTGTCCCCGTTATCCCTGTTCTCACTGTCTCTGTTCCATCATCCCTGTCCCCCCTGTCCCCACTGTCCCCCCTGTCCCCACTGTCCCCACCGCCCCTGTCCCTACTGTCCCTGTCCCCGTTATTCTTGTCCCACCGTCCCTGTCCCATTATCCCTATCCCGTTATCCCTGTCCCGTTATCCTTGCCCCCGTTATCCCTGCCCCCACTGTCCCTGTCCCCTCTGTCCCCTCTGTCCCCACTGTCCCCACTGTCCCTGTCACATTATCCCTGTCCCTCCTGTCCCCACTGTCTCCACCGCCCCTTGTCCCCACTGTCTCTGTTCCCGTTATCCCTGTCCCCGTTATCCCTATCCCCCCTGTCCCCGTTATCCCTGTCCCCCCCGTCCCCCCCGTCCCCCCCGTCCCCCCCGTCCCCCCTGTCCCCCCCGTCCCCCCTGTCCCCCCTGTCCCCATCTCCGTCACCTTCCCTGGAGTGGCAGCGCCGCCTAGCGGTCGCTACCAGCACTGTCGGCGACATCCTGGGGACACTTCTGTCCCCTGGCGGTGGCTCAGGACTGTCCCCTGCTTCGGGGCCAGCATCCCGCTGGGTGTCCCTGGCTGTCCCTCTGAGCAGCGTCCTCTGTCCCCTGCAGCGGTGGCAGGACCTGAACGTCATCAGCAGCCTCTTGAAATCCTTCTTCCGAAAGCTGCCCGAGCCCCTCTTCACCGACGGTGAGTCCCTGTCCCCCCGGGCCACCAGAGCCCCAGAGCCCACCCCTGTGTTGGGGACACGACCCCAGACCCAGTGACACGACCATCCCTAGAGGGGGACAATGCAGACCCCCTGTCAGCGAGGCCACTTGTCCCTCCTTGACACCCTGAGACCCTTCCCCAGTGTCCCCAGCGGGTTCATCCGGGGGGTCACTGACTCCTGGGGGGGTGGCCCTGTCCCCTCCAGCCAGCTGTGACACCCTCATGCGCCACTTTCAGATAAATACAACGACTTCATCGAAGCCAACCGGATCGAAGACGCCAGCGAGAGGATGAGGACGCTGAGGAAGCTGGTAGGGACATGGGACAGGGGTGGGGACACCGCCCTGGACCCCCGCTTTGGGTGGGGACAGTGAGCACGGGGGTGACCCAATGCCACCCCACAGATCCGGGACCTGCCAGGCCATTACTACGAGACCCTCAAATTCCTGGTGGGCCACCTGAAAACCATCGCTGACCACTCGGAGAAGAACAAGGTACTGATCCCCCCCCTCACCCTGAGCATCTCCTGCCCCACCTGAAGCCCCCTGGGCCGGGCTGGGCTGCAGCTCTGACCCGGTTCTGGTGGCAGATGGAGCCCCGGAACCTGGCACTGGTGTTTGGTCCCACGCTGGTGAGAACGAGCGAGGACAACATGACCGACATGGTGACGCACATGCCCGACCGCTACAAGATCGTGGAGACCCTCATCCAGCACGTGAGTGCTCAGGGGGGCACTGGGGGGGCTGGGAAAGGAGAGATCTGCACCCCAAAAACGGGGACGGAGTCTCTGAGCCCTGTCCTGTCTCCTCCCCGCAGTCAGACTGGTTCTTCAGCGACAAGGAGGACAAGGGTGAGAAGGTGAGTCCTGCCCCCCCTCGGCGGGGTCTGCCTGTGGGTCACGGGGGTGCAGACCCCCCCAGTTGGGAGTTTGGGGGTTCATGGCAGCCCCCTGATCGCTTTCCCCCCCTCCTCAGACCCCCGTGGATGAGAAGGAGGCTCAGTCCGTGCCCAACATCGAGTACCTGCTGCCCAACATCGGCAGGACGGCGGCGCCCGGCGATGCCGCAGGTGAGGGGCAGCGATGTCCCTGGCAATGTCCCCTCCTCTCCTGGCACCCCAGAGTGCCCCTCCCGACTCTCTGCGCCCACCCTTGCCCACATCTGTGGGCAACCAGCCACGGCCACGGCCAATCTGCGTGTGCTGGAGCGGCACATCCCGGAGAGGACATCTCCTCTCCAAAAAATGGGAACAACTCCCGGGGATGCCCGACGAGCCCGCCCTGTCCCCTCCCTCCTCTCTCCGGTGGCCACTCCTTGTCCCTCAGGGCTCCCCCGGCAGCCCCCACCCCCCGGGACCCCCGCCCGTGCCAAACCTGGAGCCCGGGAGCCTTTGACGTGTGACTGATTTCTTCCATTCTTTCCTTGAACTTCTCTCTGTGCTGTCCTCTTCCTCCTCCTCCTCCTCTTCCTCCTCCAGCGGATCTCCTCGAGAGCTAGAGCGGGTACAGTCTGATCCCGGGTGCATTGCTCAGCACTAACCCTTGTGGGGACCACGAGAGAGAGGGAGCAGGGGGGGCACGGCGGCAGGGGAGGGGACGCTGTCCTGCCTGGCACTGTCCCCAAGGTCCCCAACACCAGCAGGGGACCCCCCAAATCCTTTTTCGCTCTGCTGTGAAACTTCATTTCGCTGATGCCTGTGGTGGCATCTCGCCTCAGGGATGGGTGTGGGGTGTCCCAGATCCCTCAAATTCTGGGCTGTGAGGTTCCCAAAGCCCCGGGGAGGGTCAGCGCCCCCTTTCTGCCTCCCCCTCTCTCGTTGTCAGCTGCTAACCCCATCCCGGGCATGCGGGGAGGGAGAGGGGTCTGTGTCCTGTCCTTGTCCTTCACACGGTGGCAGCAGGGCCTGCCTGTCCCCTCTGTGTCCCCTCCTCTTCACTCCGTAACCCCCCGGCCCCACCCCAGACCCCGCTCCGAGGCTGGCTGTGGCACGGAGCCACCTCCCCTCGCTCCGTCCTGGTGACAGCGCCCTGTCCCTGTCCCCTCTGTGCCCCGTGGCCGCGGGGGGGTTGGGCTCTCACCTCGGGGGTCCTGGCTGCGTGTGTCCCCCTTGTCCCCACTCCTCACCCTGAGTGAGGCGAGCAATGCCAGGGACCCCCCCCGTGACCACCGGAGCCCCTCCTGACACCACCCTGTGACACCAGCGGGTGTGACAGCCCCGGCATGTCCCCGTCCTGGTTTGGGGGATCGGAGCAGCACCCCCAGACCCCTCCCAAGCACATTCCCACCCCCAGGACCCCTCTAACGCCCCCCTTCTCTCTCTCCCCTCTGCTTTCCAGGCTCGGCCCGCAGCGGCTCCGCCAAACCGAAGGTGAGAGGGGTCCCGCAGCGGGGCTGGCAGGGTGGGGACGCGGGGACGGGGACGCTCAGCGTGTCCCCGTCGGTGTCACCGCCACCCCTGACCCCGCTGTCCCCGCTGTCCCCGCTGTCCCAGGGCACGTGGCCATCGCGCAAAGCTCCGCCGCACCGGGAGCTCCTCGCCATCCCCTTCGTCTCGGCCGCCGCCCGCAAGAGGAAGAAGAGGAGAGAGGCCGAAGGCGTTGGGAGCAGCACCGACGACGACGCGGAGCGCAGGGACAGCCCGGGCCGGCAGCAAGAGCGGGAGGTGACACCTGGCAAAGCCGCCAGGGCCACCAGCACCGAGCCGGCCACCCCCGGCCCGGCGGGGCTGCAGCGAGAATGTTCCAGCGGCTCCGAAGCCGCTCCCGACGCTCGTTCCATCGTGTCCGGCTACTCCACGCTGTCCACCATGGACCGCAGCCTGTGCTCCGTGGCCGGGAGCCGCGGGGACGAGGCGGATGACGAGCGCAGCGAGCTCAGCCACATGGAAACGGACACGGAGAGCCGCGAGGGAGCCCGACAGCGAGCGGGACACGCCGGAGTGGCCACGGGGACAGGCGACGAGGACAAGTCACCCCTGAACCGCCCTTCCTTCAACTCGCACCGCCTGATCCAATGCGACACGTTGGCCCGCAGGAAATTAGGGAAATGTCCCCCCGCGGTGACCAGCGGGGACGAGCAGAGCTGGGTGGCCCCGGGGCGAGCGTCGCTGCGGGGGCAGCTCCGGCAGCAGCTGCGGGGTTCGGCCGATGACATGGGGGACATCATGGGGGACATCATGGGGGACATCATGGGGGACATCATGGGGGACATGGGGGTCCGCCTGCGCCGGGGACATTCCCCCGAGACTCGCCGCAAGAAGAGCAGCTGGCGCCGGCACACGGTGGTGGTGCCCGGTGGCCTCAAGGACCTCAACTTCAACGAGTGGAAAGAACCGCGGGGACTCGAGGGGACACCGGCACCCTGTCGCGACAAAGACTCGGGGCTCAGCAGCCTGGAGTCCACCAAAGCCCGGCCCGCCCTTCCCGGCCCGGCTCCTCCTGGCAGTGCTGGCCCAGGCACGGCCACCAAGAGCCCCCCGGGTAGCCCCGGTCGCCCCCTGCGCTTCCCGCAGTGTTTGTGAGCCCCCCCCCAGCCCGGGCAGGGTTTAATTTAAGGACTGTCCCTTGTCCCCGTATTTAATTGTGCTCTGGACGAGCTGCTGGTAATTATTTAACACATCCCGATGGCCGGGCTTGGGGACAAAGCCACCTCGTCCGCCACGCTTTGGGGACCAGCGGTGGTGGCGCTGCACGGTGCCCCAGCCCCCAGGCAGTGCCAGGAGGGGCGTGGGGGCTCATGGGGACTGTCCCCAGGGGTGGCACCGCTGTCCCCAGTGGTGGCATTGCCATCCTCAATGGTGGCCCTGCTGTCCCCAGTGGTGGCACCGCTGTCCCCAGTGGTGGCATTGCCATCCTCAATGGTGGCCCTGCTGTCCTCAGTGGTGGCCCTGCTGTCCCCAGTGGTGGCACCGCTGTCCCCAGTGGTGGCATTGCCATCCTCAATGGTGGCCCTGCTGTCCCCAGTGGTGGCGGAGCGAAGTGCGGGCACTTCTCTGGGAGCTGCGACTGCTCCGGCCGGGGGACCTGGCCCGAGTTGTGGACCCTGGGGACCTTGGGGACCTCGGTGTCACAGACCCCTGTCCTGGGCACCTCGGTGTCACTGGCCCCTGCTCTGGGGGACCCTGGGGACCTCGGTGTCACAAACCCCTGTCCTGGGCACCTCGGTGTCACAGGCTCTTGTTCTGGGGGACATCGGGGTCAGGGACCCCGGTCCTGGGGACCCTGGGGACATCAGTGTCACAATCCCCTGTCCTGGGGACCCTGGGGACCTCGGGAACCTCAATGATAGACCCCTGCTCTGGGGGACCTGGGGGACATCAGCGTCACAGACCCCTGTGTCGGGGGACCTTGGGGACATCAGTGTCACAGTCCCCTGCCCTGGGGAACCCTGGGGACATCAGGGACCCTGGTGAGACCCTGGTGACCTCGATGAGAAATCCCTGCCCTGGGGACCTTGGGGACATCAGTATCACAGTCCCCTGCCCTGGGGGGACCCTGGGGACATCAGGGTGACAGTCCCTTGCCCTGGGGGACATCGGTGTCACAGAACCCTGCCCTGGGTGACCCTGGGGACATCGGGGTCACAGAACCCTGCCCTGGGGACATCAGTGTCACAGTCCCCTGCCCTGGGTGACCCTGGGGACATCAGTGTCACAGTCCCTTGCCCTGGGGGACCCTGGGGACCCCTCCCTGTCCTGAGCACTTTGGGGATCCCCTGACAGACCCCCCCCCCCCAATGCTGGGGTCTCTTGGGGACATCAGCGCTGTCACCCTGACCTGGGGGGGGCTTTAGGGGGGGCTGGCACTGAGGGGGGACACTGCAGCCATGGGGGAGGTGACACTGCCATCCTTTACCCCCCACGGGCCGCTGCCACCACCCCGCGACACTCCCGGGGTGTCGCTGTCCCCTCCCATCGCTGTCCCCCAGGCCAGAAGCACTTTAGGAAGGGGACACGGGGGTGGCGCAGGGACCCCCGGCTTGGTGCCACCACCTCGGTGTCACCTCGGTGTCACATCCCGTCACCGTCTCTCCGTGTCGTTCTCATAACGTTATGCAAATATTTGCTGTAAAGTCGTTTGTTTTCCTTTTCTTTTCGATTTTTTTTTGGGTTTTTTTTGTTTTTTTTTGTTCTTTTCCCCCTGTAAATATCGTCTCTGTCCCTGTAACATATCCCAAAGGATTTATAAGGATTTTTTAAAAAGAAGTTTTGCTCAGTGGAAAGGCCAGCCCCGAGCAGTGGTGACTTTTTAAAACCCTCCCTGCATGTCCCTGCCCCCCAAAAAATTTAAAATAAAAAAAAAATCCCTTCCCATTCCCGGCGTGTTGGCCTCGTCGGGATCTGCAAAAATCCAAAAAAACAAAACAAAAAAAACCCCAAACCAACCCAAAAAATTCCTCCCTGCTTTGGCCCCCCAGTCCTGGTCTATATATTGGAAATAAACTGGTTATTCATGGTTTTGTTGGTATTAATTCTCTTTTTTTTTGGTGGGAAGAGAACCCAAATTCCTGCTGCTGGGAATTTTTATTCCTGGATTTCTCCACGGGAGGATAAATCTCATTTTTCTCTGAGCGTTTGGGGAGGGAATAACGGAATTGGGATTCGCCATCCCCATCAAAATTCTCAATTTTTTTTAGGGGCGAAAAAAGAGAGAAAAAGAGACGAGGAAAAAAAAAAAAAAAAAAAGATACTTTTATTAAAGCCAGACACTCTGATAGAAAAGAAAAAGTTATAAAGGGAAAAAAAAAAAAAAAGGAAAAGAATAAAAAGCAACCCTTTTGTCACGGGAATTACAACGGTCACACACAACTACCCATGGCATCCACGGCGACACGGGGGACACGGGGGGGGTGGCACAGGGTGGGGGAGGGGTCACGTCCCCTCCCTCCCCTTCCCCGCTTTTTATTTTTTATTTTTTTTTTTTTTTACATTTTTTTTTCGCTTTTTTTTTCCCTTTTTTTTTTTTTTTTTTTCCGGTTTTTCCCCCCCCTCCGTTTTCAACTTTATTTTTTTTTTTTGTCCTTTTTATTTTTAAAACAGTTCACGAGAAATTCCATGCGGAAGAGAGAGAGAGAGAGACACACGACGGCGTAGAAACCCCAAAACAGCCTCTGAAGAGAACCAGAAATTCCAAGTTTTTTTCCTTTTTTTTGTGTGTTTTTTTTTTTCGCTTTTTCTTCTCAGTTCTTTTTTTTTTTTTTGTCCTTTTCAGAGTCGTAGCCTTATTTTTTTTTTGTTGTTTTTTTTTTTCTTGATTTGATTTAAAACAACATCCAGACGA
The DNA here is from genome assembly GCA_037013685.1 of Acridotheres tristis. Lineage (NCBI taxonomy): Eukaryota > Metazoa > Chordata > Aves > Passeriformes > Sturnidae > Acridotheres > Acridotheres tristis. The sequence goes on along the minus strand of CM072914.1, from coordinate 4,213,673 downwards.
GTAAAGCAGGGAGCGCATGCAGCGGGCGCCTCCGACACATGCACGATGCAGGCAGCGCTTGGATTTGGGATTTTTTTTTTTTTTTTTGGTGATTTTTACACATTTTCCTCTTTTTTTTTTTATTTTTTATTTTTTTTTAATATTTTTTCCCCGTTCTGAACCAGAACTGAGCGGTTTTATTTTGATTTTTTATTATTTGATTATTTTATTTTTGGGTTGTTTTTCTTGCTTCAGCGAGGGATTTGCACGATGCCATGAAGGGGACGGACACACGCACGCGGGGACATCACGCTCGCGGGGACACCAGCGGGGACAAGGGGGGACATGGAGGGGGGGTGAGGAGGGGGGTTTGGGGACAGGGTGGCACCTGTCACCCCCTCACCTGGCGCTGCCACCCCCTCACCTGGCGCTGTCACCTCCTCGCTCGTGGCTGTCACCTCCCCTGCTGGGAGCGGTGGCCTGGGGGACAAACCGAAGGGGGGGGGGAATGGAGACACCCCCAAAATGTGTGACAGCTTGGGGACACCGGGGGGGGGACACCGGGGTGGGGACACCGGGGTGGGGACACCGGGATGGGGACACTGGGATGGGGACACCGGGGTGGGGACACCGGGGGGGGACACCGGGGTGGGGACACCGGGATGGGGACACTGAGGTGGGGACACTGAGGTGGGGACAGTGAAGTGGGGACACCGGGGTGGGGACATCGGGATGGGGACACCGGGGGGGACACCGGGGAGGGGGGGGGGGGGGGGGGGGGGGGGGGGGGGGGGGGGGGGGGGGGGGGGGGGGGGGGGGGGGGGGGGGGGGGGTGGGGACATCGAGGTGGGGACACCGGGATGGGGACATTGGGATGGGGACACCGGGGTGGGGACATCGAGGTGGGGACATCGGGGTTGCACTAAGGACAAGCCCCGCCCATGTCATTTTTGGGGGTGTCGCTAAGAGGGTGGCACACTTGTCACCCTCCCATGAGGATGTCCCCAAGGAGAATGGCAATTGTGATCCCCTCACGTGAGTGTCCCCATGGAGGGTGGCAATTGTCACCCCCCCCACGTGACATTTTTGAGAGTGTCCCCAAGGGGGTGGCACTTGTCATCCCCTGTGTCAGTGTCCCTACAGAAGATGGCAATTGTCACCTCCCTATGTCGTTTTTTGGGTGTCCCCATGGAGGGTGGCATTGTCACCTCCCCTATGTGAGTGTCCCCAAGGGGGTAGCATTGTCACCCTCCCATGACATTTTTGAGGGTGTCCCCATAGAGAATGGCAATTGTCACCTCACATGTGGGTGTCCCCAAAGAGGGTGGCACTTGTCACCCTCCCATGACATTTTTGGAGGTATCCTCAAAGAGGGTGGCACTTGTCACCTCCCATATGGGTGTCCCCATGGAGGATGGCAATTGTCACCCCCCTCATGACATTTTTGAGGGTGTCCCCAGAGAGGGTGGCATTGTCACCCCCCATGTCATTTTTATGGGTGTCCCCATAGAGGATGGCAATTGTCACCCCCCCTCCGTGACATTTTTGAGGGTGTCCCCATAGAGGATGGCATTGTCACCTCCCATGTGGGTGTCCCCATAGAGGGTGGCATTGTCACCCCCCCATGACATTTCTGGGAGTGTCCCCACAGGAGTGGCATTTGTCACCCCCCATGGCATTTCTGGGAGTGTCCCCACAGGAGTGGCATTTGTCACCCCCCATGGCATTTTTGAGGGTGTCCCCACAGGAGTGGCAACTGTCACCTCTCCATGACATTTTTGGGGGTGTCCCCACAGGAGTGGCATTGTCACCCTCCCATGACACTGAGGGTGTCAATTGTCACCCCCTCCTCTGAGTGTCCCCAAGGGGGGGGTGGCATTGTCACCTCCACACCCGCTGCCACCGCGCCCCCCCCCCCCCTCGGGTGCCACAAAATGTCACAAAGTGCCACAAGCAGGGGGAGGGGACAGCGCCAGGTGCCACCCCCGAACTCACTTTGGTACCGAGAAAAGAAAGGGTTAATTAATAATAATTAGAACAACGACGACAATCATTCCAAATTAAATTAATTCCAAACGCAACAGGCGGCTGCTATTGCTGCTGGGGGATGGGCGCGGTGTCCCCAACGCCACCAGGACTTGGGGACAAGGTGGGGACAAGGAAAAGGGGCGGGGACTCAGCGCGAAGCCTAAACCTAAGCCGGGATTTCAAATCCACGCCTTAAATAATAGCGGACGTGATTTATTTCTCTTCTTTTTTCCTTTTTTTTTTTTTCGTTTTTTAAAGTTTTTTTTTTTTTTTCTTCTTCCCCTCTTTAAATATTTATATATAGATTTATATTACGTATATTTTATATATATAATATGTAAATATATTTTTTAAAACAATATAAAATGTTAAGACACTTCACTTAAATGTAAAGAGTTGCTTTTTTTGCAATCCAAAGAAATTGCATCATGATTTTTTTTTTCCTTTTTTTTTTTTTTCTCTTGCTTTTTTTTGGTCTTTTTAAATTTTTTTGTTTTTTGGTTTTTTGTTCTTTTTTTTTTTTTTTTCTGTGTGTTTTCTCTTTGTTATTCAAAAAAAGGCTCTCGTTTCTTCTGTACAAAAATGATCGAGATACAAAAAAAAAAAAAAACCAACAAAAAACCCGAACGAAATACAGAATAAAATAAAATCAGAGGAGGGGGAAAAAGGAAGAAAAAAAGGAATTGAAATTTAAAAAAGAAACGGAAAGAATCAACGCAAGGACGGAATAGAGAACGGAAGGAGTGATTGGATCTCGGGTTGCACACGCACACACACACCTGGGCACACCTGGGCACACCTGGAGTACACCTGGGCACACCTGGGCACATCTGGGCACATCTGGGCACACCTGGAGTGTACCTGGACACACCTGAGCACACCTGGGTGCACCTGGATACACCCAAGATGCACCTGGGCGCAACTCAGCACAGGTGAGTACACCTGGGGCACACCTAAGATGTACCTGGGCACACCTGGAACACACCTGGGCACACCTGGAGTACACCTAGACACATTTGGGCACACCTAGGATGTACCTGGGCACACCTGGACACACCTAGGATATACCTGGAGCACACCTGGGCACACCTGGTCACACCTAGGATATGCCTGGGCACACCTGGGGCACACCTGGTCACACCTAGGATGGACCTGGGCACACCTGCGCACACCTGGACACACCTGGACACACCTGGACACACCTGGGTGTACCTGGAGCACACCTGGACATACCTAGGATGTACTTGGGCACACCTGGGCACACCTAGGATGGACCTGGGCACACCTGGACACACCTGGACACACCTGGGTGTACCTGGAGCACACCTGGACACACCTAGGATGGACCTGGACACACCTAGGATGTACTTGGGCACACCTGGACACACCTAGGATGGACCTGGCCACACTTGGGGCACACCTGGGCACACCTGGGCACACCTGGGCACACCTGGGCAGTGAGGTGCCCACGAACCACCCAACCCCCCCCCCCTCCCCGGGGACCCCTCCGGGCTGGGCGGGGCCGGGGCTGCTCCCCCGGGGCTCGGTGTCCCCAAGGCGAGGGGACAAAACCGCGACAGGGCCACCCCTTCCCCGGGACCCCCCTCCCCAAATTTCACACCCTGCGGCCCCTCCGGCACTCGCGGGGACCCCCAGGACCCCCTCGAGGGGACGCGGGGGTGGCGGCGGCGACAGCGGCGACAACAGGCGGGGATGTCCCCGAGCCCTCGGTGCCAGCCCTGGCCCGAGCTGTCCTGTCCTCCCGCGGGGACACCGCGGGGGCTCCCGGGGAGCTCGGGGGTCGCTCCGGGGGTCGCTCCGGGGGTCGCTCCGGGGGTGTCTTGAGCGGTCGCTGCTTCCCGAATTTCCGCGTGGTTGGAGCTGGAAGCTGCTCCTGGCTGGAGGCTGGTGGGGGGAAGCTCTGAGAGCTCTTAAATAAAATAAAAAAATAATAAAAAAAGCCAAAAAAACCAAGAAAAAAACCAAACCAAAACAAAACAAAACAAAAAAAAATCCGGCGGGGAGGGGGAAAAAAGGAAGGGGGGGAAAAAAAGGGGAGGGGGGACCAAACAGCGATCGGAAGGGGAGAGGGAAAAAAGAGAAAAGGAAGGAAAAAAAATGGAGAAATGGAGGGGGAAAATAAAAGGAGAAAAGGAGGGGAAAAAGAAGAAAAGAAGGGAAAAAAATGAGAAAAGGAGGGGGAAAAAAGGAGAAAAGGAAGGAAATAAAGGAGAAAAGGAGGGGAAAAATGAGAAAAGGAGGGGAAAAATGAGAAAAAGAAGAGAAAAGGAGAAAATGAGGGAAAAATGAGAAAAGGAGGGAAAAAATGAGAAAAGGAGAGGGGAAAAAAGAAGAAAAGAAGGGGGAAAAAGGAGAAAAGGAGGGGAAAAAGGAGAAAAGAAGGGGAATAAAGGAGAAAAGGAGGGAAAAAATGAGAAAAGGAGGGAAAAAATGAGAAAAGGAGGAAAACAATGAGAAAAGGAGGAAAAAGGGCGAAAAGGAGGGAAAAATGAGAAAAGGAGGGGAAAAAGGAGAAAAGGAGGAAAAAAATGAGAAAAGGAGGAAAAAGGGCGAAAAGGAGGGAAAAATGAGAAAAGGAGGGGGAAAAAAAGGACGAAAGGAAGGAAATAAAGGAGAAAAGGAGGGGAAAAAATGAGAAAAGGAGGGAAAAAAGGGAAAGAAGGAAAGAAAAAAAAAAAAAAAAAGAGAGAGAGAGAGAAACAGAAAGTGGCTGGTTGGCCGTGGCGGAGCGGAGGGGACACAGAGGTCGGGCCGAGGCGCGGCGCAGGCGAGAGACACAAAAGTTCTTTTTTTTTTTTTTTTTGGCGGAGCGGAGGCGACAGAAAAAAAAAAAAACCAACAAAAAAAACCCAAAAAAACCCAAAAAAAAAAAAAAAAAAATGGAGCAAACACGAAAAGAGGAGGGGACACAGGTGGCGGATTCCCTCCTCGAGAAGAAGCCAAAGTCGCAGGGAGGAAGAGGAGCCCGAGGAAGAGAGGAGGAAGAGCGGGCGGGCGGAGCTCAGAATGAGATGGAGGAGTTCCTGGCCCCAAAGGAAGTCAATACGGGGATGGAGGTTCTGCCAGCTGCGGGTTTTTCTGAGACCGTGGGGGAAGTCTCACTGGCCTCTTTAGATGGTCTAGTGGCCTGGAAAGAAAAGCAAGATTCAAGGAGGACGAGGAGGAGGAGGAAGAAGGGGTGGAAAGTCCAAAAAAAAAAAAAAAAAAAAAATTAAAATAAAAGAAGCAAAAAAACCCAAAACAGGACAAAAACCAATCAAACAAAAAGGCTTAAAAAACGACAAAAGAAAAGGGGGGGAAAAAATAAAAAATAAAAGGAGAAAATAACGACAAAAACGAAGACAGGAAAAAAAAAAAAAACCCAAAACAACCGAGAGCCAGAGGGGAGCTGGTTCAGAAGCAGCACTGAGTCAGGCCTGAGGCGAAAAGCAGCTGGAAAAGGTGGAAAAAAGTGGAAAAGGGCCACCACAAAGAGCGCGACAAGAGCGGGTCCCACGTGTCACTGCACGGGCAGGGGACAGCCCCGAGAGGAGGGGACACGGACAGACGGACACGCAGACACACACACACAGCCAGGGGGGCACAGGGGACACGGGGGAGGCACGGGGGGGACAAGAAGGGGCAGCGTTAGAGAGGGCACAGCCCCCACGGTGGCACCCGAGGGGGACGGTGCCCACCCTGTCCCTGTGGGGGGTCTCGGGGCACGGGGATGGGGTTGAAAAAATCCCGCTGGGAATGTGGGGAGGGGGACACCGCCAGGGGACAAAAAGCGAGGAGGAAAATGCGGCCGTGGCCACCTCCAGGACCACCGAGGTGCCCCCGTGGTGGCCTCGCGGGGTCGGGGGGTGCTCGGTGTGTGGGGGTTGCAGAGGGAATTCCCAAATTTTCCCTGATCCCATGGGATGGGACAACCCCGGAGGGGACAATCAGGGACACCCCGAGCTCGGGGAGCAGCCGAGGTTGGGGGGGGGTTTTGATCCTTTTTGCCTTTTGCTCATTCCACATTTGCCCAAACCGCACGAAATCCTCCCCCCCCCCCCCCAAAAAAAAACCCCAAAAAACCCCAAAAAACTCTGCTGGAAAAGTCCAACGATCCCCCAGGGCTGAGGGATCCGGGAGAACGAGCAGATCCGCGTTTATTGTGGGATTTGGGGCTGGAAAAAGGATCAGGACACAGAGCAGGGGAAAGGGGAGGGGGGTCACGGTGAACCCGCTCGTGGTGCCCAGCGAGGGGAAGGGGCGATGGGAGAGGGGAGGGAGGACACCCGAGTGTGGCCCGGGAAGGCACGGCCAGCACCGGGGGTGACAGCAGGGACACAATGGGGGGGACCCCCGGAGATGCCCCCCCCCCCCCAGGATGGGGAGGGGGTCAGGGTTGGGTGTTGGGGATGCTCCACCCCAAAAACGGCCCCAAATTCTCTTCCAGCTGCTGTGGGCCGCTCACGCTGTCCCCAAAGTGTCCCCAAAGTGTCCCCAAAGTGCCACCACCCCCGCCTGGGACACACACAGGCTGCTTCTGTGGATTCATGGGGGGGGGGGGGGTCCCCAAAAACCTCCCGGGACAGGATCCCCGAGCCCAGAGCTCATTGTCCCCCCGGGGCTCAGCCACCCCTCAGGGCAGGTGACACCGGCGCTGGGGGACAAAGGACAGCGATCGAGGACGAGCCTGTGACCAAGCGGTGTCCTTGTCCCCAACCCCCCAGGGCTGGCATTGTCACCTCCCGCGTGGGGATACCCACAGGGGGTGGCGTTGTCACCCTCTCACGACATTTTTGAGGGAGTCCTCATGGAAGATGGCAATTGTCACCTCTGCCATGTGGGTGTCCCCAAGAGGGTGGCATTGTCACCCCCCCATGTCATTTTTGAGGGTGTCCCCATGGAGGATGGCAATTGTCACCCCTCCCGTGTGAGTGTCCCCAAGGGGGTGGCATTGTCACCTCTCCATGACATTTCTGGGGGTGTCCCCATGGAGGATGGCAATTGTCACCTCTGCCATGTGGGTGTCCCCATGGAGGATGGCAATTGTCACCCCTCCCGTGTGGGTGTCACCAAGGGGGTGGCATTGTCACCCCCCATGTCATTTTTGAGGGTGTCCCCATGGAGGATGGCAATTGTCACCTCTGCCATGTGGGTGTCCCCATGGAGGATGGCAATTGTCACCTCTGCCATGTGGGTGTCCCCAAGAGGGTGGCATTGTCACCCCCCCATGTGGGTGTCCCCAAGGGGGTGGCATTGTCACCTCCACACCCGCAATCACCGCGCCCCTCTCGGGCGCCACAAAATGCCACAAAGGTGCCACAACCAGGGCCACAGAGTGTGACAAGATCCCCTCCTCCCCCAACAACCGCGTCCCTTTGTCCCCAACCTCTCCGAGCTCAACCAAAACCAAGAACGCGCCAAAAAACTCCAACACCCCCCCCGCCCCCAAAAAAAAAAAAAAACCCCAAAAAATCCCCCAAAATCACCACCCTGCGAGTGTCCCCGCCTCAGGCCGTGCCCGGGGGCGGTGCCGGGGTCGCGGGCAGCCCCGGGGGCGGCTCTGGGGGTGCGGTACCTGCTGCTGGCCCTGCTGGATCCTCATGTACTCCATGCGCTGCTTGATGTGCTTGCCCTTGTCGGGGCTGCCCTGCTGGCCCTGCTTCAGCCTCGGGTTCACCACCTTCATGGCCGGGATGGACACGCCGCCGCTCTGCGGGGTACACAATCCGGCGAGGAAAGGGTTAAAATGGGCTGCTGGAAACTCCCCCTGGATGCGTGGTTGGAGATGCGCCACCAGCGCAGCTCGTGGTGACGTGGCCAGGTGAGGACGAGGTCACCGGGTCCCCCCCCCCCCGTGAGCTCCGAACTTACCGGGAAGCACCCGAGAGGGATTTTAGGGCAGACACGGCAAACACCGGGACACCGAGGGCGGGACGGGACACCCCAAAAAAAGAGAGAGGGGAAAGAGGCGGCGGCAGGCACGAAGCAGATTCCAGGTGGGAACGGCGGCAGTGGGAATACAGAGGAGTTTATTTCCAGATGTGCACAGGTGTGGATACAGAGAATCGCCAGAGCAGCGGCGAGTGTCACCCCGAGTGTCCCCTCCCCTGCTGGGGACACCCCAAGTCCCCCCTCCTGCCTGTCCTGTTCCAAGAGGGATCAGCCCAGGTTGGGAAATCCACGGCTCAAGGTGAGCCCCTGCTCCCCACAGGTGGGACAAGGGGGGATTCCTGCACCCCACAGCGCGAGGAAATCCGAAAATTCTGGAATATCCTCAGCTGGGAGGGACCCATGAGGATCCTCGGAGTCCAAATCCCAGCCCTGGAGAATCCCAAGTGTCTGTGTCACAGCATTCCCGGCACTGGGAATGTCCCCAAGCAGCGCAGAATCCTCGGAACGTGACACCAGCCCCGCCCAACTTTAGGACCGACCCATCCTGCCTAACCCTGAGCCGGGCTTTGCCTCAGCCTCAGCCATAAATCCATCCCGCAGCTCCACTTCCCATAAAAATAAAAAAAAAAAAAAAAAGAAAAAAGCGGGAAAAATTGGAGCTACACCCTCGTTCACCCAGCGAGAGCCCCCGAGGAGGGAGAGAACGGCTCCAAATGGAAAATGAGATTTATTCCCCAGCGCTGGCTGTTAATAAAGGAGCAGGTTGATGTCGCAGCAGAGCTCAGGGCATTTTCCCCCTCCTCCCTGTTTTTTTTCTCAGATATTCAGCTGGATTCCAGCAGAAAGCAATTTGGGATGGCTTCAGGGAGCTCGAGCTGTGGTTTAATTAGGAGAAACATCTGCCAGGCTCCGGCTGCCGCTCATTAGGAGAGGGTTTTAATGCAAAATGGTGAAACTCAGAGTGGTGCTTGGGCATCCAGCCCTGGCCGAACCCTTGGGGTGCTCCTGAACCCCGTGGGATACTCGTGGACCCCGTGAGATCCTCTTGGACCCCTTGGGATTCTCTTGGATCCCGTGGGATGCTCCTGGACCCCGTGGGGTTCTCGTGGACCCCTTGGGATGCTCCTGAACCCCTTGGGAAGCTTCTGAAACCCTTGGGATGCTCCTGGACCCTTTGGGATGCTCTTGGACCCCTTGGGATCCTCTTGGACCCCTTGGGATTCTCTCGGACCCTGTGGGATGCTCTTGGACCCCGTGGGATGCTCGTGGACCCCTTGGGGTGCTCCTGGACCCCTTGGAATGCTCGTGGACTCTTTGGGATGCTCCTGGACCCCTTGGGATGCTCCTGAACCCCGTGGGATCCTCTTGGACTCTGTGGGATGCTCCTGGATCCCCTGTGGTGCTCCTGGACCCCGTTGGGATGCTAGTGGATCCCGTGGGATGCTCTTGGACCCCTTGGGGTGCTCGTGGGCCCCGTGGGATGCTCCTGGACCCCTTGGGATGCTCCTGGACCCCTTGGGGTGCTCCTGGACCCTTTGGGATGCTCCTGGACCCCGTGGGATGCTCCTGAACCCCGTGGGATCCTCTTGGACTCTGTGGGATGCTCCTGGATCCCCTGTGGTGCTCCTGGACCCCGTTGGGATGCTAGTGGATCCCGTGGGATGCTCTTGGACCCCTTGGGGTGCTCGTGGACCCCGTGGGATGCTCCTGGACCCCGTGGGATGCTCGTGGACCCCTTGAGGCCCATGCCGGACCTGGTGCTCCAAAAACCTGCCAGGGGGTGGAAGAATCCACCTCAGCCCGGCTCTAATTCCAGGACGGGATCAGCCAGCAGCCGCCGGCACCGTCTCCCTTCCCGCTGCCCGCTCCTGCCTCGCTCATTCCTGCCCTTCCCAAAACCCCTGCAGGCGTCAGGGAGAAGAGGAAGATTCCTTCTCCACCTCGGCTCTGCCTGGAGGAGGAGTCACAGAGAGGGAGAAGGCAGAGGAAGAGACATCAGAGTGAATCCAGGGCAGAGCAGGGCACGGGGGCGGGGGGAGAAGAGAAAATGAACCTGGCGAGCGCCGGGGGGCAGCTGCGGCTTGGGGAGCAGCGCTGGCTTGGTCCTGCTCGGAACCGGACTCTTGGCAGCGCCATCCTTGGCCTGGCTGAGGTCCAGAGCGGTGTCACCGTCGCAGGCTCCGTGCCCGAGGTCCCCCGGGCTTTTCCCGACCTCCTCGGATCGCGGCGCGTCCTTGGCGAACACGAATTCCACGGCGGGGTGGCTGCTGATCTCGCTGATGGTCATTTCCAGCTCGCGGATGGTTTCCTCCAGGCTGTCCAGCCTCTGGTAGGTGTCCTCATAAATCTCTTTTTTACCCGGAGCTCCTTGCCCGGGCGACAAGTGGCCTTTGCAGAGCCCCTCTGCCACTTCCCCCCTCGTTTTGGGGTGGTCGCCGGTAGCCAGAATTCCTCCATCCCCCGCCGGGGGTGCCGTGGAGCGGCTGGGACGGGCGGGGATCTGCCCCGGGGAATGTCCCGGTGCCCGCGGGGCTGGCTCCGTGCCCGGGGCGATCCCGGCATGGGGCACCGGGCAGCCCGGGGGCTCTCGGGGCTCTCGGTCCGGGCTTTCCGGGCTCTCCTCCCTCCGCGCAGCTTTGGGAGAGTGTCCAGGAGCGAGCCTGGCTCCTCTTTGGGGGTCCCCAGTGGGAATTTGGGGGATGATCCCGGCACCCACGGAGGGGAGCGCGGTCTCCGCAGCTCCGGCGCTTTCCCCGTGGCTCCGATGAGGCTGAGAAATTTGGGGACAAATCTTGTCGCTGCCTCCTGTCCTGCTGGCAGCGTCCCCTCCTCGTCCCCTCATTTTATCCCTCGGGAAAGGCGGGGCTGCCAAAGGCAGAACCCGGGATGTGCCGGCGGGAGGGGGTTCCTGTGCCAGCGGGGATTTTGGGGAGCTGCCAGGAGCTGCCACACGGCCTCTCCTCGTCCCCTCGGGTGGCAGCTGCCCTCCTGCTGCCTCGCTGCCCGGTGCCACCCACAGCTCCGGCTCGGCTTCGGGGGACGGCGGCTCCGACACCCACTCGGTGAGCACGATCTGGGGCAGGGAGAACGCCCGGCTGGCCGGGGCTGCCAGCGGCTCCTGGGTAGAGAATTCAGACAGGTTATAGGGGCCAGGAGGCAGCGGGGTTTCACTCGGGAGGTACCACGGGGTGTGTGGGACACGTATTGAGAAAGTAAGAAAATTACAGCTTGAAAAATATTCCAGGCTGGAGCTTCTCAGCTCTGTTCCCAGCCCATGAGCTGGTCCAGCTCAAGGCCAGGGAGAATTTCTCCCAGGGTGATAATTTGGTCAAAACAAAAAGGAATTAATAACAAAATCAAACCCCTGTTGTGGTGTGTGCCCAGGCCCTGGCAATGGGGTGTCTTCTCTTGGAGTTGCAGTCCTGCCATAAAACCAAGAGTGTTCCTGAATAAACTTGGCTCTTTCTTTCCTGTCATGAAACTCGACCATGTAGCTGTGCATCTTATTTCCGCCGCACTTAAAGGGTTAAACCCCTTCCCACGGCTACCACGGGGTGCCACAAAATATTGGGGTCCCCCCCCCATGCGGGTGCTGCCGGGCACGGCTGAGTTCCAGGGGGGAGTTTGGGAAGGAAAAGGGGCTCGGTTCCCTCTTGCTGATCCCATAAATTCCACCGGGATTCTCGGCATGGACAGGGCACGGAGGGGATGCTCAGCTCCCTCCTGTCCATCCCATAGATCCCACCGGGATTCTCGGCATGGACAGGGGCTGGAGAGGGGCTCAGCTTCCTCCTCCATCCCTGACTTCCCACAGGGATCCAGAGCATGGACAGGAGCTGGACGGGGATGTTCAATTCCCTCTTGTCCAGCCCTGACATCTCATTGGATCCAGAGCATGGACAGGGAATGGAGGGGGGCTCAGCTCCCTCATCCAGCTCTATATCCCACAGGGATCCAGAGCATGGACAGGGAATGGAGGGGATGCTCAGCGCCCTCATCCAGCCCTATATCCCACAGGGATCCAGAGCATGGACAGGGAATGGAGGGGATGCTCAGCGCCCTCATCCAGCCCTATATCCCACAGGGATCCAGAGCATGGACAGGGAACAGAGAGGATGCTCAGCGCCCTCATCCAGCCCTGTATCCCATTGGGATCTTCAGGATGGACAGAGACTGGACAGGGATGTTCAGCTCCTTCCTGCCCAGCCCTACATCCCATTGGGATCCAGAGCACGGACAGGGGACGGAGAGAGGCTCAGTTCCCTCCTCCAGCCCTACATCCCACAGGGATCCAGAGCATGGACAGGAGTTGGACAGGGGTGTTCAATTCCCTCCTGTCCAGCCCTGACATCCCACCAGGACCCACAGCGTGGACAGGGGCTGGACAGGGATGTTCAGCTCCCTTCTCCATCCCTGATATCCCATTGGGATCTTCAAGATGGACAGGGGCTGGACAGGGATGCTCAGCTCCCTCCTCCATCCCTGACATCCCACAGGAACATGGACAAGGACTGGGCAGGGATGTTCCATTCCCTCTCGTCCAGCCCTGACATCCCACTGGGATTTTGAGCATGGACAGGGAACAGAGAGAATGCTCAGCACCCTCCTCCAGCCCTGACATCCCAGTGGGGTCCATAGTATGGACAGGGAATGAATGGAGAGAGGCTCAGCTCCTTCTTCCAGCCCTGATATTCCACAGGAGCACGGACAAGGACTGGACAAGGATGTTCAATTCCCTCTTGTCCAGCCCTGACATCCCAGAGGAACTCACAGCATGGACAGGAACTGGACAAGGATGTTCAGCTCCCTCCTCCATCCCTGACATCCCACAGGAACATGGACAAGGACTGGGCAGGGATGTTCCATTCCCTCTTGTCCAGCCCCGACATCCCACTGGGATTTTGAACACGGACAAGGACTGGACAAGGATGTTCAATTCCCTCTTGTCCAGCCCTGACATCCCAGAGGAACTCACAGCATGGACAGGGGCTGGAAGGGGATGCTCATTTCTTTCCTGTCCAGCCCTGATATCCCACAGGGATTTTGAACATTGACAGGGACTGGGCAGGGATGTTCAATTCCCTTCTCCAGCCCTGACATCCCACTGGGATTTTGAACATGGACAGGGACTGGGCAGGGATGCTCAGCTCCCTCCTCCAGCCCTGACATCCCACTGGAGCACAAAAACCTCTAAAGCAAAAACCACGCTGGTGTTTCTGCACCTTTGGAAATCCCGCTGCCACCAGCAGAAATCCAGCTGGGATTTCTCTGTGCTGGTCCAAACTGGGGCACTGGTGTGAGCACAGAGCTCCAGTGAGGGCGGAGCCATCCCAGCCCAGGGGCACCCGACCTTTCCCACCCCAAAACCACCCAAAAACGCTGCTCTTCCTGCCCCACCTCGCTGTTCCCATGCCGAGGGACACCCATGGGATGCCCTGGCACCCCTGGCAGAACCGGTGCCCCTGCAGCTGCCCCGGAGCTCCGGGTGTGCAGCCGGGCCCATCCCAGCTCTGGGGCTGAGGGACAGAGGGACAGCCCAGCCCTGGGGGGACCCCCAAAAATGCCAGAGCCTCCCCGAGGAGCTGAGCTGAGGGATGAGCTCCACCCTGGCATTCCCTGTTCCATCCTGGGCATTCCCTGCTCCATCCTGGGCATTCCCTGCTCCATCCTGGGCATTCCCTGCTCCACCCTGGCATTCCCTGTTCCACCCTGGGCATTCCCTGTTCCACCCTGGGCATTCCCTGCTCCATCCTGGGCATTCCCTGCTCCACCCTGGGCATTCCCTGTTCCATCCTGGGCATTCCCTGTTCCGCCCTGGAATTCCCTGTTCCACCCTGGGCATTCCCTGTTCCACCCTGGCATTCCCTGTTCCACCCGGGGCATTCCCTGCTCCACCCTGGCATTCCCTGTTCCACCCTGGCATTCCCTGTTCCACCCTGGGCATTCCCTGTTCCATCCTGGCATTCCCTGCTCCATCCTGGGCATTCCCTGCTCCACCCTGGGCATTCCCTGCTCCATCCTGGGCATTCCCTGCTCCACCCTGGGCATTCCCTGTTCCACCCTGGGCATTCCCTGTTCCATCCTGGGCATTCCCTGTTCCACCCTGGGCATTCCCTGCTCCATCCCGGCATTCCCTGCTCCACCCTGGGCATTCCCTGTTCCACCCTGGGCATTCCCTGTTCCACCCCGGACATTCCCTGTTCCATCCTGGGCATTCCCTGTTCCATCCTGGGCATTCCCTGCTCCATCCTGGGCATTCCCTGCTTCACCCTGGGCATTCCCTGCTCCATCCTGGGCATTCCCTGTTCCACCCTGGGCATTCCCTGCTCCACCCTGGGCATTCCCTGCTCCATCCTGGGCATTCCCTGCTCCACCCTGGGCATTCCCTGCTCCATGCCATCAGTTCTCCAGGCATTTTCCTCCTGCTCTGTCCACCCTGTGCCTTCCCTGCTCCATCCCATCCTCTCTCCAGTCTCTCTCCCCCCCAGAGCCCAGCACGGACATCAGGAGAGCTGCGATGTGGCCGGACCTGATCCGGGTCAGACCCAAATCCCCCCGGGCTCTGCTCCAACCCTTCCCTTTCCGTGCCCTCGGGGCTCTCCCGTGCCCTGCCCGCGCCCCGTGCCGTGCCCGGTGCGGTGCTGGCCTGGCCCGGGAGCCCCGGCCGGGGGTTAGTGCTGGGTTTGGTGGCGTGAGCGAGGCAGTGAGGAGAGAAGCCGATCATTAGTGAGTTAAATCAGAGAGGAGAAGCAGAAGTGAGCCGAGAAGAGGCGGAGGAGGAAGGCGGTGAGAGCGCAGCCCCGTGGAGCCGTTACCTTCCATCCTTGGGCTACCACAGCGGCTCCGCTGGGCCACCAGCCGGAGTGGCCCGGGGACACGGCCTCGAGGGGGTCACAAGGGAGGGAAGGGGAGGCAGAGCTCCGCTGAAACACCTGGGGAGTCAAACACGGCCGGTTGGAGGGAGGGGGGTGTGGACACACACATTTAGAGAGCTGGGGAATTCCAGCTTGGGAATTCCTTTCAGGCCTGGATTTCTCCTGACTCTCAGCTCCATTGCCAGGCTGACAAGCTGACTGCAGCTTCAGTTAGGGAGGAAATCTCCCAGGGTGAGAACAGAATAAAATTCATCACCAACATTAACCCCTGGTGTCTTTCCCGTGGGACACATCCTGAGGTGCTGCCCCGAGGATGTTTTTCCCAATTGTCCAATGAGCTCCTGTCCTGTCCTGGCTGCACTGACACACTTTAAATCCAAACTGTCTGTACAATAAATTGGCCTTTTTTTCCCCCAAAAAATCCGTGTGTGTTGCTGTCCTTTCTCTCTCTGTGCAGCGCAGTGACCACAGGGGGGGACAGCCCGGGCTTGCAGTGGGGCTGGACCAGGGCTGGCAGCAGGGATGGGGGTGGTTGTGCACGGGTGGCATTGTCCCCTGGGCTGCTGGCAAGGTCACCTGGCCAGCAGTGACACCGGTCCCCTGGCCAGGAGAGTCACTGATCCCTCAGCCAGCAGTGTCACTGGTCCCCTGGCCAGCAGTGTCACTGGTCCCCTGGCCAGCAGTGTCACTGATCCCTCAGCCAGCAGTGTCACTGATCCCTCAGCCAGCAGTGTCACTGGTCCCCCGGCCAGCAGTGTCACTGGTCCCCCGGCCAGCAGTGTCACTGGTCCCTCAGCCAGCAGTGTCACTGGTCCCCTGGCCAGCAGTGTCACTGATCCCTCAGCCAGCAGTGTCACTGGTCCCCTGGCCAGCAGTGTCACCGGTCCCCTGGCCAGCAGTGTCACTGGTCCCCCGGCCAGCAGTGTCACTGGTCCCCTGGCCAGCAGTGTCACTGGTCCCCTGGCCAGCAGTGTCACTGGTCCCTCAGCCAGCAGTGTCACTGGTCCCCCGGCCAGCAGTGTCACTGGTCCCCTGGCCAGCAGTGTCACTGGTCCCCCAAGTCAGCAGTGTCACCGGTCCCCTGGCCAGCAGTGTCACTGGTCCCCTGGCCAGCAGTGTCACTGGTCCTCAGCCAGCAGTGTCACCGGTCCCCTGGCCAGCAGTGTCACTGGTCCCCTGGCCAGCAGTGTCACTGGTCCTCAGCCAGCAGTGTCACTGGTCCCTCCGGCCAGCAGTGTCACTGATCCCTCAGCCAGCAGTGTCACTGGTCCTCAGCCAGCAGTGTCACTGGTCCCCTGGCCAGCAGTGTCACTGGTCCCCCAAGTCAGCAGTGTCACCGGTCCCCTGGCCAGCAGTGTCACTGGTCCCCTGGCCAGCAGTGTCACTGGTCCCCCGGCCAGCAGTGTCACCGGTCCCCTGGCCAGCAGTGTCACCGGTCCCCTGGCCAGCAGTGTCACTGGTCCCCTGGCCAGCAGTGTCACTGGTCCCCTGGCCAGCAGTGTCACCGGTCCCCTGGCCAGCAGTGTCACTGATCCCTCAGCCAGCAGTGTCACTGATCCCTCAGCCAGCAGTGTCACTGGTCCCCTGGCCAGCAGTGTCACTGGTCCCCTGGCCAGCAGTGTCACTGATCCCTCAGCCAGCAGTGTCACTGATCCCTCAGCCAGCAGTGTCACTGGTCCCCCGGCCAGTAGTGTCACCGGTCCCCTGGCCAGCAGTGTCACCGGTCCCCCGGCCAGCAGTGTCACTGGTCCCCTGGCCAGCAGTGTCACCGGTCCCCCGGCCAGCAGTGTCACTGATCCCTCAGCCAGCAGTGTCACTGGTCCCCCGGCCAGCAGTGTCACTGATCCCTCAGCCAGCAGTGTCACTGGTCCCCCGGCCAGCAGTGTCACTGATCCCTCAGCCAGCAGTGTCACCGGTCCCCTGGCCAGCAGTGTCACTGATCCCTCAGCCAGCAGTGTCACTGATCCCCTGGCCAGCAGTGTCACTGGTCCCCCAGCCAGCAGTGTCACTGATCCCTCAGCCAGCAGTGTCACTGGTCCCCTGGCCAGCAGTGTCACTGGTCCCCTGGCCAGCAGTGTCACTGGTCCTCAGCCAGCAGTGTCACTACATCCCTGGCCAGGAGAGTCATGAGGCCCCCAAGTCAGCAGTGTCACCTGTCCCTGGCCAGCAGTGCCATCAATGTCACTGGTCCCCCAGTCAGCAGTGTCACCAGTCCTCAGCTGGCAGTGTCACCTGTGCCCTGGCCAGCAGTGCCATCAGTCCTCTGGCCAGCAGTGTCACTGGTTCCCTGGCCAGCGGTGTCACTGGTTCCCTGGCCAGCAGAGTCACTGGTCCAGGTCCCCTGCCTGCAGCATCATCACCTGTGCCACACCTGCACCGTGCCCAGTTCTCCCTCCTGGGGGAAAACCACCCAGGTTAAACCATCCAGGTAAAACCACCCAGGTTAAACCATCCAGGTAAAACCACCCAGGTTAAACCACCCAGGTTAAAACCATTCAAGTCAAACCATCTAGGTTAAAGCACCCAGGTAAAACCACGCAGGTTAAACCATCCAGGTTAAACCACCCAGGTTAAAACCATCCAAGTTAAACCATCCAGGTTAAACCATCCAGGTTAAACCATCCAGGTTAAAGCACCCAGGTCAAAGAATCCAGGTTAAAACCACCCAGGTTAAAACCATCCAGGTTAAACCACCCAGGTAAAACCATCCCCTCCCCACTGGAGCACCTGTGCAGTGCTCAGAGCCAGCTGAGTGCACCCAGGGGTGCAGCAGGAGCGCCCAGGTGTGCAGCAGGGGCACCCAGGTGTGCAGCAGGAGCGCCCAGGGGTGCAGCAGGGGCACCCAGGTGTGCAGCAGGAGCGCCCAGGGGTGCAGCAGGGGCGCCCAGGTGTGCAGCAGGGGCACCCAGGGGTGCAGCTCCTGTCCCTGGCAGTGCCACCCCTCTGTCCCCGCGGGAATCGCCATGCAGTGTCGGTGCCAGGGATGTCACAGATGTCACACCCCAAACCCCCTGAGTTGTCCCCGGAGCGGAAGGGCAAGCTGTTGTCACCTTTGAGGTGCTGTCACCTCCGGGACGGGGTGGTGTCACCTCGGGGATGGTGTCATGGTTGGGGTGCTGTCACCTCCTGGATGGTGTCACCTCGGGGGTGGTGTCACCTCCGGGATTGTGTCACCTCTGGGGTGCTGTCACCTGCAGGGCAGGGTGCTCTCACCTCCGGGGTGCTCTCACCCCAAGGTTGGGGTGCTGTCACCTCGGGGGTGCTGTCACCTCCAGGTTGGGGTGCTGTCCCCTTGGGGATGGTGTCACTCCCAGGTTGAGTGTCACCTTTGGGGAGCTGTCACCTCGGGGGCGCTGTCACCTCCAGGTTGGGGTGCTGTCACCTCAGGATGGTGTCATTTCCTGGGTGCTGTCACCTCGGGATGGTGTCACCTCCTGGGTGCTGTCACCTCGGGGGTGCTGCCACCTGCAGGGCAGGGTGCTCTCACCTCCGGGGTGCTCTCACCCCCAGGTTGGGGTGCTGTCCCCTTGGGGATGGTGTCATTTCCTGGGTGCTGTCACCTCGGGGGTCACTTTTGGGGTGCTGTCACCTCGGGATGGTGTCACCTCCTGGGTGCTGTCACCTCGGGGGTGCTGTCACCTTTGGGGCGCTGTCCCCTCGGGGGTCCCGCGCCCCTGCCGCGCTCACCTCCAGCTCCGCGATGATCCGATCCTCGTCATCGTCGTCCTTGACGGCCGAGGCGATGATGGGCGGGGTGGACGCGGGCCGGGCCACCTCGGACACCGCCCGGGCCACCTCGGACACCGCGCGCCTCAGCTTCACCTGCGGCTTCTGCGGCTCCAGCTCCTCCGACTCCGCCTTCTGCGGGGGGAGCGCGGCCGTGAGGACCGGGGGGCACCGGGGGGCGGCACCGAGGGGCACCGGGAGCACCGGGGAGCACCAAGGAGCACAGGGGGACACCCGAGGGCACCGGAGGACATCGAGAGGCACCGGGAGGTACCGGCAGCACCGGGGACACCGGCAGGCAGCGGGGGTCACCCGAGGGCACCAGGGCCACCGACGGACACCGAGAGGCGCCAAGGGGACACCAGGAAGCACCGGGAGGCACCGAGGGACACCGGGGGACATCAGGGGACACCGAGGGGCACTCGAGGGCACCGGGAGACGCTGGAGGACACTGGGAAGCACTGGGGGACACTGGGGGACACTGGGGGACACTGGGGAGCACTCGAGGGCACCGGGAGACACCGAGAGGCAGCGGGGGCCACCGTGGGACACTGAGAGACAAAAGGAGGGGCCCGAGGGCACCAGGACACCGGGAAGCACCGAGGGACACCCGGAGGACACCAGGAAGCACCGAGGAGGACCAGGGGACACCGGGAGGCACCGGGGGACATCCGGGGGACACCAGAGTGGCACCGAGCACCCCAGCCCAGTGTCCCTCCATCCATCCCTGCTCACCTTCATAAAGCCGGGCTCCTTCTTGCTGGTGACAATGACCTCGCCGCTGCGGGTCGTGGTCAGCCCGTGCGACGAGGGGAAGCTGCGACGGGGCGGCGGCGGCGGCGGCGACTTGGAGGGTTTCTCGGTTCGGTACCGCGGCACCGTCAGCTCGTCTGGGCACGGAGGGGGCGGTCAGGGCACCGCCCTGGGCAGGGAATGCCCGGGATGGAACAGGGAATGCCCAGGATGGAACAAGGAATGCCCAGGGTGGAGCAGGGAATGCCCAGGGTGGAACAAGGAATGCCCAGGATGGAACAGGGAATGCCCAGGGTGGAGCAGGGAATGCCCAGGGTGGAACAAGGAATGCCCAGGATGGAACAAGGAATGCCCAGGATGGAACAGGGAATGCCCGGGATGGAACAGGGAATGCCCAGGATGGAACAGGGAATGCCCAGGATGGAACAAGGAATGCCCAGGATGGAACAAGGAATGCCCAGGGTGGAGCAGGGAATGCCCAGGGTGGAACAAGGAATGCCCAGGATGGAACAGGGAATGCCCGGGATGGAACAGGGAATGCCCAGGGTGGAGCAGGGAATGCCCAGGATGGAGCAGGGAATGCCCAGGATGGAGAAGGGAGTGCCCAGGATGGAGCAGGGAATGCCCAGGATGGAACAGGGAATTCCCAGGAACAGGGAATGCCCAGGATGGAACAGGGAATGCCCAGGATGGAGCAGGGAATGCCCAGGATGGAACAGGGAATGCCCAGGGTGGAGCAGGGAGTGCCAGGATCGAGCTGGGAATGCCCAGGATCGAGCAGAGAATGCCCAGGGTGGAGCAGGGAGTGCCCAGGATGGAACAGGGAATGCCCAGGATCGAGCTGGGAATGCCAGGATGGAACAGGGAATTCCCAGGGTCCCCTCCCCCGGCCGTACCTGAGCCCCGGCGCCCATTGGGGTCCCCTTTGCCCCCCGATTTGGGGCCGTGCTGTGCCTTGGAGGGTTTGTGCTCGGGCGTGGAGGCGGCGCTGCCGCTGCCCGGGCTCTGTTTGTGCTTGGCGGCGAATTCCAGGTCGGGGATGGCTTTCATGAGCTCGGCCTGGGTCTCCTCCAGCAGCCGGTTGATGTCCTTGGCGCTGTACTGGGTGAGCGCCGCCCGCTTCTCCTCCCAGTCCCGCTCCGCTGCCTGCGGGCACGGGATGTCACCCCCCAGAACCCAGGGACACCCCCAAAGTGCTCCGTGACACCCCCAAAGAGCACCGTGATACCCCCAAAGTGCTCCGAGACACCCCCAAAGTGCTCCGTGATACCCCCAAAGAGCCCCGGGACAGCCCCAAAGAGCCCCGGGACAGCCCCAAAAAACACCGTGATACCCCCAAAGAGCCTCGGGTTACCCCCAAAGAGCCCCGGGGACACTCCCACAGAGCACGGGGACCGCCCCAAAACCGCTGGGGAGGTCTGGGGGGGACACAGAGCACCGTGATACCCCCAAAGTGCTCCGAGACACCCCCAAAGAGCCCCGGGACAGCCCCAAAGAGCCCCGGGACAGCCCCAAAGATCACCGTGACACCCCAAAGAGCACCGTGATATCCCCACAGAGTCTCGGGACAGCCCCAAAACCGCTGGGGAGGTCTTGGGGGGGACACAGAGCACCGTGATACCCCCAAAGTGCTCCGAGACACCCCCAAAAAACATCGTGATACTCCCAAAGAGCATCAGGACACCCCCAAAGATCACCGTGATACCCCCAAAGAGCCTCGGGTTACCCCCAAAGAGCCCCGGGACAGCCCCAAAAAACACCGTGATACCCCCACAGAGCATCAGGACACCCCCAAAGAGCCTCGGGTTACCCCCACAGAGCACCGGGACAGCCCCAAAGATCACCGTGATAGCCCCAAAGAGCATCAGGACACCCCCAAAGAGCCCGAGGACACCTCCAGAGAGCGGCGGGTCACCCCCAGAGAGCACCGTGATACCCTCAGAGTGTCCCGGGACACCTTCAAACCTACTGGGAATACCTGGGGGGGGACACAGAGCCCGCTCCAGCCCCGTCCCTGGCAGGACGTGACGCCCCAGAACTCAGGGACACCCCCAAAGTGCTCCGGGAAAGTGCTCCGAGACACCCCCAAAGATCACCGTGATACCCCCAAAACCGCTGGGGAGAGCTGGGGGGACACAGAGCCCTCTCCAGCCCCGTCCCTGGTGGGCAGGACGTGACCCCCAGACACTCCCAAAACCTCTGGAAAGATCTGGAGAGGTGGAATTTTTACCCCCATCCCAAATTTCACCGCCCCCACTATGCAGAAGAGGTGCTCCCCAAAGCCTGAGAAGAGCTGGGGCGGAATTTTTACCCCCATCCCAAATTTCACTAATCCCTCACACAGCAGGGGCTCTCCCCAAAAATTCTGGAAGGAGCTGGGATGGAATTTTTACCCCATCCCAAATTTCACCAATCCCTGACACAGTACAGGTGCTCCCCAAACCCTCTGGAAAGATCTGGAGAGGTGGAATTTTTACCCCCATCCCAAATTTCACCAATTCCTGACACAGTACAGGTGCTCCCCAAACCCTCTGGAATAACCTGGAGAGTTGAAATTTTTACCTCCATCCCAAATTTCACCAATCCCTCACACAGCAGAGGCTCTCCCCAAAAATTCTGGAAGGAGCTGGGATGGAATTTTTATCCCCATCCCCAAATTTTCACTGCTCCCCCATACAGCAGAGGCACTCCCTAAAACCTCTGGAATAATCTGGAGAGGTAAAATTTTTACCCCCATCCCAAATTTCACCAATCCCTCACACAGCAGAGGCTCTCCCCAAACATTCTGGAAGGAGCTGGGATGGAATTTTTACCCCATCCCCAAATTTTCACGGCTCCCCCATACAGCAGAGGCGCTCCCCAAACCCTGAGGGGAGCTGGGATGAAATTTTTACCCCATCCCCAAATTTCACCAATCCCTCACACAGCAGAGGTGCTCCCCAAAAACCCTGAGAGGAGCTGGGGTGGAATTTTTACCCCATCCCCAAATTTCACCATCCCCCTATGCAGCAGAGGCGCTCATCAAATATTCTGGGAGGAGCTGGGATGGAATTTTTACCCCCATCCCCAAATTTCACCAATCCCTGACACAGCAAGGGCTCTCCCCAAAAATTCTGGAAGGAGCTGGGATGGAATTTTTATCCCCATCCCCAAATTTTCACGGCTCCCCCATACAGCAGAGGCGCTCCCTAAAACCTCTGGAAAGATCTGGAGGGGAGAAATTTTTACCCCATCCCCAAATTTCACCAATCCCTCACACAGCAGAGGCTCTCCCCAAAAATTCTGGAAGGAGCTGGGATGGAATTTTTACCCCATCCCAAATTTCACCAATCCCTCACACAGTACAGGTGCTCCCCAAACCCTCTGGAATAACCTGGAGAGGTGAAATTTTTACCCCATCCCCAAATTTCACCAATCCCTCACACAGCAGAGGCGCTCCCCAAACCCTGAGAGGAGCTGGGGTGGAATTTTTATCCTCATCCCCAAATTTCACCATCCCCCTATGCAGCAGAGGCGCTCCTCAAATATTCTGGGAGGAGCTGGGGTGGAATTTTTACCCCCATCCCCAAACTTCACCAATCCCTCACACAGCAGGGGCTCTCCCCAAAAATTCTGGAAGGAGCTGGGATGGAATTTTTACCCCATCCCCAAATTTCACCAATCCCTCACACAGCAGAGGCTCTCCCCAAAAATTCTGGAAGGAGCTGGGATGGAATTTTTATCCCCATCCCCAAATTTTCACGGCTCCCCCATACAGCAGAGGCGCTCCCTAAAACCTCTGGAATAATCTGGAGAGTTGAAATTTTTACCCCATCCCAAATTTCACCACCCTCCTCACACAGCAGGGGCTCTCCCCAAAAATTCTGGAAGGAGCTGGGATGGAATTTTTACCCCATCCCCAAATTTCACCACCTCCTCACACAGTAGAGTTGCCCCCCAAACTCTCTGGAAAGATCTGGAGAGGTGGAATTTTTACCCCCATCCCACATTTCACCACTCCCTCACACAGTACAGGTGCTCCCCAAACCCTCTGGAAAAATCTGGAGAGGTGAAATTTTTACCCCATCCCCAAATTTCACCAATCCCTCACACAGCAGAGGCTCTCCCCAAAAATTCTGGAAGGAGCTGGGATGGAATTTTTACCCCCATCCCCAAATTTCACCAATCCCTGACACAGTACAGGTGCTCCCCAAACCCTCTGGAATAACCTGGAGAGGTGAAATTTTTACCTCCATCCCAAATTTCATCAATCCCTCACACAGCAGTGGCTCTCCCCAAAAATTCTGGAAGGAGCTGGGATGGAATTTTTACCCCCATCCCCAAATTTCACCCCCGCGCTCCCCACCCTCCACCGAGCTCCAGCAGGCTGAGCTCGGCTCCCTCTCCCATTTCCACCCCTCCAAACCCCCCCAGGGGACCCCTCCCCAAAACCCGAGCACCCCCCTCTCACCTCCACGGACACGGCTTTGTCCGCGCTTTTCTTGCTGGGGGTCTCGGGGCCCGTCTGGGTCTTGGCCGGCACCATCTCGGGGGCTCGGGACGGGTTATTGCTCTTGCCGGGGTGGCTCTGGGGCTGGGGGGGACTGTGCCCAAAACCGGGCACCCCCAGACCTTCAGGGGTGCCCGTCAGGTGGTGCAGGCTCACGGGGGGGCTGGTGGGCATCTCCAGCTCCAGCCCTTTGCTGAAATCCGTCTCCGGGGCCACTTTCTTGGGCGACTGGCTCAGGCTGCCGGGCGAGCTCCACACGCCCTCGTCCACTTGCCTGGGGCAGAGCGGGGGCACTGAGGGGTGGCGGGGAACTGGGGGAAGGGGTCAAAAAAATCCTGATTTTCTGCGGGTTGAGGTGCTCTGAGGGCCGGGAAAAGGGTTGGGGTTGGTGCTGGAAAATCGGATCCCTCCAAACTCTTCCCAAAATCCAGACCCGTTTGGATTTTGGGGAAGTGCAGGAAATCAGATCCCACAAATCCTTCCCTAAATCCAGATCCACCTGGATTTTGGGGCAGTGCAGGAAATCGGATCCTCCAAACTCTTCCCAAAATCCAGACCCGTTTGGATTTTGGGGTAATGCAGAAAATCAGATCCCTCAAACCCTTCCCAAAATCCAGACCCGTTTGGATTTTGGAGCAGTGCAGGAAATTGGATCCCTCAAGCCCTTCCACCAGATCCTCCTGGATTTTGGGGCACTACAGGAAATGGGATCCCTCAAACCCTTCCCAAAATTCAGACCCGTTTGGATTTTGGGATAATGCAGGAAATGGGATCCCACAAATCCTTCCCTAAATCCAGATATTCCTGGATTTTGGGGCAGTGCAGAAAATCAGATCCCTCAAACCCTTCCCAAAATCCAGACCCGTTTGGATTTTGGGGCAGTGCAGGAAATCAGATCCCTAAAACCCTTCCTTAAATCCAGATCCACCTGGACTTTGGGGCAGTGCAGGAAATCGGATCCTCCAAACCCTTCTCAAAATCCAGACCCCTTTGGATTTTGGGGCAGTGCAGG
Source organism: Acridotheres tristis (assembly GCA_037013685.1). Lineage (NCBI taxonomy): Eukaryota > Metazoa > Chordata > Aves > Passeriformes > Sturnidae > Acridotheres > Acridotheres tristis. Next base: position 4,188,919 of record CM072914.1, on the reverse strand, counting down.
AAATCAGATCCCTCAAACCCTTCCCAAAATCCAGACCCCTTTGGATTTTGGGTTTTATGAAAAGAGAGGTTCCCACACACACCCGGAAAAGACTTGGGGTATTTTTTGGGGGGTCCTTTAGCAGAAAAATCAATGTTTTATCAAAGAAGGTGTTCCCACCCACACCTGGAGGGGACTGAGGGTATTTCTGGGGTCCTTTAGCAAAAAAATGATCGTTTTATGAAAAAAGGGGTTCCCACCCACACCCGAGGGTATTTTTGGGGTCCTTTAGCAGAAAAAAAATAATGTTTTATCATTAATGGGGGTCCCACCCACACCTGGAGAGGACTGAGGGTATTTTTGGGGTCTTTCAGCAGAAAAATGAGCGTTTTATGAGAAGAGAGGTTCCCCCACACACCTGAGGGTGTTTTTGGGGTCCTTTAGCAGAAAAACCAATGTTTTATCAAAGAAAGTGTTCCCAACCACACCTGGAGAGGACTGAGGGTATTTTTGGGGCCTTTCAGCAGAAAAGTGAACGTTTTATGGAAAAAGGGTTTTCCACACACACCTGGAAAGGACTGAAGGTGTTTTTGGGGTCCTTTAGCAGAAAAACGAGGCTTTTATGTAAAGAGAGGTTCCCACACACACTCGGGAAAGGACTCGGGGTATTTTTTTGGGAGGATCCTTTAGCAGAAAAATCAATGTTTTATCAAACACGGGGTTCCCACCCACACCTGGAAACCACTGGGTGTGTTTTTGGGGCTCCTTCAACGCAAAAAATGATATTTTTATCGCCGCCCCGAGCGTTTGGGCCGCCCAGAGAGGAGGTGACACAGAGCAGTGGGGACAAAGGGACACCGAGGGGGGGTGGCGGTGCCCTCGGGGAGGGGCTCACCTGCGGATCTGGGCCAGGGTGTCGGTGACGCTCTTGCAGCGTTTGAGGAGCCCGTCCAGGCGGTTCGGCTCCTCCTTGAGGAACTTGACGGCCTCGACCTCCACCCGCAGCACCACGCGCATCTTGCTCTGCAGGCTGGGGAACTGGGCTGGACAGGGGACAGCGGTGTCACCGCTGTGCCACTCCTGGCACCGCTGTGCCACTCCCTGTGCCTGGCTGGCACTGCCAGCGGACAGCGGTGTCACCTCTGTGCCACTCCTGCCACCTCTGTGCCACTCCCTGTGCCCGGCTGGCACTGCCAGCGGACAGCGGTGTCACCTCTGTGCCACTCCTGGCACCGCTGTGCCACTCCTGCCACCTCTGTGCCACTCCTGGCACCGCTGTGCCACTCCCTGTGCCTGGCTGGCACTGCCAGGGGACACTGGTGTCACTGCTCTGCCACTCCTGTCACTGCCAGGGGACACTGGTGTCACCTCTGTGCCACTCCTGGCACTGCCATGGACAGCGGTGTCACCTCTGTGACACCCCTGGCACCGCTGTGCCACTCCCTGTGCCTGGCTGGTACTGCCAGGGGACACTGGTGTCATCTCTGTGCCACTCCTGCCACCTCTGTGCCACTCCTGTCACCTCTGTGCCACTCCTGGCACCTCTGTGACACCCCTGGCACCGCTGTGCCACTCCCTGTGCCACTCCTGTCACTGCCAGGGGACGCTGGTGTCACTGCTATGCCACTACTGTCACTGCCAGGGACAGCGGTGTCATCTCTGTGCCACTCCTGTCACTGCCATGGACATCGGTGTCACAAATCCAGGGGCAGGGAAAAGCTGGAGCATCCCAGGTACAAAGAGAATTCCAGGAATTCCTGGAGCATCCCAGGTACCAATACCTAAATCCAAGGGCAACGGAAAATCTGGAGTATCCTGGGTACAAACACAAATCCAGGAAATCCTGGAATATCCCAGGTACAAACACCCAAATCGACGGGTAAGGAAAACCTGGAATATCCCAGGTACAAACACCCAAATCCAGGAAATCCTGGAGAATCCCAGGTACAAACAGACAAATCCAGGAAATCCTGGAGAATCCCAAGTGCAAACACCCAAATCCAGGGGTAAGGAAAACCTGGAGTACCCCAGGTGCAAAAAAATTCAGAACAACCTGGAGAATCCCAGGTACAAAGACAAAGATCCCGGGAATCCTGGAGCATCCCAGGTACAAACAAAAATCCAGGGGCAGGGAAATCCTGGAGCATCCCAGGCACAAACACAAATCCAGGAAATCCTGGAATATCCCAGGTACAAAGACAAATCCAGGAAATCCTGGAGAATCCCAGGTACAAAGACAAATCCAGGAAATCCTGGAGAATCCCAGGTACAAACACCCAAATCCAGGGATAAGGAAAACCTGGAACATCCCAGGTACAAAAAAATTCAGAACAACCTGGAGAATCCCAGGTACAAAGACAAAAATCCCGGGAATCCTGGAGCATCCCAGGTACAAACAAAAATCCAGGGGCAGGGAAATCCTGGAGCATCCCAGGTACAAACACAAATCCAGGAAATCCTGGAGCATCCCAGGTACAAACACAAATCCAGGAAATCCTGGATTATTCCAGGTACAAAGACAAATCCAGGAAATCCTGGAGAATCCCAGGTACAAACAAAAATCCAGGAAAACCTGGAATATCCCAGGTACAAACACAAATCCAGGATATCCTGGGAATCCCAGGTACAAACACAAATCCAGGAAATCCTGGAGCATCCCAGGTACAAACACAAATCCAGGAAATCCTGGAATATCCGAGGTACAAACACAAATCCAGGAAATCCTGGAATATCCCAAGTACAAAAAAAATCCAGGAAAACCTGGATTATCCCAGGTACAAACAAAAATCCAGGAAATCCTGGAATATCCCAGGTACAAACAAAAATCCAGGGAAACCTGGATTATCCCAGGCACAAACACAAATCCAGGAAATCCTGGGAATCCCAGCTACAAACAAAAATCCAGGAAATCCTGGATTATCCCAGGCACAAACAAAAATCCAGGAAATCCTGGAATATCCCAGGTACAAACAAAAATCCAGGAAATCCTGGATTATCTCCAGGTCACAACATCTGTCGCCCAACTCCAGTAAATCCACTATGGGAATCACCAGGTAAGACACAAATCCAGGAGGCGAGACAATCCAGGAAAAAGCTGGAGCATCCCAGGTACAAAGAGAATTCCAGGAATTCCTGGAGCATCCCAGGTACCAATACCTAAATCCAAGGGCAATGGAAAATCTGGAGTATCCTGGGTACAAACACAAATCCAGGAAATCCTGGAATATCCCAGGTACAAACACCCAAATCCAGGAAATCCTGGAATATCCCAGGTACAAACACCCAAATCCAGGAAATCCTGGGACCCAAAAAGGGAGGGGTACAAACGCAAAATCCTGGAATATCCCAGGTACAAACACCCAAATCGAGGGGTAAGGAAAACCTGGAATATCCCAGGTACAAACAGACAAATCCAGGGGTAAGGAAAACCTGGAATATCCCAGGTACAAACAGACAAATCCAGGGAAACCTGGATTATCCCAGGTACAAACACCCAAATCCAGGAAATCCTGGAGAATCCCAAGTGCAAACACCCAAATCCAGGGGTAAGGAAAACCTGGATTATCCCAGGTACAAACAAATTCAGGACAACCTGGAGAATCCGAGGTACAAACACCCAAATCCAGGAAATCCTGGAGCATCCCAGGTACAAACACAAATCCAGGAAATCCTGGAGAATCCCAGGTACAAACACAAATCCAGGAAATCCTGGAATATCCCAGGTACAAAGACAAATCCAGGAAATCCTGGAATATCCCAGGTACAAACAGACAAATCCAGGAAATCCTGGAATATCCCAGGTACAAACACAAATCCAGGAAATCCTGGAGAATCCCAGGTACAAACACAAATCCAGGAAATCCTGGAATATCCCAGGTACAAACAAAAATCCAGGAAAACCTGGATTATCCCAGGTACAAACAAAAATCCAGGAAATCCTGGATTATCCCAGGTACAAACACCCAAATCCAGGAAATCCTGGGAATCCCAGGTACAAACACAAATCCAGGAAATCCTGGAATATCCCAGGTACAAAGACAAATCCAGGAAATCCTGGAATATCCCAGGTACAAACACAAATCCAGGAAATCCTGGAATATCCCAGGTACAAACACCCAAATCCAGGAAATCCTGGAGCATCCCAGGTACAAACACAAAAATCCAGGAAATCCTGGAGAATCCCAGGTACAAACACAAAAATCCTGGAGCACCCCAGGTACAAACACCCAAATCCCAGGAATCCTGGAGCATCCCAGGCAGGGATGGAGCAGGGAAGCCCCCGGAGGCTCCGTTTCCCCCCCCCCAGCCCCCTCCTCACCCTTCAGGTCCGTCAGGGTCTCCCCCAGCTGCTTGAGCACCACGGCCTTTTCCTCCAGCTCCTGCACCGGGATCAGCCGCTGGCTGTGAGCCAGATCCTTCTGGATCTTCTCCACCGATTTCTCCAGGTCACTGAGGGGGCACGGCAGGGCAGGGGGTCACCGGGGGGGGTCACTGGGGCATCACTGGGGGTCACTGGGGGTGTTACTGGGGTCACTGGGGGTCACTGAGGGGGCACGGCAGGGCAGGGGGTCACCGGGGGGGCACCGGGGCATCACTGGGGGTCACTGGGGGTCACTGGGGGGAGCACTGGGGGTCACTGGGGGTCACTGAGGGGGCACGGCAGGGCAGGGGGTCACCGGGGGGGTCACTGGGGGGGGCACTGGGGGTCACTGGGGGTCACTGAGGGGGCACGGCAGGGCAGGGGGTCACCGGGGGGGCACCGGGGGTCACCGGGGGGGGCACTGGGGCATCATTGGGGGTCACTGGGGGTCACTGGGGTTACTGAGGGGCCACTGCGAGGGCAGGGGAGGGCACGGGGTCACCAGGGGGGTCACTGGGGCATCACTGGGGGTCACCGGGGGGTCATTGGGGGATCACTGGGGTCATTAGGAGTGTTACTGGGGGTCACTGGGGGTAACTGTGAGGGCAGGGGAGGGCAGGGGGTCACTGGGGGTGCTACTGGGGGTCACTGGGGATCACTTGGGGTCACTGGGGATCATTTGGGGGTCACTGGGAGGTCACTGAGGGGTCACTGGGGGAGTCACTGCTGTGTCAGGAGGGTGGAGAACCCCGAGGGTGGCAGGTCCCCAGTGTGGGGGGGGGGAAACTGGGCTGGGACCCCTCCTCACTCAGGGATGTGATCACTGGGGACCCCTCCCCATTTAGGGACACGGTCAGTGTTTGTTTGGGACCCCTCCCCATTTAGGGACACGGTCAGTGTTTGTTTGGGACCCCTCCCCATTTAGGGACATGGTCAGTGTTTGTTTGGGACCCCTCCTCATCCGGGGCCATGCCCTGCTCGAGGTTCTGTGCCCTGTCCCGGGGTTCTGTGCCCTGTCCCGGGGTTCTGTGCCCTGTCCCGAGGTTCTGTGCCCTGTCCCAGGGTTCTGTGCCCTGTCCCGGGGTTCTGTGCCCTGTCCCGGGGTTCTGTGCCCTGTCCCGGGGTTCTGTGCCCTGTCCCGGGGTTCTGTGCCCTGTCCCGGGGTTCTGTGCCCTGTCCCGAGGTTCTGTGCCCTGTCCCGGGGTTCTGTGCCCTGTCCCGGGGTTCTGTGCCCTGCCCCACATTTTCTGTGCCCTGTCCCGGGTTTCTGTGCCCTGCCCCACATTTTCTGTGCCCTGTCCCGGGGTTCTGTGCCCTGTCCCGGGGTTCTGTGCCCTGCCCCACATTTTCTGTGCCCTGCTCGGAGGTTCTGTGCCCTGTCCCGGGGTTCTGTGCCCTGCCCCACATTTTCTGTGCCCTGTCCCGGGGTTCTGTGCCCTGTCCCGGGGTTCTGTGCCCTGCCCCACATTTTCTGTGCCCTGTCCCGAGGTTCTGTGCCCTGTCCCGGGGTTCTGTGCCCTGCCCCACATTTTCTGTGCCCTGTCCCGGGGTTCTGTGCCCTGTCCCGAGGTTCTGTGCCCTGCCCCACATTTTCTGTGCCCTGTCCCGAGGCTCGGTGCCCTTTGCCGCGGGCAGTGTCCCTGTCCCTGTGTTTCCGTGCCCCGGCGGGACCGGCAGTGGTCCTGGCCGGCTCACCTGAGCTGCTGGGTGATGAGCTCCTCCTCGTTCAGGTAGCGGAGCCGCTCCTCCTCCACCAAGGTGCGCTGGCGCTGCAGAGGATCCTCGTGTTTGCGCATCGTGTCCGTCACCCGCACGCTGATCTCCGTCTCCGTCCGCCGCAGCAGCGACTTCATCGCCTCCTGGTTCTGCAGCTGCGGGAGGAGGAAGAGGAAGAGGAGGAGGATGATGAGGAGGATGAGGATGAAGAGGGGGTCAGGCTGGGAGAGACCCACCCCCAGGATGGGAAATGGGTCCTGAGAAGGGACCAGCCCTGAGCTGGGCACGGGGAGGGATCCCTGAGCTGGGATTGGGGAAGGATCCCTGAGTTTGGATTTGGGAAGGATCCCTGAGTTTGGATTTGGGAAGGATCCCTGAGTTTGGATTCGGGAAGGATCTCTGAGTTTGGATTCAGGAAGGATCTCTGAGTTTGGATTTGGGAAGGATACCCAAGCTCAGCTTCAGGAGGGATCCCTGAGCTTGGATTCGGGAAGGATCCCTGAGTTTGGATTTGGGAAGGAACCCCAAGCTCAGCTTCAGACAGGATCCCTGAGCTTGGTATTCGGAAAGGATCTCTGAGCTCAGATTTGGGAAGGATCCCCAAGCTCAGGTTCAGGAGCGATCCTTGAGCTTGGATCCAGGAAGAATCTCTGAGTTTGGATTCATGGGGAATCCCTGAGCGTGGATTCAGGAAGGATCCCTGAGCTCGGTTTCAAGAAGGATCTCTGAGTTTAGATCCAGGAAGGATCCCTGAGCTCGGTTTCAGGAGGGATCCCCAAGATCAGCTTCAGGAAGGATCCCTGAGCTTGGTATTCGGAAAGGATCTCTGAGCTTTGATTTGGGAAGGATCCCTAAGCTGGAATTTGGGAAGGATCCCTGAGCTTGGGTTCAAGAAGAACCCCTGAGTTTGGATTCAGGAAGGAGCCCCAAGCTCGGTTTCAGGAAGGATCTCTGAGTTTGGATTTGGGAAGGATCCCTAAGCTGGAATTCACGAAGGATCCCTAAGCTGGAATTTGGGAAGGATCTCTGAGTTTAGATCCAAGAAGGTTTCAGGAGGGATCCTCAAGCTCAGCTTCAGGAAGGATCCCTGAGCTCCGATTCAGGAGGGATCCCCACCCTCACCTTCAACAAGGATCCCCGAGTTCTCTCACCCCAAAAATCACATTTCCCCACCCTAATCCAGAACGGGTCAGATTTGGGATCTCCCCTGCCTGAATTCCCACCTGCAGCTTCCTGAGCTTCCCAACCCCAACCCCAAAAATCAGATTTCCCCACCCTAACCCAGAACGACCTGTCTGAGATTTGGGATTTCCCTTCCCCGAGTTCCCACCTGCAGCTTCCAGAGCTTCCCAACCCCAAAAATCCGATTTCCCCATCCTAACCCAGTACAAACCAGCTCACATTTGGGATCCCGAGTTCCCACCTGCACTTTCTGGAGCTGCTGCAGCTTCCTCACCCCAAAAACCAGATTTCCCCACCCTAACCCAGTAGGAACAGATTTGGGATTTCCCTTTCCCCGAATCCCCACCTGCAGTTTCCGGAGCTGCTGCAGCTTCCCAACCCAACCCCAACCCAACCCAACCCAACCCAACCCAACCCAACCCCAACCCAACCCAACCCAACCCAACCCAACCCAACCCAACCCAACCCAACCCCAACCCAACCCAACCCAACCCAACCCAACCCCAACCCAACCCAACCCAACCCCAACCCAACCCAACCCCAACCCAACCCAACCCCAAAAATCAGATTTCCCCACCCTAATCCCGTGGCTCAGATTTTGGGATCCCGAGTTCCCACCTGCACTTTCCGCAGCTGCTGCAGCTTCCCAACCCAACCCAACCCACCCCAACCCCACCCCAACCCCACCCCAACCCCAAAAAGGAGATTTCTCCACCCTAACCCAGCACAACCCAGCTCAGATTTGGGATCCCGAGTTCCCACCTGCACTTTCCGCAGCTGCTGCAGCTTCCCAACCCCAAAAATCAGATTTCCCCATCCTAACCCAGTATAAACCACTGCGTCAGATTTGGGATTTCCCTTTCCCTGAATTCCCACCTGCACTTTCTGCAGCTGCTGCAGCTTCCCAACCCAACCCAACCCAACCCCAAAAAACAGATTTCCCCACCCTAATCCTGTGGGTCAGATTTGGGATTTCCCTTTCCCCGAGTTCCCACCTGCAGCTTCCAGAGCTTCCCAACCCCAAAAATCCGATTTCCCCACCCTAACCCAGCACAAACCAGCTCAGATTTTGGGATCCCGAGTTCCCACCTGCACTTTCCGGAGCTGCTGCAGCTTCCTCACCCCAAAAACCAGATTTCCCCATCCTAACCCAGTAGGAACAGATTTGGGATTTCCCTTTCCCCGAATCCCCACCTGCAGTTTCCAGAGCTTCCCAACCCCAAAAAGCAGATTTCCCCATCCTAACCCAGAACGTGCTGGCTCAGATTTGGGATTTCCCTTCCCCGAGTTCCCACCTGCAGCTTCCGAAGCTTCCCCACCCCAAAAATCAAATTTCCCTATCCTAACCCAGTACAAACCAGCTCAGATTTGGGATCTCCCTTCCCTGGGTTCCCACCTGCAGCTTCTTGAGCTGCCCAACCCCAAAAATCAGATTTCCCCAAACTAATCCAATACAAACCAGCTCAGATTTTGGGATCCCGAGTTCCCACCTGCACTTTCCGCAGCTGCTGCAGCTTCCCAACCCAACCCAACCCAACCCAACCCAACCCAACCCAACCCAACCCCAAAAATCCGATTTCCCCACCCTAACCCAGTACAAACCAGCTCAGATTTTGGGATCCCGAGTTCCCACCTGCACTTTCCGCAGCTGCTGCAGCTTCCTCACCCCAAAAAACAGATTTCCCCATCCTAATCCTGTGGGTCAGATTTGGGATTTCCCTTTCCCTGAATTCCCACCTGCACTTTCTGCGGCTGCTGCAGCTTCCCAACCCAACCCAACCCCACCCCAACCCACCCCAACCCCAAAAATCCGATTTCCCCACCCTAACCCAGCACAAACCAGCTCAGATTTGGGATCCCGAGTTCCCACCTGCACTTTCCGCAGCTGCTGCAGCTTCCCAACCCAACCCACCCCAACCCCAAAAATCCGATTTCCCCACCCTAACCCAGCACAAACCAGCTCAGATTTGGGATCTCCCTTCCCTGGGTTCCCACCTGCAGCTTCCAGAGCTTCCCAACCCCAAAAATCCGATTTCCCCACCCTAACCCAGCACAAACCAGCTCAGATTTTGGGATCCCGAGTTCCCACCTGCACTTTCCGCAGCTGCTGCAGCTGGTTGCGGAGCTCGCTGGCGTTCTGCTGCAGGTCATGCAGGTGCAGCTGCATGTGCAGGCGGCTGACGGCCGTGGGTTGCCCCGCGGGGGTGCTGGTGGCCGAGGGTGGCGGCGGCGCCGGCACCGGTGTCCCCGTGCCACTGCGGCCGGTGGCTGCACGGGGGGACGGAAGAGTCGGGGTTAATAAATTTAAAAAAAAAAAAAAGAAAAAGAAATGAAATAAAATTAAAAAATCGCTCTGGTTATTCAGAGAGAAATCAGAGTGCGGGGGTGTGGGTGGTGGTGAGAGTGAGGGGAAAAAAAGTAGCGGGGTTTTTGTTTTTTTGGTTTTATTTTTATTTTTTATTTTTTCTCCCAGGTTGCTCAAAGGAAAGAATGAAGAACAAAGTTTAGGATAAATGTCAAATTAAATTTTAAATTGGAAATGGAATTGGAAATGGAATTGGAAATTAAATTTAAAATTAATTTGAAAATTAAATTGAAAATTAAATTGAAAATTTTAAATGGAATTGAAAATGGAATTGAAAATTAAATTTAAAATTAGAATTAAATTTGAAATTAAATTGAAAATTGAATTTAAAATTAAATTTAAAATTGAATTTAAAATTAAATTGAAAATTAAATTGGAAATTAAATTTAAAATTAAATTTGAAAATTAAATTGGAAATTAAATTGAAAATTAGTTTGAAAATTTAAAATGGAATTGAAAATTGAATTGAAAATTAAATTTAAAATTAGAATTAAATTTGAAATTAAATTTAAAATTGAATTTATAATTAAATTTAAAATTGAATTTAAAATTAAATTTAAAATTAAATTTAATAATGAATTTAAAATTGAATAAATTGATTATTGATAAATAAATGAATTAAATTTATAATTGTGTAATAAATGAACCAAATTTATAATTGTGTGAACGATTAACCCCCATAAATAAATGAACCAAATTTATAATTGTGTGAACGATTAACCCCCGATAATTGTGTGATAAATGAACCAAATTTATAATTGTTTGAACCATTAATCCCCGATAAATAAATGAATCAATTTTATAATTGTGTAATAAATGAACCAAATTTATAATTGTGTGAACGATTAACGCCCGATAAATAAATGAATCAAATTTATAATTGTGCAATAAATGAATCAAATTTATAATTGTGTGATAAATGAACCAAATTTATAATTGTGTGAAGGATTAACCCCCGATAAATAAATGAACCAAATTTATAATTGTGCAATAAATGAATAAAATTTATAATTGTGTGATAAATGAACCAAATTTATAATTGTGTGATAAATGAACCAAATTTATAATTGTGTGAACGATTAACCCCCGAGAAATAAATGAACCAAATTTATAATTGTGTAATAAATGAACCAAATTTATAATTGTGAGAATGATTAACCCCCGATAAATAAATGAACCAAATTTATAATTGTGTAATAAATGAACCAAATTTATAATTGTGTGAAAAATTCCCGATCCTTGCCCATTTTGGGGGTAACTTCACCTGCCCTTAATGCACCTGGAGGCGCTTCCTGATTTCTTTTATTCCCTTAATTCTCTCTGGTTTTAAAGCACCAAAAAAGCGTCACGAGCACAGGGCGGGAGGGGGTCCAGAGCCCCCCCCGGGTCCCCCCCGGCTCAGAGGGGGGTCCCGCAGCACCGGGGGTCACTCACACGCTGACGGGGGGGTCCCGCCGTTGGTGGCTTCGGTCTTCTCGCTGTGACAAAAGAGGGGAGGGGGAGTGAGAGACAGGCAGGGTGGGGAGGGGGAGAGACCCCCGGGAGGGACATGGCAGACCCCAGGAGGGACATCCCAGACCCCAGAAGGGACATCCCAGACACGGGAGGGACAACCCAGACCCCAGGAGGGACATCCCAGACCCCAGAAGGGACATCCCAGACACGGGAGGGACATCCCAGACCCCAGGAGGGACATCCCAGACCCCAGGAGGGACAACCCAGACCCCAGGAGGGACATCCCAGACCCCAGGAGGGACATCCCAGACACGGGAGGGACAACCCAGACCCCAGGAGGGACATCCCAGACCCCCCGATAGGGACATCCCAGACACGGGAGGGACATCCCAGACACCGGGAGGGACAACCCAGACCCGGGAGGGACATCCCAGACCCCAGGAGGGACATCCCAGACACGGGAGGGACGTCCCAGACACGGGAGGGACGTCCCAGACACGGGAGGGACAACCCAGACCCCCAGGAGGGACATCCCAGACCCGGGAGGGACGTCCCAGACACGGGAGGGGACATCCCAGACACCGGGAGGGACATCCCAGACACGGGAGGGGACATCCCAGACCCCCAGAGAGTGACATCCCAAACCCCAGAAGGGACATCCCAGCCTCGGGAGGGACATCCCAGACCCCGAGAGGGACATCCCAGACCCTCCAGGAGGGACATGACAGACCCCCGGGAGGGACATCCCCGCCCCCTCGGGAGGAGACAATCCAGACCCCGGGTGTGACATCCCAGCCCCCAGGAGGGACATCCCAAACCCCAGGAGGGACATCCCAGACCCCCGACAGGGACATCCCAGTCCCCCCCAGGAGGGACATCCCAGACCCCGATAGGGACATCCCAGACCCCCCTGAGGGACATCCCAAACCCCAGGAGGGGCATCCCAGTCCTCGAGAGGGGCATCCCAGCCCCCTCGGGAGGGACATCCCAAACCCCAGGAGGGACATGCCAGCCCCCCGAGGGTCCCCTCACCTGGGGGTCTCGGCCTCGGAGCCGCGGAGCAGCGCGCTCTGCACCAGCCCGGTCAGGCTGGCGATCTGCTTCTCCATGGCCTCCATCCTCTCCCTGCGCCGGGAAAGGGACAGGGAATGTTGTCACCAGCTGGATTTGTCCCCATCCGCACCTCCCTGCTGCTCCCGGCCCTGCTGACGCCCCGTCAGTGCCACCCCGGCTGTTGGGGACACTGCTGTCACCGCGCTCCTCGTGCCCTCTCCGCGCCTTCAATCCCCGCCGTGGGGATGGGGCAGCGCCTTCCTCTGCTCCTCCTCCTCCTCCCCTTCCCCAGATTTCCATTCCTCAGTGTTGGATCTCAGAAATCCAGAATTTTTGAGCTTTCTGTGCTTCCAGGCACAGACCCCACCCTGGAAAACACTGCTCTGGAGCTGGAAACCTTGGAGAAGGCTTGGAAATATTAATATATAAATATAAATACAAATACAAATATAAAATAGAAATAGAAATAGAAATAGAAACAGAAACAGAAACAGAAACAGAAACAGAAACAGAAATAGAAATAGAAATAGAAACATAAATAGAAATAGAAATAGAAATAGAAATAGAAATAGAAATAGAAATAGAAATAGAAATAGAAAATAGAAATAGAAAATAGAAATAGAAAATAGAAATAGAAATATGAATAAAGAGTGAGAAATCACCAATGTGTGGTGGGTCAGGTGTGTGTGTTTTCACTGGCTGATGGGTTTTAAATTTGAGGTTTTTACAGTACAGGGGTGGAGATGGGACAAGATGGAGAATTTGGGGTGGTGTCTTTTCCTTTGTTCTTCCTCTTCCCCACAGAAGTGGGGCAGTGACCTTTGGCTGCTCAGTCAATGTCACTCTGAGGGTGCTGGGAATCCATGACTGGGCCAGGAGGATCAATAATGTCGGGGTTCAACTTCTCTTGCAGGGTTTGGTTTTCAAAGGCCTCGGAGCAGCCTCAGCTGGAGCCTTTTCCCCACTTGGAGCCAGAGCTGGAGGTGCTGCCACACTTTGTGTCATTCCTGATCAGACACAACAAACACCCAACCCCAGCACGGGAATCCTGTCCCGAGGGAAGGGTCCAAAATTTGGGATTGGGGTGGATTTCCATCCAAGATTTGGGATTGGGGTGGATTCCCATCCAAGATTTGGGATTGGGGTGGATTTCCATCCAAGATTTCGGATTGGGGTGGATTCCCATCCAAGATTTGGGGTGCTTTGAGGATCTGGAGGTGCTGCCACACTTTGTGTCATTCCTGATCAGACACAATGAACATCCAACCCCAGCACGAGAATCCTGTCCCAAGGGAAGGATCCAAGGTTTGGGATTGGGGGGGATTTCCATCCAATCTTTGGAATTGGGGTGGATTTCCATCCAAGATTTGGGATTGGGGGGGATTTCCATCCAATCTTTGGGATAGGGGGGATTTCCATCCAATCTTTGGGGTCAGTGTGGATTTCCATCCAAGATTTAGGGTCAGGGTGAATTTCCCTCCAATCTTTGGGGTTTGGAGTGGATTTCCATCCAATCCTTGGGGTCAGGGTGAATTTCCATCCAAGATTTGGGACTGGGGTGGATTTCCATCCAATCTTTGGGACTGGGGTGGATTTCCATCCAATCTTTGGGGTGCTTTGAGGATCTGGAGGTGCTGTCACACTCTCTGTAATTCCTGATCAGACACAATGAACATCCAAGCCCAGCATGAGAAACGCCTCGACCGCGTTTAATTAATCCTGGCTCTGAGGGAAAACGAACAAAACTAAAACCAAACCACGAACGAGCGCTGCAAAGCCCAGCTTAAATCCCCCCCACACCCCATCCCTCTCCTCTCACCTCGTCTCGGTGTCCTTGGCCGGTCCTGGCGAACCGAACCCCGAGAGCGGCCGCTCGCCGGGACCGGGGAACATCTCGGGCGGTCCGGACGAGCTCGGGTTGCGCGTTTTGCCCACGGGGCCGTCCATGAAAACCGAGGAGCAGGAATCCTTGCGGAAGGACTGACGGACGGGCGACGAGCGGCTGGGCGGCCCCGAGTAAGGGCTGTGCGGGCTCTGCCCGGGCTCCACCATCTTCTGCGGGGACGAGGGCGGCATTCGGAAGCCCAGCCCGGGCCCGTACGTGTCGCTGTAGATGGGAGCGTTGGGTTTGTACAAAGAATCCTCCAGCTCCGTCTGCAGCGCTGCCGCCGAGTAGGTGCTGAGCGACCGCACCGAGCCCCGCTTGTAGAGACCCCCCGAGTAGCCAAAGGGGTCGCCCACGCCCGCCAGGGACTGCGTGGAGGTGATGCTGAGCCGCCCTTCGTGCACCATCCCGTAGGGATCGGCGTAGAGCCCCTCGTTCTTCACCAGCACCACGTTCTTGCCCGCCAGGTCCTCGTCCGGCTTCACATCGCGGCGTTCCAGGATGGCACTGGGGCTCGGCGACACGCCCGGGGCTGGGGGAAGGCTGGACAGGCGCTCGCCGTGGTGGACCGGGCTACCGGCGTAGGAAGGAGGGCGACCGCCGCTGTAGGACATGCGGGAGCGGGATGGCGACGAGGATTGGAGCACGGGAGGAGGCGAGCCCGAGGCCAGGTGGGAGGCTGGGGAGATGTTGTTGAGCCGGCGGGTGGGAGAGGATTCCCGGGAGGTGTAGACCATGTCCCGCTGTGGGAATGTGGGAAGGACCACGGGTCAGCCCTGCTCTGAGCCCCTGCAAGGACCTGGGCAAAATCTTCCCTCAAAACACGAGTGTTGGGAAGGATGAATTAGGAAAACCTTATAAATACGAGTGCCTAGCAAAAGACTTTGAGAATATGGAAAATGTAAGCGAAATAGAAATGTGGGACACGTATTGAGAAAGTAAGAAAATTACAGCCTGAAAAATATTCCAGGCTGGAACTTCTCAGCTCTGTTCCCAGCCCATGAGCTGGTCCAGCTCAAGGCCAGGGAGAATTTCTCCCAGGGTGATAATTTGGTCAAAATAAAAAGGAATTAATAACAAAGATAGAACCCCTGTTGTGGTGTGTGCCCAGGCCCTGGCAATGGGGTGTCTTCTCTCTGAACCAATCACCTTTTCTCTGCTCTGGGAGTTGCAGTCCTGCTATAAAACCAAGAGTGTTCCTGAATAAACTTGGCTCTTTCTTTCTATCATGAAACTCGACCATGGAGCTGTGCATCTTATTTCTGCCTCACTTATAGGGTTAAAACCCCATTCCACGACTACATTGAAATGGTAGCAATTTTCGACCGTGTGGCTGAAAGACCCCTTTGTTTAGATGATGTTAGATGCTGCAAACACCAAAAAGCAAACAGACATCCTCCCTAGGCACGGCAGGAAGGGTCCCAGAGGAAATTTAGAGATAAGAAAAGCAGTAAAACATGGTGATACAGTGATTCCTATAGGCTGCATGCAAATGTTAAAGAATTTGTATCTTGTGTTAGATTGGTTAGTGGAAATTAGAATATTCAACATAGAAGATTTAATGTATTGTAAACGGGAAAATCTCTCTCATTCTCTTACTCTCTTCATTCTTACTTTCTTAACTTCTCTTCTTTTACTCTCACTCTGTCCCTCTCTCTGCCCTGCTCTGAGCTGTGGCTGCAGTTCCTGGCAGGGCCTTATATAAACCACGAAATAAACTGCAAAACTTTAAGACCAGAATAAAGCCTGAGTTTGTCCCGACCGTCCCAAGGCAGAGATTCCCACACACGAGCCCTGAGGGAGCTGGGGGTGTCAATCCTGGAGAAAAGGAGGCTCAGGGGTGAATTTGTCACTCGTAAAATTCCCCAAAATGTGGCTGAGCTCAGCTGGGGTTGGGCTCTTCTCCAGGCAGCCTTAAGCTGCTCCAAGGGGAATTTGGGATATTTGGAAACAGGTTTTTTTTATGGAAAGGGTGATAAAGTGTTGGAATTTTCTGTCGGGGAGGTGATGGCGTCACCATCCCTGGATGTGTTTAAAAAAAGCCTGGATGTGGCACTGGGTTAGTGCAGGTGTTGGGGCTGGGGTTGGACTCAATTTTCTTCTAACCTGGTGATTTCTGTGGTTTCTGTGGTTTCTGTGGTTCTGTCATTCTGTGATTTCTGGGATTTCTGGGATTGTGGGATTGTGTGATTTCTGTGATTTTTGTGATTGTGTGATTCTGTAATTTCTGTGATTGTGTGAGTTCTGACATTCTGTGACTTCTGTGACTCTGTGATTGTGCGATTTCTGTCACTGCTTGATTTCTGTGAGTGATTTCTGCGATCGTGTGAGATTTCGTGTGGTTCCTGTGATTCTGTGATTGATTTCTGTGACTGTGTGTGATTTCGCGTGATTTCTGTGATTCTGTGATGGATTTCTGTGACTGATTTCTGTGATTGTGTGTGATTTCGTGTGATTTCTGTGATTGTGTGTGATTTCGTGTGATTTCTGTGATTCTGTGATTGATTTCTGTGATTTCTGTGTGATTGTGTGTGATTCCTGTGATTCTGTGATGGATTTCTGTGATTGTGTGTGATTTCGTGTGATTCCTGTGATTCTGTGATTTATTTCTGTGACTGTGTGTGATTTCACGTGATTTCATGTGATTTCTGTGATTATTTTGATTTGTGATTTTGTGATTTCTGTATTTTTGATTGTGATTTCTGTGATTTGTGAGATTTTGTATTTGTTGATTTTTTGATTTCTTGTGATGATTGTGTGATTGTATTTTTGATTTGGATTTTTATTTTGATATGTGATTTCGATTTCTGTATTTGATGGATTTTTGTGATTTCTGTGATTCTGTGATTTCCGATTCTGTGATTTGATATTGTGTGATTTTGTGATTTTGTGATTTCGTTGATTTTGTGATTGTGGATTTTGTGATTTTGTGATTTGTGATTTTTGTGATTTGTGGATTGTGTGATTTTGTTTTCGATGAGGTGTGATTTCTGTGATTTCTGTGATTTCTGTGATTGTGTGATTTCTGTGATTTCTGTGATTTCTGTGATTTCTGTGATTTCTGTGATTTCTGTGATTTAAATGATTTCTATGATTTATATGATTTCCGATTGTGTGATTGTGAGATTGTGTGATTTCTGTGATTTCTGTGATTGTGTGATTTCTGTGATTTCTGTGATTTATATGATTTCCGATTGTGTGATTGTGAGATTGTGTGATTTCTGTGATTTCTGTGATTTCTGTGATTTCTATGATTTACATGATTTCCGATTGTGTGATTGTGAGATTGTGTGATTTCTGTGATTTCTGTGATTTCTGTGATTTCTGTGATTTACATGATTTCCGATTGTGTGATTGTGAGATTGTGTGATTTCTGTGATTTCTGTGATTGTGTTATTTCTCTGATTATATGATTTCTGTGGTTTCTATGATTGTGTGATTCCTGTGATTTCTGTGATTTCTCTGATTGTGTGATTTCTTTGATTCCATGATTCCGTGATTCCATGATTCCCAGCCAGCAGCGGGGTGATTTATCCTGATCATTTATCCCACTCATTTACCCTGACCATTTATCCCACTCATTTATCCCACTCATTTATCCCACTCATTTATCCCACTCATTTATCCCACTGATTCACCCCTCTGGAATCCATCAGGGCAAATCCCAACCCCCCAAACACACAATTCCCCTTGTGCCTCTTTCTCCCCTCCCTGCTCCCACCCTGCCAGGTGCTGCCACCCCCCCGGGCTGTCCCCGTGTCCCCTCTCACCCTCAGGTCACCGTTGGTGATGTGTGAGGCCGGGAACGAGGCGTAGAGCGGCTCTTTCCTGTAGATTTTAATGATGCTTCGATCCTGGATGTCTCTGGAAGCAGAAACAGAGCCTGAACACCCCCACAATCCCATCGCCACCCCAATTTTCCTTCATCCCACAGATTTAAAGGGTAAAAAACCAGCCCCAAAATCGCATCGCCACCCCAATTTTCCTTCATCCCACAGATTTAAAGGATAAAAAAACAGCCTTAATATCCCATCACCACCCTATTTTTATTTATCCCACAAATTCCTGGATTTAAAGGATAAAATACCACTCCTAAAATCCCATCACCACCCAATATTTTTTCCCTTCATCCCACAGATTCCTGGATTTAAATGATAAAAACCCCATTCCTAAAATCCCACCACCACCTCATTTTCCGCCCTTTCATCCCTCATATTCCCAGATTTAAATGATAAAAAAACCACCCCTAAAATCCCATCACCACCCCATTTTCCCCCTTCGTCCTGCAGATTCCTGGATTTAAATGATAAAAACCCCACTCCTAAAATCCCATCACCACTCCAATTTCCCTTGATCCCACAGATTCCCGGATTTAAATGATAAAAAACCACCCCTAAAATCCCATCACCACCCCATTTTTTCCCTTCATCCCGCAGATTCCGAGATTTAAATGATAAAAACCCCACTCCTAAAATCCCATCACCACCCTATTTTTTTTTCCTTCATCCCACAGATTCCCGGATTTAAATGATAAAAAACCAGCCCTAAAATCCCATCACCACCCCATTATTTTTTCTCTTCATCCTCCAGATTCCTGGATTCAAATGATAAAAAACCACCCCTAAAATCCCATCACCACCCCAATTTTCCTTCATCCCACAGATTCCTGGATTTCAATGATAAAAAACCGCCCCTAAAATCCCATCACCACCCCATTTTTTCCCTTCATCCCGCAGATTCCGAGATTTAAATGATAAAAACCCCACTCCTAAAATCCCATCACCACCCTATTTTTTTTCCTTCATCCCACAGATTCCTGGATTTAAATGATAAAAAACCAGCCCTAAAATCCCATCACCACCCCATTATTTTTTCTCTTCATCCTCCAGATTCCTGGATTCAAATGATAAAAAACCGCACTCCTAAAATCCCACCACCACCCCATTTCCCCCCTTTCATCCCCCAGATTCCCAGATTTAAATGACAAAAAAACACTCCTAAAATCCCATCCCCACCCCATTTTTCCCCCCTTTCATCCCCCATATTCCCGCATTTAAATGCTAAAAACCCATCCCGGGGAGGGTTTGGCACCGGAGCCCTCCTTGCTCACCGGACATCCTCCAGCTCGTAGAAAACATTCCTTGCCTCGTCCTTGATGAGGATGGCGGTGTTGGGCGATTTGAGCATGCCCATGGTGAGCTTCTGCGGGAACATGTGCACGATGAGGGCGTGCAGGGTGTCCATGCTGCTGATCTCGTGCGTGATGTGCACCCGCCGCGTCTCGTCCCCAAACTGCAGGAACAGCACCCCTGGGAGCGCGGGGAGCACGCACCCGGTCAGCTCTGACCGGCTCTTTGCTCCCCATATCGAAAAAAATAATAAAAAAAAAAAAAGTTGGGGGGGTAGGGTCTGCTCATTGGGGGTCTGGGGTAGCCCAAAAAATGGGGTTGGGGGTGTTTGGATACCCAGGTTTGTCGTGGTGATGGTGGGTGTGTTGGGGGCATCCCAAAAAAATGGGGTTGGGGGAGCTCTGACCACCCAAAATTATCCTGGTGGTGGTGGAGGAGTTGGGGGCACTGCAAAAAAATGGGGTTAGGGGAGTTCTGACCACCCAAAATTATCCTGGTGGTGGTGGAAAGCTTTTGGGCACCCCAAAAAATGGGGTCGGGGGAGCTATGACCACCCAAACTTATCCTGGTGGTGGTGGAAGGTTTTTGGGCACCCCAAAAAATGGGGTTGGGGGAGTTCTGACCACCTAAAACTGTCCTGGTGGTGTTGGAAAGTTTTTGGGCACCCCAAAAAAATGGGGTCGGGGAAGCTCTGACCACCCAAAATTGTTAAAATTGTAAAATTGGTTAGGGGATACGTTCCTAGAGGGCTCTGGGGCACCCCAAAAAATGGGGTTGGGGGTGTTTGGATACTCAGCTTTGTCCTGGTGATGGTGGAGGAGTTGGGGGCACTGCAAAAATGGGGTTGGGGGAGCTCTGACCACCTAAAACTGTCCTGGTGATGGTGGAAAGTTTTTGGGCACACCAAAAAATGGGGTTGGGTGTGTTTGGATACCCAGGTTTGTCGTGGTGATGGTGGGTGAGTTGGGGGCACCCCAAAAAAATGGGGTTGGGGGAGTTCTGACCGCCTAAAACTGTCCTGGTGGTGTTGGAAAGTTTTTGGGCACCCCAAAAAAATGGGGTTGGGGGAGCTCTGACCACCCAAAATTGTTAAAATTGTAAAATTGGTTAGGGGAGACGTTCCTAGAGGGCTCTGGGGCACCCCAAAAAATGGGGTTGGGGGTGTTTGGACACCCGGGTTTGTCGTGGTGATGGTGGAAGGGTTTTGGGCACCCCAAAAAATGGGGTTGGGGAAGATCTGACCACCCAAAATTGTCCTGGTGAGGGGAGAGGTTCCTAGAGGGCTCTGGGGCACCCCAAAAAATGGGGTTGGGGGTGTTTGGATACCCAGGTTTGTCCTGGTGGTGGTGGAAGGCTTTTGGGCACCCCAAAAAATGGGGTTGGGGGATGTCTGGTCACCCAATCTTGTCCTGGTGATGGTGGAAGAGTTGGGGGCACCCCAAAAAATGGGGTTGGGGGTGTCTGGATACCCAGCTTTGTCCTGGTGATGGTGGAAGGCTCTGGGGCACCCAAAAAAAAGATTTGGAGGATGTCTGGACACTCAGTTTTGTCCTGGTGATGGTGGATGAGTTGGGGGCACCCCAAAAAAATGGGGTTGGGGGAGCTCTGACCACCCAAAATTATCCTGGTTAGGGGAGAGGTTCCCAGAGGGCTCTGGGGCACCCCAAAAAATGGGGTTGGGGAATCTCTGGTCACCCAATCTTGTCCTGGTGGTGGTGGAAGGTTTTTGGGCACCCCAAAAAATGGGGTTGGGGGTGTTTGGATACCCAGGTTTGTCGTGGTGATGGTGGAGGAGTTGGGGGCACCCCAAAAAATGGGGTTGGGGGAGCTCTGACCACCCAAAATTATCCTGGTGATGGTGCAAGGCTCTGGAGCACCCAAAAAAAAGGGGTTGGGGGATCTTGGGCCACCCAAGCTCACCCTGGTGAGGGGAGGACTCCCTGGAAGATTTGGGGCACCCAAAAAAATGGGTTGGGGGAGATCTGGCCACCCAAGTTCGCCCTGCTGAAGGTGGAAGGTTTTGGGGCACCCCAAAAAAAGTTTGTAGGATCTCTGACCACCCTGGTGAAGGTGGAAGGTTTTGGGGCACCCCAAAAAAAGTTTGTAGGATCTCTGACCACCCTGGTGAAGGTGGAAGGTTTTGGGGGCACCCAAAAAAAAGTTTGTAGGATCTGAGACCACCCTGGTGAAGGTGGAAGGCTTTTGGGACACCCCAAAAAAAGTTTGTAGGATCTCTGACCACCCTGGTGAAAGTGGAAGGTTTTGGGGCACCCCAAAAAAAGTTTGTAGGATCTCTGACCACCCTGGTGTAGGTGGAAGGTTTTGGGGCACCCAAAAAAAAAAGAGATGGGGAACTTCTGACCACCCAACCTCACCCTACTGAAGCCCACTCACCCCCCGGACCACCCTGAGGCTCCCCCCTCTCTCTCCAGGGTATTTTTGGGGTGGATAGAGGAGATTTTGGGGTCGGGGGTACCTGGGGAGCGCAGCTTGGTCTGGCTGGCGGAGCGGGACAGGGGCAGGCTCTGGCGGAACCGGTTCATCCTGTTAAAGCCCAGCGGCAGCTCCGCCTCCGACATCGTCTCCAGGGACTCGGCAGAGGCGAAGGAAAGCTTGGCTTGGTCAGCCAGGCCAGGCTGGGAGCCCTGGGAGTGCCGGGAACTGCGGGTCTGCAACCGGAGAGGGGACACGTCAGGGGGGACAGGGATGGGGGACAGGGATGGACAGGGACTGGGGGGACAGGGATGGGGACAGGGATGGGGACAGGGATGGGGGACAGGGATGGGGACAGGGATTGGGGGGACAGGGATGGGGACAGGGATGTGGGGACAGGGATGGGGGACAGGGATGGGGGGACAGGGATGGGGGACGGGGATGGGGGACAGGGATGGGGGACAGGGATTGGGGGGACAGGGATTGGGGGGACAGGGATGGGGACAGGGATGTGGGGACAGGGACGGGGACAGGGATGGGGGACAGGGATTGGGGGACAGGGATTGGGGGACAGGGATGGGGACAGGTCAGGGGGGACAGGAATTGGGGGGACAGGAATTGGGGGGACAGGAATTGGGGGGACAGGAATTGGGGGGACAGGAATTGGGGGGACAGGGATGGGGGACGGGGATGGGGGGACGGGGATGGGGGGATGGGGATGGGGGGACAGGGATTGGGGGACAGGGATTGGGGGACAGGGATTGGGGGACAGGGATGGGGACAGGTCAGGGGGGACAGGGATGGGGACAGGTCAGGGGGGACAGGGATGGGGGGGGACAGGGATGGGGACAGGGATGGACGGGTCAGGGGGGACAGGGATGGGTACAGGAACAGGGACAGGGATGGGGAGGAACGGGGACAGGGACTGGGGACAGGGATGGGTGTCCCAGCACCCCTAGGGGAGGCTGATCCCAGTTTTTCCTCCCTGGGAGTGCCGGGAACTGCGGGTCTGGAACGGGAGAGGGGACAGGTCAGGGGGGACAGGAACGGGGACAGGAACAGGGACAGGGATGGGGGACAGGGATGGAGGGGACAGGGGGGATAGGGATGGGGACAGGGACTGGGGACAGGGATGGGGGGACAGGGATGGACAGGTCAGGGGGGACAGAGACTGGGGACAGGAATGGGTGTCCCAGCACCCCTGGGGGAGGCCGATCCCAGTTTTTCCTCCCTGGGAGGCTCGTGGGGCTCATGGGATTGTGGAATATCCCATGGGATGGGAGGGACACACGAAGGGCAGCGAGTCCAACCCCGGGCTCGTCTTGGGACACCCTCAGAAATCCCAGCCTGGGCCGGGGGTGGGGCTGAGCTGTGACCAGGGGGCTCCAGCCCATATCCAGGGATTATCTATCCCATATCCAGGGATTATCTATCCCATATCCAGGGATTATCTATCCCATATCCAGGGATTATCTATCCCATATCCAGGGATTATCTATCCCATATCCAGGAATCCTCCACCCCTCATCCCGGGTTCAGCCTCATCCAAGGATTCTCTATCCCATATCCAAAGATTCTCCATCCACATCCAGGAGGGCTCCATCCCACAGTCAGGGGGGACTCTATCCTCATCCAGGGATTCTCCTATCCCACATCCAAGGATTCTCTATCCCATATCCAAAGATTCTCCATCCCATATCCAGGGTTCCTCCATCCCTCATCCCGGGTTCAGCCTCATCCAAAGATTCTCCATCCCCATCCAAGCATTCTCCCATCCCATATCCAGGGATCCTCCATCCACATCCAGGAGGGCTCCATCCCACAGCCAGGGGGACTCCATCCTCATCCAGGGATGCTCCATCCCATATCCAAGGATTCTCTATCCCACATCCAAGGATTCTCCGTCCCATATCCAAAGATTCTCCATCCCCATATCCAAAGTTCCTCAATCCCTCATCCTGGGTTCAGCCTCATCCAAAGATTCTCCTTCCCCATCCAGGGATCCTCCAATCCCATATCCAAGGATTTTCCCATCCCATATCCAGGGATTCTCCCATCCCATATCCAAGGATTTTCCCATCCCATATCCAAAGATTCTCCATCCCATATCCAGGGATTCTCCATCCCATATCCAACGATTCTCCATCCCATATCCAGGGATTCTCCATTCTCATCCAACGATTCTCCATCCCATATCCAAAGATTCTCCATCCCATATCCAAAGATTCTCCATCCCATATCTAGGGATTCTCTATCCCATATCCAAGCATTCTCTAATCCCATATCCAAGCATTCTCTAATCCCATATCCAAGGATTCTCTATCCCATATCCAAGGATTCTCTAATCCCATATCCAAGCATTCTCTAATCCCATATCCAAGCATTCTCTAATCCCATATCCAAGCATTCTCCATCCCCATCCAGGAATTCTCCATCCCACATTCCCAGCCAAGCTCAGGATCTGACGTGTCCTCCCCTCCCCCATCCCCCTCTCCCAGCACAGCCCCCAGTCCCAATTCCCATTCCTATTCCCAATCCCATTCCCAATCCCATTGCCCATTCCCAATTCCCATTCTCCATCCCATTCCCAATCCCAATTCCCATTCCCAATCCCATTCTCCATCCCATTCCCAATCCCATCCCTGTCCAGGATGAACCTTCCCAGAGCTCCCACACCGGCAAATCCCCAAAACTTCCAAAGAAATCCCAAGAATCCCAAATCCCAAGAACCCGGCAGGAACCGCTGGGGGGGGGGGGGCTCTGGAATAACTTTGGGAATTCCCAGAAATTTCACATCCATTCCCCGGGAATCCTAAACTCGTCCTGGAAGCAAAAACGGTCCTGGGAGCTGGGACACAGCGGGTTTGGGGCAGGGAAAATTTTAATTTTCCAGCAGGAGAAACGTGCTCCTGGAAAATTAAAAAAAATTCCTCTCGCTGCCAGAAAGTTCACGCCGCAAACACGGAAAATGTGGAATTTAATTTTTTGTTTGTATGTGGGTTTTTTTGGTTTTTTGGGGTTTTTTTTTGTTTGTTTTGTGGCACAAAGATCCCCAAATTCGCGGCCGTTCCCGGCGATGCTGCCTGGTAAAAAACACAAAAAACAAAAAACAAAAAACAAAAAACAAAAAACAAAAAACAAAAAACAAAAAACAAACAAAAACCCAAAAAAACCAGAAAAATAAAAACCAAAAAGACAAAAAAAAAAAAAAAAAAATCCAAGCCTGGATTTTCCAGACACTTGTTGCAGGTTGGCAAATCCAACAGAGGGAACAAACAACTCCCAGGGTGTGGAAAAGGCGGCGCTGGAAAAGGGACAACAACTCTATTTTGAGATGGGGGGAAAAAAAAAAAGGAAATTAAAAAAAAAAAAGAAATATGAAATGATAACAGCCCATCATCGCCTTTTCAATGAGACATTAATTGGAAGATTTAATTAATCCTGCCAGGCGGAGTTTGGGAAGGATTTGAAATGTTCTGGTTGTTGTTAATTGCTGGAAAATTGAACTGCCGGGCTCGGTTGTTGTTGTTGGAGCACAAAGAGCCCTGGCAGAGCCTCACATCCAGCAGGGAATGCAGGGATGGACCCAAACATTCCCGTCTGGAAGGAAAAAAAATGGGGTGGGAATGGGATTTTTGGGGATGGGTTTTTATCCTTTAAATCTGGGAATTTGTGGGATGAAGGAAAAAAATGGGGTGGGAAATAGGATTTTTGGGGGTGGGTTTTTATCCTTTAAATCCGTGGGATGAAGGAAAAAAAATAGGTGGGGATGGGATTTTAGGGGGTGGTTTTTTATCCTTTAAATCCAGGAATTTGTGGGATGAAGGAAAAAAATAATGGGGTGGTGATGGGATTTTAGGGGGTGGTTTTTTTATCCTTTAAATCCAGGAATTTGTGGGATAAAGGAAAAAAATAATGGGGTGGTAATGGGATTTTAGGGGGTGGGTTTTTATCCTTTAAATCTGTGGGATGAAGGAAAAAAAATAGGTGGGGATGGGATTTTAGGGGGTGGTTTTTTATCCTTTAAATCCAGGAATTTGTGGGATGAAGGAAAAAAATAATGGGGTGGTGATGGGATTTTAGGGGGTGGTTTTTTTATCCTTTAAATCCAGGAATTTGTGGGATGAAGGAAAAAAATAATGGGGTGGTGATGGGATTTTAGGGGGTGGTTTTTTATCCTTTAAATCCAGGAATTTGTGGGATGAGGGGAAATTGGGGTGGTGATGGGATTTTGGGGGTGTGTTCCCTATCCTTTAAATCCAGGATTCTGTGGGATAAAGGAAAAAAAATGGGGTGGGGATGGGATTTTAGGGATGGGTTTTTATCCTTTAAATCTGTGGGATGAAGTAAAAAAAATAGGATGGTGATGGGATTTTAGGAGTGTGTCTCCTATCCTTTAAATCCAGGATTCTGTGGGATGAAGGAAAAAAAATGGGGTGGGGATGGGATTTTGGGGGTGTGTTCCCTATCCTTTAAATCCAGGAATCTGCAGGGTGAGGGGAAAAAAATGGGGTGAGGATGGGATTTTGGGGCTCATTTTTTATCCTTTAAATCCAGGAATTTGTGGGATGAAGGGAAATAATAACGGGGTGGTGATGGGATTATAGGGATGGGTTTTTATCCTTTAAATCTGTGGGATGAAGGAAAAAAATGGGATGGCGAATGGATTTTAGGAGTGTGTCTCCTATCCTTTAAATCCAAGAACTTGTGGGATGAAGGGAAAAAAATAGGGTGGGGATGGGATTTTAGGGGTGGGTTTTTATCCTTTAAATCCAGGAATTTGTGGGATAAAGGAAAAAAAATGGGGTGGGGATGGGATTTTGGGGCTCATTTTTTATCCTTTAAATCCAGGAATTTGTGGGATGAAGGGAAAAAATAGGGTGCTGGTGGGATTTTGGGGGTGTTTTTTTATCCTTTAAATCCAGGAATCTGCAGGGTGAAGGAAAAAAAAATAGGGTGGGGATGGGATTTTGGGGCTCATTTTTCATCCTTTAAATCCAGGAATTTGTGCGATGAAGGGAAAAAAAATTGGGGTGACGATGGGATTTTGGGGGTGTTCAGGCTCTGTTTCTGCTTCCAGAGACATCCAGGATCGAAGCATCATTAAAATCTACAGGAATGATCATGAAAATAAAATTCCCATCCCTGTGGGATGCAGCTCTGACCCCTCGTGGGGGTGATTTTGGAGTGGGGAACGTGGATTGAGGGGTGCACGAGGCGGATTTTGGGGTGGTGAAGGTGGAATTTGGGGTACCCAAGGTGGATTTTGGGGTGCCCAAGGCGGATTTTGGGGCTCCCCGCTCCCAAGGCTGTGGTTTCTGGGTCCTTTGCTCGGGGTTTGGGGTGATGCTGGCCCAGATCCCAGCTCGGGATGGATCCTTAGGGAAGCACAGGGATGGGGGTGGCGGATCCTGGCTGGGGTGTGAGGCAGGGTTGCCCTAAATCCGTCCCTAAATCCATCCATCATCCATCCCTAAATCCATCCATCCATCCATCCATCCATCCATCCATCCATCCATCCATCCATCCATCCATCCCTTCCACTCCCCATCCCCAAATTCCCCGATGTCCCCACACCCCGGGGGTGTCCCTGCCCTGTTCCCGTTCTCTGGGATGTCTCCCTGTCCTAAATCCATCCCTAAATCCATCCATCCATCATCCATCATCCATCCATCCATCCATCCATCCCTTCCACTCCCCACACCCCAGGGGTGACAGGGACACCTGGCCTGTCCCAAATTCCACCGTGTCCCTGCCCTGTTCCCATTCTCTGGGATCTCTCCCTGTCCTAAATCCATCCCTGCATCCATTCCTGCATTCCTTCCACTCCCCATCCCCCAAATCCCCCCAATCCCCAAATTCCCCGATGTCCCCACACCCCGGGGGTGACCATGCACTGTCCCAGGTGAGCCCAGCCCCCCCTGTCCCGCAGCTGCCCCCGGGTACCGGAGCTCACCCGCTGTGGATAATTCGTGCAATCGGTCAAACCATTAAAAAAAAAAAAAAAAAAAAAACACAGGAAAAAACCACCAACGCAGGCAGGATGGAAGTTAATGGATTTTTAGCCCGGAAGGGACCGTTCTGCCCTGATGCTCTCACAATGAGCTGTCCCCAACCCCGAAAAATGTCACCAGAACTCGGGCAGAGCCACCCCAGCCCCCCTTCCCTAAACCAGGACACCCCTGTGGGCACGGGAGTGTCCCCAGATGGGCACGGAACCCCTCAGATGGGGACAGGACCCCAAAAATGGGCACAGGAGCCCCTCAAATGGGGACAGGACCCCAAAAATGGGCACAGAACCCACTGAGATGGGCACAGGAACCCCTCAAATGGGCACAGGACCCCAAAAATGGGCACAGGACCCCCTCAGATGGGGACAGGAACCCCAAAGATGAGCACAGGACCCCCTCAAATGGGGACAGGACCCCAAAAATGGGCACAGAACGCACGGAGCTGGGCACAGAACCCCCAAAGATGAGCACAGGGACCCCTCAGATGGGCACAAGAACCCCTCAAATGGGCACAGGAACCCCAAAGATGAGCACAGGAACCCCAAAAATGGGCACAGAACCCCCTCAAATGGGGACAGGACCCCAAAGGTGGGCACAGGACGGCAAAAATGGGCACAGAACGCACTGAGATGGGCATAGGACCCCCAAAGATGAGCACAGGGACCCCTCAGATGGGCACGGGAACCCCTCAAATGGGCACAGAACCCCCAAAGATGGGCACAGGACCCCCAAAGATGGGCATGAAACCCCCAAAGATGGGCACAGAACCCCTACATGTCCCGGGGTGCTGGAAAGAACAGACCCTGCAGAGGGGGGGACACAATTCCCAATTTTATGAGGAGGAGTCTCTGCCAATTCCATGGGCATTGCAGGGATGGACATGGAGCGGGAATTGAGATTCTCAAGGAGGGGACAAAAACTGCACAGAGAGGGGACAAAAACTGCACAGAGAGGGGACAAAAACTGCACAGAGAGGGGACAAAACCTGATCAGGGAGGGGACAAAAACTGCACAGAGAGGGGACAAAAACTGCACAGAGAGGGGACAAAACCTGATCAGAGAAGGGATAAAACCTGATCAGAAGGGGGACAAAACCTGCTCGGGGAAGGGACAAAACCGGCACAGAGAAGGGACAAAACCTGCTCGGGAAAGGGACAAAACCTGCTCCGACCTTGGCCTCCAGCAGAGCGTTAATTCCCGGGAAAATTGGCTTTTATGGCTCTGCCTGGCTGATGATTTCTGCTCCTGCTCTTGGATGATGCATTAAAGGACACCTCGACCCCCTCCCGTCCTGTCCCTGCCACCCCCGCGGTGTCCCTGCTGTCCCCCAGCCCACCCCGAGCAGGGGGGACCTGGCCACGGTCACCCCAAAGGTGGCACCTGGGGGCAGCTTCGCCTTTCCCTGTGGAATTCCCGGTTTTTTTGGGGCGGTCCTGAGGGTGCCAGGCAGTGCCGGGATGGATGTCCCCTGTCACCTGTGTCACCCCTGCCCCACCCAGGCATGCAGGGGACATTTCCCCGCTCCGTGGGTTCAGGATAAACCCCCAAACCCCCAAATTTCTCAGCTCTGCCCCACAGGGAACCCTTTTATCCACACCCAGACCCTTCCCCAGGGGTTTCTGCAGCCCAAAATTCCCCTTGGACACCGAGATCATTCCCAGAGGGATCTGAGGCCACCCTGATGGCACTGAAGGGGTGGAGGGAGGGGACAGGGAGGGGACAGGGAGGGGACATCGCCCTCCCCCGCTCCTGTCCCCGCGCTGCCGCCGCTCCCGCTGGGAAATGACCCATTTCCCATTGCCCAGCCAGCCCCAAACTGGGAATCCTGGAGCTGGGATCCTGGAATTCCCGGCTGGGAATTCCAGCAGGGAATGTTTGGGAAGGGAGTGAGGGAGTGCAGAGCACAACAAAATCCACTCGAGGCCAGAAAAAAAATGTGGAATTTCGGGACTGAGGGGGTGGGAAGGAGGGGGTGGGTGAGGGGCAGCGAACTCGGGATTCCCAAAGCCCCTCCCCGAGTTTAAACCTGACGGGATGAGCCCCCCTGGGAGCCCGGGAATTCCTCTGGAGCAAAGCTGGGATCTCCGGCAGTGCCCTGTGGTGATGGTCACAGGGAAAACCTGATCCCAAAAAAAAAAAAACCTGTCCAGGTCCTCTGGAGGGGGCAGGGGGAAAGAATCTCAAATTCCAGCAGGGACGGGAGCATCCCCAGAGCCTCTGGAGGAGGCAACAAAGCCAGGGATGGGAAGAATCCCAAATTCCATCAGAGTCTGGAGCATCTCTGGCTCTTCTGGAAGAGGTACCAAAGCCAGGGATGGGAATAATGGGAAAGAATCCCAAATTCCAACAGGGTCAGGAGCATCCCCAGAGCCTCTGGAAGAAACTGGGAAGAATCCCCAACTCCAACAGGGACAGGAGCATCTCTGGCTCCTCTGGAGAGAGCAACAAAGCCAGAGATGGGAATAATGGGAAGAATTCTCAATTCCAGCAGGGACGGGAGCATCCCCAGAGCCTCTGGAGAAGGCAACAAAGCCAGGGATGGGAAGAATCCCAAATTCCATCAGAGTCTGGAGCATCTCTGGCTCCTCTGGAAGAGGTAACAAAACCAGGGATGGGAATAATGGGAAGAATCCCAAATTCCCGCAGGGTCAGGAGCATTCCCATCCCCTCTGGAAGAGTTGGGGGGAAAAAATCCCCTACTCAGGTGAAGGCAGAAGCATCCCGGCCCTCCCTAGAGAAGGAAATGGGAAGAATCCCGAATTCCAGCAGGGACAGGAGCATCTCTGACCCCTCAGGAGGAGGGAAAAGAACCTGGAATGGGAATAATGGGAAGAATTCCCAATTCCAACAGGGACAGGAGCATCTCCAGCCCCTCTGGAGGAGGCAACAAAGTCAGGGATGGGAAGAATCTCAAATTCCAGCAGGGTTGGGAGCATCCCCAGAGCCTCTGGAGAAGGAAATGGGAAGAATCCCCAATTCCAGAAGGGCTGGGAGCATTCCCAGAGCCTCTGGAAGAGGCAACAGAACCCGGAATGGGAAGAATCCCAAATTCCAGCAGGGTCGGGAGCCTCTCTGGCCCCTCTGGAGAAGAATCGGGGAGAATCCCCAGTTCCAGCATCCCCAGAGCCTCTGGATGACACAACAAAGCCTGGAATGGGAATAATGGGAAAAATCCCCAAATTCCAGCAGGGTCAGGAGCATCCCCAGAGCCTCTGGATGACACAACAAAGCCTGGAATGGGAATAATGGGAAAAATCCCCAAATTCCAGCAGGGGCAGGAGCATCCCCATCCCCTCCCACCCTCCCCGGGATCTTTATATAAAAGCAGCGGGATGGGGAATGGAGGGAGACTCCGGTTTTTTTGGTTTTTTTTTTTTCTGTCGAGGGTTTTGTTTGGGTTTTTTTGTTTTGTTTTTTGTCTCCCCAGAGCTAAAAAAAGCCACAATTTAGCGATTCTTTGAGCTCCTAAAAAGCCCCTCCGGAGTCAGCGAGGAAACAGCTCCATTATCTCTGCCGGGAGAGATGAGGATGCTCCGGATTCCTGCCCCTCCTCATCCTCATCTTCGTCCTCATCCTCGTCCTCATCCTCGTCCTCGTCCTCATCCTCGTTCTCGTCCTCGTCCTCGTCCTCCACACCCTTCTCCCAAATTCCCCTCCCCGGCTGGGAGCGTGGAATACTCGGAGGGGAGCAGGGAAGGATCCAAGGATTCAAGGTCCTTCCCGGATTTTTGGGAAGCCGTGACGGGAGTGGGGAAAGGGGGGGAAAAAGAGGAGGGGATGGAGAAGGGGAGAGGGGACAGGGGAGGTGACACCTGGACCTCCCGCAGGTCACTTCAAAGCAGAGAAGAGGGGAAAAAAAAAAAAAAAACGAAAAAAAATGCGTGGGGAAGGAATTCAGCTCCGGGATGGAGCAGCTGTTCCCAAAAAACAGCCGGAGCTGGAGATTTGCACCCTGTGACCCTGCGGGGAGCCTCGGGGAGGGGACAGAGGGGACAGAGGGGACAGAGGGGACAGAGGGGACAGAGGGGACAGAGGGGACAGAGGGGACAGAGGGTTTGTCACGGTCCCACAGGCTCCGAGGGCGGTGTTGGACACATCCCAAAGAAAGACGGGGAAAAATGGGTCCTGTTAGATCCCATCCCAAAGAAAAATGGGGGAAAAAACGGGGAAAAAAACGGGGGGAAACCGGGAAAAATCGGGGGAAAACGGGGGAAAAAACGGGGGAAAAAACGGGGGAAAAAACGGGGAAAAAACGGGGGAAAAAACGGGGGAAAAAACGGGGGAAAAAACGGGGGAAAAAACGGGGGAAAAAACGGGGAAAAAACGGGGGAAAAACGGGGGAGAAACGGGGGAGAAACGGGGGAAAAACGGGGGAAAAACGGGGGAAAAATGGGGAAAAAATGGGGAAAAAAACGGGGGAAAAACGGGGGGAAAACGGGGGGAAAACGGGGGAAAAACGGGGGAGAAACGGGGGAGAAACGGGGGAGAAACGGGGGAGAAACGGAGGGAAAAACGGGGGAAAAACGGGGGGAAAACGGGAAAAATCGGGGAAAAAAACGGGGGAAAACCGGGGGGGAAACGGGGGGAAAACGGGGGGAAAACGGGGGGAAAACGGAGGGAAAACGGGGGGAAAACGGGGGAAAACGGGGGGAAAACGGGGGGAAAACGGGGGGAAAACGGAGGGAAAACGGGGGGAAAACGGGGGGAAAACGGGGGGAAAACGGGGGGAAAACGGGGAAAAACAGGTCCGGCCCAACCCCATCCCAAACAAAAAACGAGTCCTGCCCGACCCCAGCCGAAATAAAACGGGTCCTGCTCCACCCCATCCCAAGAAAAAACGGGTCCTGCTTGACCCCATCCCAAAGGAAAAACGAGTCCTGCCCGACCCCATCCCAAAAAATCCTGGGTCCTGCTCGACCCCATCCGAAATGAAACGGGTCCTGCCCCATCCCATCCCAAAAGAAAAACGGGTCAGTCCCGACCCCATCCCAAGAAAAAAACTGGGAAAAACGGGTCCGGCCCGATCCCATCCCAAAAAATCCCGGGTCCTGCTTAACCTCATCCGAAATAAAATGGGTCCAACTCCACCCCATCCCAAAGGAAAAACGGGTCCGGCCCGACCCCATCCCAAAGGAAAAACGGGTCCGGCCCGACCCCATCCCAAGAAAAAAACAGGGAAAAACGGGTCCGGCCCGACCCCATCCCAAATAAAAAGCGGGTCCTGTCCGACCCCTCGGTCCATCCCACCCCCCAGGAATTCCCAGATGATTCCAAGGCCAGCAGGAGCTGCCCCCGCCTCGGGGACACTCTCAGGACACACAGAGCCACAATCGCCACCCCACCCCCAGCTCCGTACCCCCTCGGACCCCAAAACCAACCCCAAAACAAACCCCAAAACCAGAACCTGGCATGGACCAACCCTCGCTGTGCCGGTGCCACCAGCGGCGCCTGTCCCCGAGCTCATTGTCCCCTCCTGTCACCGGGAGGAGCCACCCGGGCTGGGCCGGGCGGTTCCGGGCTGGGGGCAGCGCCCTCCAGGAACCCCCAGACACCCCAAAACCGCGCCCCATAGGCACTGAGGGTGCTCCGGAACGCCCTGGCAGGTCCTGGCAGGTCTTGGCAAGTCCTGGCAGTGCCTGGAAGATCCTAGAAATTCCTGCAGGTCCTGGAAGGTCCTGGCAAGTCCTGGTAGTGCCTGGAAGGTCCTAGAAATTCCTGCAGGTCCTGGAAGGTCCTGGCAGGTCTTGGCAAGTCCTGGCAGTGCCTGGAAGGTCCTAGAAATTCCTGCAGGTCCTGGAAGGTCCTGGCAGGTCTTGGCAAGTCCTGGCAGTGCCTGGAAGGTCCTAGAAATTCCTGCAGGTCCTGGAAGGTCCTGGAAGATCCTGGCACTGCTTGGAAGGTCCTGACAGGTTCTGGAAGGTCCTGGCAGGTTCTGGCAGTGCCTGGAAGGTCCTAACAGCCCCTGGCAGTGCCTGGAAGGTCCTGACAGTTCCTGGCAGTGCCTGGAAGGTCCTGGAAGGTTCTAGCTGTGCCTGGAAGGTCCTGGAGGAGCCTGGCAGGTCCTGGCAGTCCCTGGCAAGTCTTGGAAGGTTCTAGAAGGTCCTGGTAGTGCCTGGAAGATCCTGACAGTTCCTGGCAGGTCCTGGAAGGTCCTGGCAGGTTCTGGAAGGTCCTGGCAGGTCCTGGTAAATCCTGGCAGGTTCTGGAAGGTCCTGGCAGGTTCTGGAGGGTCCTGGCAGGTCCTTCCCCTCTGTGGCTCCTCCGCACGCTGGGATAAAGGGAGGGAGCCCTGAAATCCTCGGGAACAGCTGGCACGGAGCTGGCACGGCGGGCACGGCGCGGGATTGACCGAGAGCACAAAGCCCTGCCCGGACACCGAGGGATCGCGATTAATCCCCACTAATCCCCGCTCAGAGCTTAATCCCGGCCCAGATCCCATCTGGTGCTGAGCCCTCGGGATCCATGGGATCCATGGGGTGGGATGGGATCCCAGTTTGACCAGTTTGCCCGCCCCAGTCTGCCCAGCCGCGCTCTCTGCCCTCTGTGCCGTTCATTCGTCCCGCCCTTCATTCATTCCCGCTCGGCTCTTCCTGAATTATGGATGATCCCGGTGATTCTGCGGGAGCCAGGGAATGGGAATGGAGAATGGGAAGTGGGAAAATGGGGAATGGGGAAATGGGAAATGGGGGAATGGGGGAATGGGGGGGAATGGGGGAATGGGGGAATGGGGGAATGGGGGAATGGGGGAATGGGGAATGGGGAAATGGGGAATGGGGAAATGGGAAATGGGGAATGGGAAATGGGGAATGGGGAATGGGAAATGGGGAATGGGGAAATGGGAAATGGGGAATGGGGAATGGGGAATGGGGGAATGGGGTAATGGACAATGGGGAATGGGGAATGGGAATGGGGAATGGGGAATGGGGAATGGGGGAATGGGGGAATGGACAATGGGGAATGGGGGAAATGCAGAATGGGAATGGGGAATGGTGAAAGGGGAATAGGGGAATGGGGGAATGGGGGAATGAGGAAATGAGGAAATGGGGAAATGGGGGAATGGGGGAAGGGGAGTGGGGGAAATGCAGAATGGGAATGGGGAATGGTGAAAGGGGAATAGGGGAATGGGGGAATGGGGAAATGGGGGAATGGGGAAATGGGGAATGGGAATTGGGGAATGGGAGCAGGGACCAGAACATTCTCGCAGCCTCCAGACTCCCCCTCACTCCCACGGGATGCGAATTCCTCCCTGGAAAGGATCCCGGAGCGCAACGGGGCAGCCTCAGCCAGAGAGCGGCGCCCCTGACCCAAAACCGGCATTCCTGACCCAAAACCGGCATTCCTGACCCAAAACCGGCATTCCTGAACATAAACCGGCATTCCTGACCCAAAACCGGCATTCCTGAACATAAACCGGCATTCCTGACTGGAACACAACATTCCTGACCCGAAATCAGCATTCCTGAATGTAAACCGGCATTCCTGACTGGAACACAACATTCCTGATCTGAAACCGGCATTCCTGACCCAAACCCGGCATTCCTGAATGTAAACCGGCATTCCTGACTGGAACAGAGCATTCCTGATCTGAAACCAGCATTCCTGAACATGAATGTAAACCGGCATTCCTGAATGTAAACCGGCATTCCTGAACATAAACCGGCATTCCTGACTGGAATAGAGCATTCCTGTCCCAAAACTGGAATTCCTGTCCCAAAACTGGAATTCCTGACTGGAACACAGCATTCCTGATCTGAAACCGGCATTCCTGAACATAAACCGGCATTCCTGAACATAAACCGGCATTCCTGACTGGGATAGAGCATTCCTGACCCAAAACTGGAATTCCTGTCCCAAAAGCAGCATTCCCGACTGGAACACAGCATTCCTGACCCCAAACCGGAATTCCTGACTGAAATAGAACATTCCTGACCAGAAACCGGCATTGCTGATCTGGAACCGACATTCCTGACCCGGAACTCAGCATTCCCGACTGGAATAGAGCATTCCTGACTCAAAATCAGCATTCCTAACTGGAATAGAGCATTCCTGATTCAAAATCAGCATTCCTAACTGGAATAGAGCATTCCTGATTCAAAATCAGCATTCCTAACTGGAACAGAGCATTCCTGACTCAAAATCAGCATTCCGACTGGAACACACCATCCCTGAGCAGAACCCAGCATTCCCAACGGGAATTCATCACCCCCCGTGCCCAGGCAGCGCCTCCCGAGCCTGGGAACCTCCCCCAGGTTCCGGTTTCATCCCAGCGCATCCCAGTGCTCGGACATCTGATCCCGGCTGGCTCCCGGTGAAACCCAACCCCCCAGCTCCGTGTTTTCCCTCAGCTCCGGCAGCCGGGAGCGATGAATTCCCTGCGGGAAGGAATTCCACCATCCCAGCTCCTGCCTCTGGAGGTGCAGGAGCCGGGAGATGCCCGGCTGGGAAGAAAAGGAGGGAAAAATCGGAGAAATGGAAGAAACGAGAGGCCCAGGGTGCTCCGAGCAGCATCCAAAGGGATTTTTCCAGGAGTTTTTCGCCATCCAAGGGGTTGTGGCCTCTCCATCGGCGCCTTCTCAACCCCTTCCCCTCTCCCCCCATCCCCGTCTCGCCGCCAAATTAAAATCGCTCCCGCTGCCGGCAGCAATAACTCATCCGACGTCTAACACTCGACATTTTGTCAGGATTATCCCGATTAACCCAGAATTAATCCCGATCTCAATGTTAACAGGATTAGCGCTCAAATCGGATTAGGTGTTTTTTTAAACCGGACCCCTTGACTAAAGGGGAAAAAAAAAAAAAAAAAATAAAAAAAAAAAAAAGGGGCCGATCCCTGCCAGATGTGCTCGGCAGCCAGATGTGAGCGGGAATCCCTGCCTTGCCATGGGATGGGCTCCGGGATTATTCCCACACCCTGACCCCCATCCCGGCGCCTCCGCAGGTGACACCACCCGCGTGTGGCGTCCCCAAAGCGAAGCCACCCCTCTGTCCCCGGGGAGGGGACACGGCGGGTGCTGCTCGTCCCCTCTCCCCCGATTTTTCCTGCTGGTAGGAAGAGGCTCCGCGAGCCTGAGGAATATTGAAAAACCCGGATCCTCTGCAGCCTCCTGAATGTTGACTGCTCACCCCACACCTTCCCCAGATCCTCAGAGGGATCGGGATGGGGGTCGGGATTTCCTCGGGAAGAGGGAGATCTGATGGATCATGTCCCAGCCAGGCTGAGCTGGGAGATCAGCCCTAAAAATGTTCCTTTTGTCCCTAAAAATGTTCGTTTTGTCCCGAAAAATGCTCGTTCTGTCCCGAAAAATGCTCGTTCTGTCCCGAAAAATGCTCCTTTTCTCCCCCAAAAAAGTGAGTGGGGAGGTGTCGCTGCTGGCAAAGGGGCAGGAGAAAATCCTGGTGGGGTTGGAAGGGATTTGGGATGGGGAAAAACGCCACTGAGGGACACGTGGTACCCGCTCCTCCTCATCCCACCATTAATTATTCACCTCCCAGGAAATCCAGACGGGTTTTTAACCCTGGATT
The DNA here is from genome assembly GCA_037013685.1 of Acridotheres tristis. Taxonomy (NCBI): domain Eukaryota; kingdom Metazoa; phylum Chordata; class Aves; order Passeriformes; family Sturnidae; genus Acridotheres; species Acridotheres tristis. The sequence goes on along the minus strand of CM072914.1, from coordinate 4,151,829 downwards.
TCCTTTCCCTGCAGCTCCAGGGGGAATATCCAGCGGGGAATTCATCCCACCGTGAAACCCTGGACAAACGGGGATCCTGCTCGGGGGTCCCGAGGCCACGCCAGGACAGGGATCAGGGTGGGATAAGCGGCAGGAGAAGATTTTTGGGGCTGACATTGGGTGAACATCGAGGATTTCCGCGTTTTTTTCCGGGATTTCCGCGTTTTTTTCCGGGATTTCCGCGGTTTTTTCCGGGATTTCCGCGGTTTTTTCCGGGATTTCCGCGGTTTTTTCCGGGATTTCCAAGCGCCGGGGGATGGGGACAGGGATGAAATTCCTTCCCCTCCTGGACAATTCCAGATGAACAAACAACTTCGTTTTCTGGCCTGGGGATTCCCTCAGCACCGAATTCCAGTTTGGGAGTCCCGATCCTCTTCCCTCTGGCCCAGGAATTTCCCAAATTGCCGGGAATTTGGGAATTCCCAAATTCACAAATGTGGGGAAACACGCGCGTGGAAATCCTGGTTCCATCCCTGCTGCCTCCACCCTCGGGCGCTGCTCAGGTCCCTGCTCTGCCTCGGGTGCCAGAATCTTCCAAAAATCACCCAAATTATCCTTGGGGCCGCTGATGGGTGGGGAGGGGGAAAAAAGGGTGAGGAAGCGGCTGGGAGGGGACAGGGGGGACAAGGGACAGGGGACAAAGGACGAGGGACAAGCGACGAGGGGCGAGGGGCGAGGGACAAGGGAAGAGGGACACGGGACAGGGAAGAGGGAAAAGGGACACGGGAAAAGGGACGAGGGACAAGGGACGAGGGGCGAAGGACACGGGACATGGGATAAGGGGCAAGGGACAAGGGAAGAGGGACACGGGACATGGGACAAGGGAAGAGGGACACGGGACACGGGACAAAGGGACACGGGAAAAATGGACACGGGAAAAGGGGACACGGGGAAAAGGGGACACGGGGAAAAGGGACACGGGACAAAGGGACACGGGACAAAGGGACACGGGACAAAGGGACACGGGACGAGGGATAAGGGGCAAGGGACAAGGGAAGAGGGACACAGGACACGGGACCCGGAAGAGGGACACGGGACACGGGACACAGGACAAGGCGAAAGGGACACGGGGCAAGGGACGAGGGAAGAGGGACACGGGACATGGGACAAGGGAAGAGGGACACGGGAAAAGCGACACGGGACAAAGGGACACGGGAAAAGGGGGACACGGGAAAAGGGGACACTGGGAAAAGGGACACGGGACAAAGGGACAAAGGGACAAAGGGACAAAGGGACAAAGGGACACGGGACAAAGGGACAAAGGGACAAAGGACGAGGGATAAGGGGCAAGGGACAAGGGAAGAGGGACACAGGACACGGGACCCGGAAGAGGGACACGGGACACGGGACACAGGACAAGGCGAAAGGGACACGGGGCAAGGGACGAGGGAAGAGGGACACGGGACATGGAACGAGGGACACAGGACAGGGAAGAGGGACACGGGACATGGGACATGGAACGAGGGACACGGGACACGCCCTGTCTGGGGGTCGAGTTCTGAGCACCCAGGAGGGGACCCGGCGCGGGGGGGACACGGGGATGGTGACAGGGACGTGGCGGTGGCAGGTGACACGGCTCAGCTCTCGGGGACGCCAAGCAGGGGACAAAAACGCCCGTGGGGACAAAAAGCGGCTCTGAGGGTCGGCTTGAAGTGCAAAAAAAAAAACCCCAAAAACCCCAAAACGGCGCCAGCAGGAAGAGCAGGAGGGAAAAAAACCCCCAAATCTGCGATTCCAGCCCCGACACCGCCCGGGTTGTGCTGCTGGAAAATCCAAACCCGTCCATTCCCGCCGTGCCTCAGTTTCCCCATTCCTACCCTGAGGAATACAGCATTCCTGAATTCTCTTAATTTCCTGAGTTTCCTGAGTTTCTCCCATTCCCAGCATTCCTGAATTCCCTGAATTTCCCGAATTCCCTGAGTTTCTCCCATTCCCAGCATTCCTGAATTCCTGAGTTTCTCCCATTCCCAGCATTCCTGTATTTCCTCAATTTCCTGTATTTCCCGAATTCGTGCATTTCTCCCGTTCCCAGTATTCCTGAATTTTCTGTATTTCCTGTATTTCCTGAATTTCCCGAATTTCCCGTATTCCTGAATTTCTTCCTTTCCCAGCATTCCTGTATTTCCTGAATTTCCTGAATTTCCCGAATTTCCCGAATTCCTGAATTTCTCCCATTCCCAGCATTCCTGAATTTCCTCAATTTCCTGTATTTCCTGAATTTCCTGTATTTCCTGAATTTCCTGTATTTCCCGAATTTCCCGAATTTCTCCCATTCACACCATTCCTGAATTTCCTGACTTCCCTGAATTCCCTGAGTTTCTCCCATTCCCGGCTCCCTGATGGGGTTGGTGCCACCCCCGCCAGTGGCAGGGGTTGGCATGGGGACACCTTGAAACCGCTTCAACCAAAACCACGCCGCGTTTCCATCGACATCGACAGCGCCCGGGATCGATGGGCGACAACAGAGAGCCGCAAAAAAAAAAAAAATAAAACAAAAAACAAAAAAAGGAAAAACAAAACCAAAAAAAAAAACCACAGCGAGGAGCCCAAAACCACAGCCAGGAGCTCGGAGCAGCCTCTCCCCGCTCTTTGCCCACCCCAAATTCCTTTTCCCACCGGGAAGGACCCACCCGGATCCCTCTGGAAGCGCGGCCGGAGGGGTTGGGGGAGGCTGGAGCAGGGGAAGGGATTACAGGAGCTCGGAATTCGCTGCCTGGTGGTATTTGCTCATCCCTTGGCGAGCAAACAGCGCGGCCCGGCTCTCGTTCCGGCTGGGGGAAGGTGGAAATGGTTTCCAGCAAGGACACGAGGAGCTCCGGGCGAGCCCCGAAACCCGAAATTCGAGCAGCCCGGGGCGGATGAAGCCACCCCAGACATTTGTTTTAAATACAAAACGTGTCCCGTGTGTCCTCCCCGGCATTCCCCGCCTTTTTTTTTTTTTTTCCGGGGAAGCCGTAGCCCTGAGCCTCGATCCCCGAAACCCGAGACCAAAATCCCGAAATTCGAGCAGCCCGGTGCGGATGAAGCCATTCCAGATATTTGTTTAAAACACAAAACGCGTCCTGTGTGTCCTCCCCGGCATTCCCCGCCTTTTTTTTCCAGGGAAGTCGCAGCCCTGAGCCCCAAAACCCGAGGCCAAAAACCCGAAATTCGAGCAGCCGGGTGTGCATGAAGCCACCCCAGACACTTGTTTTAAACAAAAAACGTGTCCCGTGTGTCCTCACAGTTTTTCGGGGGAAGTCGCAGCCCCCAGCCCCGAAACCCGAGACCAAAAACCCGAAATTCGAGCAGCTCGGTGTGCATGAAGCAATTCCAGATATTTGTTTTAAAGAACAAACGCATCCCCCGCAGTTTTTCGGGGGAAATCGCAGCCCCGAGCCCCGAAACCCGAGCCCCAAAACCCGAAATTCGAGCAGCCCGGTGCGGATGAAGCCACCCCAGATATTTGTTTTAAACACAAAACGCGTCCCGTGTGTCCCTCCCTGCATCCCCCGCAGTTTTTCCCCTTCTGTGTCTTTTTTTCTTGGCTGCCTTTGATGTTCCTTTAAAGTCCCGGCTCCAAAGGAACTCTCCAGAGCTTTTGGATCTTCCCTTTCCTGCCGCATCCCACCAGGAGCCGGGATCAGCACAGCGGGACCCCCAGACCTGTCACAGAATTCCCCAAGGGAATTTCCTCCCTTTGGATGTGACCCTGGATGTCCCCCCAAAAAAAAAAATCCTGAGAGTCTCTGGGATGGCTCCGCCCGGGATTTTCGGGGATGGAAAAGTGGGGGGAGGATTGGGATGTGCTGGAAAAGGGACTCGGGAATCCGCCTGGGGACTCGGGGCTGGCAGCAGCGTGACAGTGGCACGGAGGTGGCGATCGATGGCTCGGGGCGAGTGACGCCCCAGGGGAAGGGACAGCGACAGGGACAGCGACAGGGACAGGGACAGCGGGGCTGGGATCGAGCTGGGAGCCGCCACAGACATTCCCGGGATGGGCTGGGGCGGGAGGAGGGAGCGGGGCAGGACAGGAGGGGACACGGGGGTGAAAGGGCTGGGGACAGGGGGACACCGTGGAACCCCTGTGCAGTGACAGCAGTGCCACCAACACCCTGAGACCCTCCTGGGGACAGGCAGAGTGACACCCTGGGTTCCCTGTGAGTGACAGCAGTGCCACCAACACCCAACACCCTGAGACCTTCGTGGGGACAGACAGAGTGACACCCCCAGATCAGCCTGGGGACAGGGGGACACTCTGGAATCCCTGTGCAGTCACAGCAACACCCTGAGACCCTCCTGGGGACAGAGAGTGACACCTCGAGATCAGCCCGGGGACAGAGTGACACCCTGGGTTCCCTGTGAGTGACAGCAGTGCCACCAACACCCTGAGACCCTCGTGGGGACAGCCAGAGTGACACCCTGGGTTCCCTCTGCCACCAACACCCCCAGATCTGTCTCAGCAATGCAGGGACCCCCTTCCCCAAAATTCCAAATTCAGTGGCAAAAAATCGGGGAAAAAAAAATTTTAAAAGTGAGGATTTTTTTTTTTTTTTGCCTTCCCTCCCCTCGCAGCGCCAGGAATGTCCTAAAGTCCAGTCCTGTTTGATTTCTTAGTCGAAAATAATTGGGGGGAAATTTTAAAAGTGAGGATTTTGTGCCTTCCCAGCCCTGGCAGTGCCAGGAATGTCCCCGGGAGCCGCCTCGATTCACGCCACAAAAACTCCGGGAATGAAACCTCGGGACAAACGCGCCTATCCCGAATTTCCAGGCGCAGATTCTCTGCTTTTTTAAATTTTGTTTTTGTTTTTTTTTTTTTTTTTAACCACGGGAAGAGCGAACCCAGCGAGGACAACGCGCCAAGGTCACCCGGCAAGGAGGGCGACCTTGAGCGCTGCCAGGGCGAGGAGGAGGAGGAGGAGGAGGAAGGACACGGAGATTTCCAGCTGCCACACAAAGGCTGAACTGTTCCCGAGGTGCCACCGGTCCCCTTTGTGGCTTTAGGGACAAAGCTTTGAGGATTTCTGCGTTTTTTCGGGATTTCCGCGTTTTTTTCTGGATTTTCGAGCGCCGGGGGATGGGGACAGGGATGAAATTCCTTCCCCTCCTGGGCACGCCCAGAAAATAACTTTGTTTTCTGGTCTGGGAATTCCCTCAGCATCGAATTCCAGCTTGAGAATCCTGATCCTCTTCCCTCTGAGCCAGAAATCTCCCGACACCAAATTCCAGTTTGGGAATCTCATTCCTGTTCACTCTCATTCAGAAATCTGACACCAAATTCCAGTTTGGGAATCCCATTGATCTAAAAATCTCCCAACTAAATTCTAGCTTGGGAATCCTATTTCCTTCTCTCTGAATCAGGAATCTCCCAGCACCAAATTCCAGCTTGTAAATCCCAATCCTCTTCCCTCTGAGCCAAAAATCTCCCAGCAACAAATTCAGTTTGGGAATCCTGTTCCTCTTTCCTCTGCCCCAGAAATGTCCCAGCACCGAATTCCAGTTTGGGAATCCTGATCCTTTTCCTCTGGCCCAGAAATCTCCCAACACCAAATTCCAATTTGGGAATGTTGATCCTCTTCCCTCTGAATCAGAAATCTCCCAGCACCAAATTCCAGTTTGGGAATCCTGATCCTCTTCCCTCTGATTCAGGAATCTCCCAACACCAAATTCCAGCTTGGGAATCCCAATCCTCTTCCCTCTGGTCTAAAAATCTCCTGACACCAAATTCCAATTTGTGAATCCCGATCCTCTTCCCTCCGAATCAGGAATTTCCCAACACCAAATTCCAATTTGGGAATCCTGATCATTTTCCTCTGGCCCAGAAATCTCTCAACACCAAATTCCAGTTTGGGATCCTGATCCTCTTCCCTCTGAATCAGAAATTTGACACCAAATTCCAGCTTGGGAATCTCATTCCTGTTCCCTCTGAATCAGGAATCTCCCAGCACCAAATTCCAGCTTGGGAATCCCATTCCTTTTCTCTCTGAACCAAAAATCTCCCAGCACCAAATTCGGGTTTGGGAATCCCAATCCTGTTCCCTCTGGTCTAAAAATCTCCTGACACCAAATTCCAATTTGGGAATTCCGATCCTCTTCCCTCTGAGTCAGAAATCTGACAGCAAATTTAGTTTGGGAATCCTGATCCTTTTCCCTCTGAATCAGGAATTTCCCAACACCAAATTCCAGCTTGTAAATCCTGTTCCTTTTCGCTCTGGTCTAAAAATCTCCTGACACCAAATTCCAATTCGGGAATCTCGATCTTCCCTCTGATTCAGGAATCTCCCAACATCAAATTCCAGCTTGAGAATCCAGTTCCTCTTTCCTCTGCCCCAGAAATCTCCCAGCACCGAATTCCAGCTTGTAAATCCCAATCTTATTCCCTCTGATTCAGGAATCTCCCAGCACCAAATTCCAGCTTGGGAATCCCATTCCTCTCCCCTCTGGTCTAAAAATCTCCTGACACCAAATTCCAATTTGTGAATCCCGATCCTCTTCCCTCCGAATCAGGAATTTCCCAACACCAAATTCCAATTTGGGAATCCTGATCATTTTCCTCTGGTCCAGAAATCTCTCAACACCAAATTCCAGTTTGGGATCCTGATCCTCTTCCCTCTGAATCAGGAATCTCCCAGCACCAAATTCCAGCTTGGGAATCTCATTCCTGTTCCCTCTGATTCAGGAATCTCCCAGCACCAAATTCCAGCTTGGGAATCCCATTCCTTTTCTCTCTGAGCCAAAAATCTCCAGCACCAAATTCGGGTTTGGGAATCCCATTCCTCTTCTCTCTGAACCAGAAATCTCCCAGCACCAAATTCGGGTTTGGGAATCCCAATCCTGTTCCTTTTCCTCTGGTCTAAAAATCTCCTGACACCAAATTCCAATTTGGGAATCCCGATCCTCTTCCCTCTGAATCAGAAATCTGACACCAAATTCCAGCTTGGGAATCTCATTCCTGTTCCCTCTGAATCAGGAATCTCCCAGCACCAAATTCCAGCTTGGGAATCCCATTCCTTTTCTCTCTGAACCAAAAATCTCCCAGCACCAAATTCCAGCTTGGGAATCCCAATCCTCTTCTCTCTGAACCAAAAATCTCCCAGCACCAAATTCGGGTTTGGGAATCCCAATCCTGTTCCCTCTGGTCTAAAAATCTCCTGACACCAAATTCCAATTTGGGAATCCCGATCCTCTTCCCTCTGGATCAGAAATCTGACACCGAGCAATGGGAGATCCCAGGGCCTGGCAGGGAAAAGGGGCAGGGTCAGCTCCAGAGCTCCAGGAGGAGGAGGAGGAGGAGGAGGAAGAGGAGGAGGCTGGAAACCAGAGCATCCCTGCCTGGGAGCAGCCACCTCTGAGCTTGGACTTCCAATCACATCCAGAACCATCATTTTCCCAAAATTCTGATTTCTGCGGTTTGGAAACAACTCCAGAGCAGCAGGATTTGGGTGCGGGGCGAGTGCTCACAACCTCACAGAACAGCTCAGGGCTCAAAAACCCCAAAAATTCCCTCTCACCACCTTCAACCTCAGCTGAGCCCACACCAAACCAAATTCAGCTCAGGAATTCTCATCCCAAAAAAAACCCACCCCGAGCTCCCATCCCACCCCCATTCCAGAGGGGTCCAAGCACATGCATTTCAAAGAGAAAGCAGGAAAAATCCGAAATACTGACCTTAAAGCTCCAGTAGTTGGGTTGCTAACGACAGAAAAAAAATTAAAAAAAATAAAACAAAAAAACAACAAAAGAGAACACACACAAACAAACAAACAAACAAACAAAAAAAACACCATTAAGTTTCTTGGTTTGACTTTTGCTTTCCCTTTGAGAGTCGCTGAGCTCGGGTTTAGACCTGCCCTGGTTCCCAAAAGGTTGCTGGAATTTCGGGGGGGATCGGGATTGAGGGAAATTGGGGTGGAAAAGGAGGGAAAAGGGGGTGGCACAGGGGCCGCCAGTGTCACCCGTGTGCCCAGCCCGTGCTGGAAGCCGCAATAATTTTCATTTTCCACGGGATTTTCCCACGCCCCTCCCTCTGCGGGGTTGTCACCGCTGTCACCGCGATGTGGCACCGCCGGTGACGGGAGCCGGCGCCGCTCACGGCCCCGGGGCTGATCCCATTCCCGAGGGATCCAGGGGATCCTGGAATCCCTGAGGATCCAGCGCAGCCAGGGCTGGAGCAATGGGAGCCACGGGATCGTGGAATTATGGGATGGCGTGGGTGGGAAGGGATTTTAAATTCATTTATTGTCCCAGTGGGATCCCACAGAGCCGCGTTGGTCGCAGCCCCATCCAGGCGGGAGCAGGAGGGACAAGATCCGGGGAAAAGGATCCGGGGACAAGGATCGGGATCCGGGGACAAGATCCGGGGAAAAGGATCCGGGGACAAGGATCGGGATCCGGGGACAAGGATCCGGGGAAAAGGATCCGGGGACAAGGACTGGGATCCAGGGACACGGAATGGGATCCAGGGATAAGGGGAGGGATCGAGGGACAAGCAGTGGGATCCAGGGACAAGGATCCAGGGACAATGATTGGGATCCAGGGATAAGGGGAGGGATCCAGGGAAAAGGGATCGAGGGACAAGGACTGGGATGCAGGGACACGGAATGGGATCCAGGGAAAAGGACTGGGATCGAGGGACAAGCAGTGGGATCCATGGAAAAGGATCCAGGGACAAGGATTGGGATGCAGGGACACGGAATGGGATCCAGGGACAAGGATCCAGGGACAAGGATCCAGATCCAGAAATAAGGATTGGGATCCAGGGACACGGAATGGGATCCAGGGAAAAGGATTGGGATGGAGGGACAAGGATTGGGATCCAGGGAAAAGGATCCAGAGACACGGAATGGGATCCAGGGAAAAGGATTGGGATCGAGGGAAAAGGATCCAGGGATAAGGGGAGGGATCCAGGGACAAGGACTGGGATCCAGGGACACGGAATGGGATCCAGGGACACGGACTGGGATCCAGGGACACGGACTGGGATCCAGGGACACGGAGTGGGATCCCGGAATAAGGACTGGAATCCAGGGACACGGACTGGGATCCAGGGACACGGACTGGGATCCACCTGGCCGGAAGGAGAAATCCCCGGGATAACGCTGGGTGAGGTGGGAGAAATGGGCACAAAGCAGCTTTTGTCCCGAGGGGATTTTATTGGGATCAAAGTTCTCCTCCGCTCTCTCCTCCCCTCTCGCTTTTATTCCCCCACCACGACCCCCGTGCCTGCAAACCTGCTCTGCTGCTTAGAGGATTAATTTTAAAAATGATTATTTTAAATCCAAACCGGGCTCCCAGCGCCCCCGCCCCAGTCCCGGGAATTCTCTGCCAATAAACATCGGGAGAAGCTGCAAAAATGTTGGAATCTCCGAGAATTTTTTTTTCTCCCAGGAATTCCCCGATCCATGGGCAGATCTGTTGCTCCCTTCCCTTCACTTCTCGCTGCTTTCCCCCTCCAGAGCACGAACACAAACCGCCCCCCCCCGCTCGCCTCATCCCAAAATTCACCTTATTCCAGCCCCACTCCCCTCCCAGCTCACATCAACATTCCACACAACGCCAGGAGTTTCCAACCCGAGCTCAGCCTCAATCAACTCCCCAAAAAACCAACAACAACAAAAAAGATTAAACCAAAAAGCGTTTTAGAAGCGCTTTGAGCCAAAGAGCGCCGAGGTTTTTTTCGTGTTTTTCTGCAGACAAGCCTGGAGGCACAAAGGTCTTTTCCAAGGGCACGCCTGGCTCCGAGGCAGCGGCGGGAGCAGCAATTCCCAGATAATGGCCAGCAGGAGCCCAGGCGGGGTTGCCCAGCTGGAGATAATGGCCAGCAGGAGCCCAAAGGTCCCCTGGGAAAGGAGGAGCCGCCTCGGTTTGGGTTTGGGGGAAAACGAACGGAAGCACCCGGAGAGCGGAGCCACGGGCGGGGGCCGGGAAAGGGAGCTGGAGAATGGGCAAGTGGTGGTGGGTGCTGGGCAAGTGATGCTGGGCTCAGGGCGAGTGATTCTGGAGGTGGGCAAGTGATGCTGGGGGTGGGCGAGTGATTCTGGACTCAGGGCAGATGATTCTAGAGGTGGGCAAGTGATTCTGGTCTACAGGACAAGTGATTCTGAACACAGGGCAAGCGATTCTGGTGGTGGGCAAGTGATGCTGGTGGTGGGCAAGTGATGCTGGCCTCGGGGCAAGTGATTCTGGGCATGGGCAAATGATTCTGGGCTCAGGGCAAGTGATTCTGGAAGTGATGCTGGGCTCAGGGCAAGTGATGCTGGGTGCTGGGCAAGTAATTCTGGACACAGGGCAAGAGATGCTGGGCTCAGGGAAAATGATGCTTGGTGCAAGGCAAGTGATGCTGGGCTCAGGGCAAGTGATTCTGTAGGTGGGCAAGTGATTCTGGACACAGGACAAGTGATTCTGAGGGCAAGGCAAGAGATGTTGGGCATGGGCAAGTGATTCTGGGTGCTGGGCAAGTGATTCTGGGCTCAGGGCAAGTGACACTGGGCACAGTCAGGTGGCACCGGACACAGTCACACCAGTAGCCCCAGTCGCCCCCAGCCCTGCGTGGGGACAAACTCCAGTCCCAGTCTGGCCCAGTTCCCAAAATCCTAGCCCGGTTTGTGGCAGGGGAAGACGCTCCCGACTTTTCCTTTCCCGATTTCTCCCTTCCCGATTTCTCCCTTCCCGATTTCTCCATTTCCGACTTTTCCCTCCCCGACTTTTCCCCTTCCCCATTTCTCCCTTCCCCATTTCTCCATTTCCGACTTTTCCCTCCCCGACTTCTCCCTTCCCCATTTCTCCCTTCCCCATTTTTCCCTTCCCCATTTTTCCCTTCCCCATTTTTCCCTTCCCCATTTTTCCCTTCCCCACTTTTCCCCTTCCCCATTTCTCCATTTCCGACTTTTCCCTCCCCGACTTTCCCCTCCCCGACTTTTCTCTTCCCCATTTTTCCCTTCCCCATTTCTCCATTTCCGACTTTTCCCTCCCTGACTTTTCCCTCCCCGACTTTTCCCTCCCCAACTTTTCCCCTTTTCCCTCCCTCCCCTCTCCTCTCTTTCATTTCCCGCAGCCTCGGTGATTTCCCTGCGCCCTGATATTGCTGATCCTATCTGCTGCGGGTTTTATTTATTATTTTGGGATGGCTGGACAAGCTTATCAGCGAGCCCATAAATCACAGCCCCACCACAATCCAGAACCTTCCGGCAGCGATTTGGGGCTGGGCACCGTCACCTGCGGGCACAGGGTGGCACAGGGTGGCACAGGGTGGCACAGGGTCCCCATCCCGGCTCACCGAGTCCAAAATTTCCCCGGGGCAGCGCCCTGAGGGGACAAGGACACGCTGCTTGTCCCCTGCTGGGAGTCAGGAGCCATCCCAGGGATGACAATCTGGTGCTGCTTGTCGTGGCCAGCACCACGCGGGCCTTTTGTGGCCACCATCTGTCCCCGCTGGCACTGCTGCTTTGCCCATCCCCAAAACAAAAAATCCCAAAAGCACCCCCGGGTGTGGATCAGGGATGGATCAAGCACTGCCACATCCTTACAGCACCCCCAAAACTCGGGGACAGAGCGGGGACAACTCTGTCCGGGTCCCTGCCAGCATCTTCCAGGCTGGATTTACCCAGGGAGGGAGGGGAGAGGAGAGAATTCCTGGGGTGGAATTAACATTTCGCTGGCTCTTCAAAAGCATCAAAGGGAGATAATGGGGCGGGAGAGGATTGGAAGCGACAGCCTCGTTCCGAGCCATAAAACAGGCGGCTCCTTGCAGCAGCAACTCTGCGCAAGGTGCGGGGAATTACAGAGGCTGCGATTTATAATTACGATGAGAGTCATGTCCGTGGTGCTGCCGAACGAGGGGATAACGAGGAGCTGGGGGTGCCCAAAGCATCGGGGATGAGGGGTGGGAAAAGCAGGGATGGGGTGGGGATGGAGCCTGGGAGGGATGGACACGCGGCCAGGAGGAAAAGCAGGGCCGGAGTGATGTAATGGCCGATATTTTGGGAGTTGAGTTCGGGGGAAGGAAAAAAAAAAAGAAGAAAAATAAATGGAACGGTCGTTGTGGTTGTCCCAAGAGAAGACGGGAGGTAAATGAAATGAAATCCAAGTGAGTCAGCGCCTTGACCGAGGGGGACTTCCCCGGGCTGGCAATTAAATCACAAATCTGTTGGTGATTAACGAGGCACGACCGTGTCCCTGTCGAACGGGCAGCAGCCACCACCCCGGCACGCTGCACTGCAAGGGAGGACAGAGGCAGCTCCATCGGCTTTTTAATTAACTCATTTCCAACATTTCCAGCTTCCGATCGAGTCCCCCCCCACCCCCAGGCACCGCGTCTTGACAAACGAAAATCTCCTTGAAAAATAACAGCCGAGTGAATTTAATCTGTTTCTCCTTATTAAAGTTTTTTTTTTGTTTTGGTGTTTTGTTTGGTTTTTTTTAAAAAATGCTTTTCAGCGCCAGTGAAAGTGAATTAAAGTGGAAATAGCACCGTGACAAGACAGGGAGAAGAATAAAAACCAGTGACCAGACAGAGCGGAGAGCCGGGGGCTGCAGATTTTTGTCACCTGAGGTCTCGCAATTATTGAGGGCACCTCTCAAACGTGACCAGGGGAGGGGACAGCGGGGACAGGATGGGGTGCAGGAGGGATGGGGCTCGTTCCCGTCACACCCGGGCTCCTCAGGAGCCCACCGTGAGGTTTTGCTGCTCCTCTTTCAGGTTCTGCTGCCCCTCCACCCTCAGAGGGCTCTGATGGCCACCGAGGTGACATCAGAGATGCCACAGCCGCCTGTCACGGCCACTCAACGTCAACCTCCCCTCCAGACCCCCCCCAAGCAAAACCACGCGGCTCCAACTTTTCCCCTCCTGGCCCCTCCACCTTCCCCCGCACCTCCTCCTCCTCATCCTCTCCAAACTCATCAGCGCTAATTACAGCCATGACCAGCCCCGCGGGCCCCTGGGGAGGGCGCAGGTGACACCAGAGCCCGGACACCGCTGGCCACCAGCACGGCGGTGGCTTTGCACGCCCGGCCCCGGCTCCAGCCGCCTCCTCTGCCGGTGCGAGCGAATCCGCAGCGCCTGCTCGGAGCGGTGAATGCATCAGGACGTGCTGTGCCGAGGAGCAGCCATGCTGGGGCTCCAAAATCTCCTTTCTGCCAAGGTCGGGTCCCTCTCCCGCACCGCAGGTGCCCCGGGGACCGCGTTTCGTGCTCACGAGCCATGGTGGGGGGTCTCTGATTTGTGCCATCAGCGCCCCAAAACCCCGCACTGGGGGTGGGGCAAGGTGTCCCTCAGTCGCTCCGGCTGGCGGGCAGGAGGTTTTGGGCCAGGGCAGGGCGAGCTGGCAGGAGTTGGGCAGATCAGATGGCACCGTGGCCATGGCAACGGCACGGCGTAGGTGGACCGAACACAATAGGGACGGGCAAGGTAAAGGCGGCAGCGAGCAGCGCTCCGCTCCCCGCCGGGCACGGCCCCGGCAGCTCCGGGGTGACCCCCCGTGATCCAGTCGGCACCCCCAAACCCCGCAAAAATCGATAAATCCCGGAGAAAGGCAAAGGACAAGGGTTGGGGGTGGCCTCGGGGGGTCAGAGCAGCCGGGTTCCCATTGCAGGGTCCCCTCAGGGGGAGTCAGAGCAGCCGGGTCCCCATGGCAGGGTCCCCATGGGGGGGTCACAGCAGCCGTGTCCCCATCGCAGGGTCCCCAGGGAGGGGTCATAGCAGTCGTGTCCCCACTGCAGGTACCCCCGGGGGGGTCAGAGCAGCCGTGTCCCCATGGCAGGGTCCCCCGGGGGGGTCACAGCAGTCGTGTCCCCATGGCAGGGTCCCCCGGGGGGGTCACAGCAGCCGTGTCCCCATGGGGGGGTCACAGCAGCCGTGTCCCCATGGCAGGGTCCCCCGGGGGGGTCACAGCAGCCGTGTCCCCATGGCAGGGTCCCCTCAGGGGGGTCACAGCAGCCGTGTCCCCATGGCAGGGTCCCCTCAGGGGGGTCACAGCAGCCGTGTCCCCATGGCAGGGTCCCCAGGGAGGGTCGTAGCACCGTGGGGGGGGGCGGTGTGCCCCCGTTCCCTGCAGAGATGAAGGTGAGGAAGACTCCGCCACGCTGCTGGAGCCCGCGCTGCCCTTCCTCTGTCCCCTCCTCTGTCCCCTCCTGTCCCCTTCTCTGTCCCCTCCTGAGCCGCAGGGACAGCGGAGCCGCCGCTCCGGCTGCTGCAGGGCTCGAGTGTCCCCTCCCCTAAAAGCCACCCTTGCCACGGCGGGGACCCGCTCGCCACGATGGCCGAGGTCACGGGAAGCAGGAGAGAAATTTGGGATAGAACAGAGGGAAAGTTCGGGGCAGGGAGGGATGGAGAGAGGGAGGGAGGGAGGGAGGGATGGATGGATGGATAGATGGATGGATGGATGGATGGATGAAGGGATGGATGGATGAAGGATGGATGAAGGGATGGATGGATGGATGGATGGATGGATGATGGATGGATGGATGGATGGACGGACAGAGGGATGGACGGACAGAGGAATGGATGCATTCACCTTGCCCGTGTGTGCCAGGGAGAGCAGGAATGCCCACAGCCCTTCCAGGGGGAGCTCCAAGGGGAGCATCCCACCTCTTAATTCCTGGTGGGCACCTCCTGGGCATCTCCCTCCCTCCATGAACTCATCCCTGCCCTCCCCGGGGCTGTCACCGCTGGCTCCACCTTTTTACCCACTTGGGGACTTCAAGACGCACTTCCATAAAAAACCCCAAGCAAGGAGGAGCGGGGTGACCCCCGGAGTTCCGCCTGCCTCCCGATCCCCCATTCCCAGCCGGGAATGAGGCAGGAATGGCTGTTAGCGAGGGAAAAGGAGGGAATCGATAGGGCCGGCTCCGGCTGCAGTCCCAGGGACACGCACACAGCGCTCGTGTTACTCCCGGCAGCCGCGCTCCACCATTTCAGCGCTTCCCTCCCGTCACTCTCCACCTCTGGAGACCAAGATGACACCGCCGGCAAGAGCCCCGAGGGACCCCGCGTCCCCTCTGCCACCACCGCGCGTCACCTCAGCCGGCACTCACCGTCCCCAGAAACACCCAGGTACCCCAAACCTGCCCGTGCCGGGCACTCCCAGCCCAACCGGGCACCCCCACGGGGCCACTCCCGTGCCAACGCCGTGTGCCACCTCTTGCAGGGGGGTTGGAGGTGAGGTCAAACCTTTCCTGCCACCACAGGGGTCCGGTTTGGGGACACCCCGTGGGAAGGACGCTGGGCCAGGTGAGCTGGAGGTGACAGAAGCACCTGCAGGGCACAGGGACGCTGCTTGCCCAGGCCACCATCTGCCCCTCTCTGCTGCCCGGGGGTGGCAGACAGGATGGGTGTCCCCCCCACCCGCCTGGGCACGGGGACACGGGTGACAACGCGGAGCTGCCCCGGGACGGTGTGTGGGGGGGTGGAACGGACACTGCCAGGGCTTTGTACGACCCCCCCGTGGGGACAAGGTGAGACCCCCCCCCCCCGGCTGCTGCAGCAGAGGGCAGCGCAGGGACGATGACACCCACAAAATGCCACCACCCCCCGTCTCCGCCGCGACACTGGGGACAGGGGGGGACCACGGCAAAGGGGGAGAGGCTGAAGGGAAAAGGGGGGCTGGGGGAAAGGGGGGGCTAAAGGAAAGGGGAAGATGGAGAGGTTGTCCCCCGGTCGGGGTAAAGAAACCCCCGGAACCCCCGGGTGCTGACGGGGGTGGGAGAGGGGAACGGACACCTCGGGGTGGGAATTTTGGGGAGGGGGACGCTGGGGTGGGTAGGAGCGACACCAGGACAGGTGGGGAAGGGGAGATCGGCGGGGCAACCGCAGCAGCGAGGGGCGGCCACCGGCTCCGGAACCAACCGGAGGGATGCACCCTGCTCCATCCCGAGCCATCCCGAGCCATCCCGAACCATCCCGAGCTATCCCGAGCCGTCCCGAGCCGTCCCGAACCATCCCGAACCATCCCGCACATTCCCGCCCTGTACCTGCGGCAGGTGAGCGCTGCGCCTCGGGATCCGCAGCGCCGCTCGGCCCCGCTCGGCCCCGCTCGGTCCCGCTCGGTCCCGCTCGGCCCCGCTCGGCTCCGATCGCCACCTCCCGCCGCCCGCCCCGCCCCGCCCCGCCCCGCCCTCGGCGCCGTCACCATGGCAACCACGGCTAAGCCCCGCCCCCACCGAGTCCGCCGGTAGGGGGCGCTGAGCGCGCAGGGGGCGGGGCCTGCCGGGGGGGAGGGGCGGGGAGCACGGGAGGGAAAAACGGGGAAATAAAACAGGGATATAAGAGGAATAATAATAATAATAATAATAATAATAATAATAGAAATAATAATAATAGGGATGTGGGCATGGAAATACGGGAAATACAGGAAATACAGGGATATGGAAATACAGGGATATGGATATAGGGATGTGGAAATACAGGGATTACACAGGGATTTGGGCATGGGAATACAGGAAATACAGGAAATACAGGGATATGGAAATACAGGGATTACACAGGGATTTGGGCATGGGAATACAGGAAATACAGGAAATACAGGGATATGGAAATACAGGGATTACACAGGGATTTGGGCATGGGAATACAGGAAATACAGGGATATGGAAATACAGGGATTACACAGGGATTTGGGCATGGAAATACGGGAATATGAAATACAGGGATTACATGAAATACAGGGAATACAGGGATATGGAAATATAGGGAATACAGGGATAACACAGGGATATGGAAATACAGAGATAACACAGGGATATGGACATGGAAATACGGGGATGTGGAAATACAGGGATATGGAAATACAGGGATATGGAAATATAGGGAATACAGGGATAACACAGGGATATGGAAATACAGGGATGGATATGGGCATGGATAACACAGGGACATGGGCATGGAAATACAGGAAATAGAGGGATATGGAAATACAGAGATAAAACAGGGATATGGGATGTGGAAATACAGGAATAACACAGGGATACGGACATGGAAATACAGGAAATAGAGGGATGTGGAAATACAGGGATGTGGAAATACAGGGATATGGACATGAAAATACAGGGATATGGGTGTGGATAACACAGGAAATACAGGGATATACACCTGGATAACACAGGGATACACTCATGGAAACACACCTGGATAACACAGGGATACACTCATGGAAACACACCTGGATAACACAGGGATACACTCATGGAAACACACCTGGATAACACAGGGATACACTCATGGAAACACACCTGGATAACAGGGATACACTCATGGAAACACACCTGGATAACACAGGGATACACTCATGGAAACACACCTGGATTACACAGGGATACACTCATGGAAACACACCTGGATAACAGGGATACACTCATGGAAACACACCTGGATAACAGGGGTACATTCATGGAAACACACCTGGATACCTGCAGGGATGGGCACACGTGGACGTGCATAGGGATGTGCACATGGGTGTACGGGGGGATTCACACACACCTGGATTCACACCTGGATCCACACCTGGATCCACACCTGGGTTCACACCTGGGTTCACACCTGGGTTCACACCTGGATCCACACCTGGATCCACACCTGGGTTCACACCTGGGTTCACACCTGGATTCACACCTGGGTTCACACCTGGGTTCACACCTGGATTCACACACCTCCATCAGCCTCCCCAGCACAGAGCCACAGGGCTCCCCCCGTGCCCTGGCACTGCAGGACCCCTCTGTGTGACCTCAGTGCCACCTGTGCCCGGTGTCACCTGTGCCCGGTGTCACCTGTGCCTGGTGTCACCTGTGCCCAGTGTCACCTGTGCCCAGTGTCACCCGTGTCCCCTGCACGGCCCTCAGAGCCCAGAGCCGACGGCGCCATCAGGAGGGGCAAAGATTCCCGGGAACAGCCCGGGAGTGCCAGCTGGACCCACTGCCACATCCACACAGCCCCAGCCCAAATTTTAGCCCCCCGGGACGGCTGGGGACAGTTTGGGGACACAGCCAGAACCCCGCTGTGACAGCAGAGATGGGGACAGGTTGGGGACACAGCCCAGCCTCTCCTGCACTGGGGAAACTGAGGCACAGAACGGGCTCAGCAAAGCGGCACCTGCCGGGCCTGAACCCCAAAATTCATCCCAACCTCCATCCCAACCTTTATCCCAACCTCCATCCCTGCTGGACCCCAAAATTCATCCCAACCTCCATCCCTACCGAACCCCAGAATTCATCCCAACCTTTATCCCAGCCTCCATCCCTGCTGGACCCCAAAATTCATCCCAACCTCCATCCCTGCTGGACCCCAGAATTCATCCCTGCCTGCACCCCAACCCCCATCCCTGCCTGAACCCTAAAATTCGTCCCTGCCTGCATCCCAATCTGAACCCTAAAATCAATTCCAACCTCCATCCCAGCCTTCATCCTTTATCCCAACTTCCATCCCTGCCTGAACCCTAAAATTCATCCCAACCTTCATCCTCCTTGTCCCCCTCATTCCCCCATCCCCCCTGTCCCCTCTGTCCCCTCTATCCCCCTGTTCCCTCTGTCCCCCCTGTCCCTCTGTCCCCCTTTCCCCCACCCCCTCTGTCCCCCTGTCCCCTGTCCCTCTGTCCCCCTGTCCCCTCTGTCCCTCTGTCCCCCTGTCCCCTCTATCCCCCTGTCCCCTTGTCCCTCTGTCCCTCTGTCCCCCCTGTCCCTCTGTCCCCCCTGTCCCCCTGTCCCCCCATCCCCTCTACCCCCCTGTCCCCTCTATCCCCCTGTCCCCCTGTCCCTCTGTCCCTCTGTCCCTCTGTCCCCCCTGTCCCTCTGTCCCCCATCCCCTCTGTCCCCCTGTCCCCCTGTCCCCCATCCCCTCTACCCCCCTGTCCCTCTGTCCCTCTGTCCCCCTGTCCCTCTGTCCCCCTGTCCCCTGTGTCCCCTCTGTCCCTCTGTCCCCCTGTCCCTCTGTCCCCCATCCCCTCTATCCCCCTGTCCCCCCGTCCCCCTGTCCCCCTGTCCCTCTGTCCTCCCGTCCCCCTGTCCCCCTGTCCCCCTGTCCCCCATCCCCTCTGTCACTCTATTCCTCTATCCCTCTGTCCCCCTGTCCCCTGCCCCCCTGTCCCCCTGTCCCCTCTATCCCCCTGCCCCCCTGTCCCCCATCCCCTCTGTCACTCTATTCCTCTATCCCTCTGCCCCCCTGTCCCCTCTATCCCTCTGTCCCTCTGTCCCCCTGTCCCCCCGTCCCCCTGTCCCCCTGTCCCCCTGTCCCTCTGTCCCCCTGTCCCCCTGTCCCCCTGTCCCCCTGTCCCCCCGTCCCCCTGTCCCCTCTGTCCCTCTGTCCCCCTGTCCCCCTGTCCCCCTGCCCCCCTGTCCCCTGCCCCCCGTCCCCCTGTCCCCCCGTCCCCCTGTCCCCGCTGTGGCTCGGGGTGCGGACACTCCCCCCGGCTGTCACTGATTTATTCCCGAGCCGGGTTTATTCCAGGCAGCTGCAAACCCGCCCCTGTCACAGGCACCGAACACTCAGCTCCTGCCTCTTCCTGATTTTCTTTTTTTTTGTTGTTGTTGTTGTTTCCTTGCTGCAGAACAGGACAAAATCCAAGATTTTGGACACTTCATTTTTTGGGGAGCCTCAACCCCACAAGACAAGGCCGGGAGAGGAAGGGGTTAAACCACAACGCGGCTTTTCCCTGGTAATGGATAAAAAATGGGTCCATAATCCTTTTTTTTTTTTTTTTCTCCTAGGATTTATGATCCATCTGCATTAAACCCATCCCAAACCAGGGACGGGGGATGGAGCCACTCCTTAAACCACGGAATTATTTCCCTCGATTTTCCTTTTTCTTCCAACTATTCCTTATTTTTCCAGCTATTCCTCATTTTTTTCTAACAGTTCCCAGATTTCCATATCCTCAACACCAAGCACCGAGAGCCGCTCTGTCCCAATCCCGTTCCCTGAGCATCGGCCACGGAATCACGGAATTTGTGGAATCACAGAACAATTCAGGTTGGAAAGAAGATTAAAAATCATCTCCTGATGGATTTTCCCCTCCCAGGGCAGGATTTACCCCAAATCCTACAGCCAGCATTTCCATTTCCATTTCCATTTCTATTTCCATTTCCATTTCCATTTCCATTTCCATTTCCATTTCCATTTCCATTTCCATTTCCATTTCCATTTCCATTTCCATTTCCATTTCCATTTCCATTTCCATTTCCATTTCCATTTCCATTCCCAATCCTGTTCCCGTTCCCGTTCCTATTTCCATTCCCATTCCCATTTAACGCCTTCTCCCCACCTGGATTTTAAATTTTCCCTGCAGATTTTCCCCAATTTTCCCTGGATAATTTTTATATTTTCTCCCCCTTCTCTGCCCATGATTAAAATGAACATTTCTCTCCCATTTCCATTCCCATTTCCATTTCCATTTCCATTTCCATTCCCATTCCCATTCCCATTCCCAATCCTATTCCCATTCCCATTCCCATTTAACGCCTTCTCCCACCTGGATTTTCAATTTTGCCTGCAGATTTTCCCCTGGATATTTTTATATTTCCCCCCCCCCCGCTCTGCCCATGATTAAAATGAACATTTCTCTCCCATTTCCATTTCCATTCCCATTCCCATTCCCATTCCTATTCCATTCTCCCACCCGGATTTTAAATTTTCCCTGCAGATTTCCCCCAATTTTCCCCTGGATATTTTTCCCCCTCCTGCTCTGCCCATGATTAAAATGAACATTTCTCTCCCATTTCCATTTCCATTTCCATTCCTATTTCCATTTCCATTCCCATTCCCATTTCCATTCCCATTCCCAATCCTATTCCCATTCCCATTTCCATTCCCATTCCCATTTAACACCTTGTCCCACCTGGATTTTCAATTTTCTCTGCAGATTTTCCTCTGGATATTTTTATATTTTTCCCCCCTGCTCTGCCCATGATTAAAATGAACATTTCTCTCCCATTTCCATTTCCATTTCCATTTCCATTTCCATTTCCATTTCCATTCCCATTCCCATTCCCAATCCTATTCCCATTCCCATTCCCATTTAACACCTTCTCCCACCTGGATTTTCAATTTTCCCTGCAGATTTTCCCCTGGATATTTTTATATTTCCCCCCCCCCGCTCTGCCCATGATTAAAATGAACATTTCTCTCCCATTTCCATTTCCATTTCCATTTCCATTTCCATTTCCATTTCCATTTCATTCCCATTCCCATTCCCAATCCTATTCCCATTCCCATTCCTATTCCATTCTCCCACCCGGATTTTAAATTTTCCCTGTAGATTTTCCCCATTTTTCCCTGGATATTTTTATATTTTTTCCTCCCCGCTCTGCCCATGATTAAAATGAACATTTCTCTCCCATTCCCATTCCCATTCCCATTCCCATTCCCATTCCCATTCCATTTTCCCACCCGGATTTTAAATTTTCCCTGCAGATTTTCCCCATTTTTCCCTGGATATTTTTATATTTTTTCCTCCCTGCTCTGCCCATGATTAAAATGAACATTTCTCTCCCATTCCCCATTCCCATTCCCATTCCCATTCCCATTCCCATTTAACGCCTTCTCCCACCTGGATTTTAAATTCTCTCTGCAGATTTTCCCCTGGATATTTTTATATTTTTCCCCCCTGCTCTGCCCATGATTAAAATGAACATTTCTCTCCCATTTCCATTTCCATTTCCATTTCCATTTCCATTTCCATTTCCATTCCCAATCCTGTTCCCGTTCCCGTTCCTATTTCCATTCTCATTCCCATTCCCATTCCTATTCCATTTTCCCACCCGGATTTTAAATTTTCCCTGCAGATTTTCCCCTGGATATTTTTATATTTTTTCCTCCCTGCTCTGCCCATGATTAAAATGAACATTTCTCTCCCAGTCCCATTCCCATACTCAAAAATGCAACGGATTTTTCCCAGCCTGGAAGGGATGCTAACTTTTATGGAATGTTCATTTTCACCCCTGATCTGATGTTCCAAACTCCCTCGGATTTCCTTTTTTTAAAATTTTTTTTTAATTTTTTTTTTTAAATAAATCCCAATAAGACAACAAATCCTGGGATTTTGAAATCCCTTCCCGGCTCCTCTGGAATATCAAAGTGAGTTCCAAACATTCCAGGCAGAGCTGGATCCCAATGTCATTTAAAGGTTGGTACCTGAGCATTCCAGGATTTCTGGATTCCTGATATTATTTCCTGCCTGAGGGGGAAATAAAAGAAAGGAATGGCGGAAAAGGAAAAAAAAAATTAGGATTTTGTAGGATTTTGGGAGTGTTTTGGTGAGGAATGAGCTGCAACCAAGCTCAAAAATCCAGGTTGGAGCCAAGAGGTTCCCAGACACTCCCACGCTCCCATTTTTGGGGGGAATAAAGGAGATAATTCCCAAATCCAGATCATCTTTCCTTCACCTATAAAAATCCTCAGCAGCTTATCAGACCTGAGCCAACCCGAGCTGGATTTATTTTTGCTATTTTTTTTTTCTTTTTAAAAGCTGCTGCTCATTTGAAAAAAAAAAAAAAAAAAAAAAAAAAGGAAATTCTTTAAATCCCTGTAATAATAGGGAGAAAAATCCTATTTATTTACCGGGAAGCAGCGCTCCGTGCCCGGAAATGCCCCTGCTCCATCTCCAGAAATGGATTGTGACAGCAAAGCCACCACCAATTATTGTCCCCTCGCCAAAATTCGGGGGTTTGGGGGAATTTTGGGGTGGCAGCAGCTCCGATGCCGCCGGTTTTCCTGGAAAAGATGGATTTCCTTCCATGCCAGTTCTGGGAATTGTCACCTTTGTCCCCCGGGGATTTTTGGGGGTGATCTGAGGTTTCCTGCCAGCCACAGCCTCGGGAAGCTCCGGGTTTGGGGTTCCCAGGGGGAGGTGGGGGTTTATTGATGTCACATCGGTGTCACCAGGAGACAAACGAGGGGGTTTGGGGTCCCCAGCACACCCCAAAAATGGGGCAGGAACCCCCAGAACCATCCCGGGCTCTGCTGTGCCCAGCGAGTGTCACCAGGATAGCAGGGGACACACAGCCAAAGGACATCGTGGTGGCACTGACACCAGCCCCAAGGGGTTTGGGGTCCCCAGCACACCCCAAAACCAGGATAGGAACCCCCAGAACCATCTCGGGCCCTCCTGTGCCCAGCAAAGGCCACCAGGTGTCACCTGCCACAAGGACCGACAAGGAGACGCAACCGAAGAACATCGTGGTGTCACTGGAACCAATCCCAAGAAGGTTTGGGGTCCCCAGAACACCCCAAAATGGGACAGGAACCCCCAGAACCGTCCGGGGCTCTGCTGCGCTCAGCAAAGGCCACCAGGTGTCATCTGTCCCAAGGACGACAGGGGACACACAGCCAAAGGACATCGTGGTGGCACTGACACCAGCCCCAAGAGCTTTGGGGTCCCCAGAACACCCCAAAATGGGACAGGAACCCCCAGAACCGTCCAGGGCTCTGCTGTGCCCAGCGAGTGTCACCAGACGTCACCTGCCCCAAGGACAAGCAGGTCCCTGGGGACACACAGCCAAAGGGCATCGTGGTGGACATGGCACTGACCCCAAGAGGTTTTGGGGTCCCCAGCACACCCCAAAAATGGAGCAGGAACCCCCAGAACCGTCCATGCCCAGGGCTCTGCTGTGCCCAGCAAAGGCCACCAGAGGTGTCACCTGCCACAAGGACCGACAAGGAGACGCAACCGAAGAACATCGTGGTGTCACTGGAACCAACCCCAAGAAGGTTTGGGGTCCCCAGAACACCCCAAAATGGGACAGGGACCCCCAGAACCGTCCGGGGCTCTGCTGTGCCCAGCGAGTGTCACCAGATACCACCTGCCCCAAGGACAGCAGGGGACACACAGCCAAAGGACATCGTGGTGTCACTGGAACCAACCCCAAGAGCTCTGGGGTCCCCAGCACACCCCAAAATGGGACAGGAACCCCCAGAACCCTCCGGGGCTCTGCTGTGCCCAGCGAGTGTCACCAGATGTCACCTGCCCCAAGGACATCAGGGGACACACAGCCAAAGGACATCGTGGTGGCACTGACACCAGCCCCAAGAGCTTTGGGGTCCCCAGCACACCCCAAAATGGGACAGGAACCCCCAGAACCCTCCGGGGCTCTGCTGTGCCCAGCAAAGGCCACCAGATGTCACCTGCCCCAAGGACAGCAGGGGACACACAGCCAAAGGACATCGTGGTGGCACTGACACCAGCCCCAAGAGCTTTGGGGTCCCCAGCACACCCCAAAATAGGACAGGAACCCCCAGAACCGTCCAGGGCTCTGCTGCGCTCAGCAAAGGCCACCAGAGGTGTCACCTGCAGGATTCTCCTCCTCACACCTGGGGGACTCTCCTGCTAACATCTGGAATATTCTCTTCCTCACCCCTGGAAGATTTCCTTCCTCACCCCCGGAGAATTCTCTTCCTCACCCCTAGAAAACTTTCTTCCTCACTCCTGGAGGATTCCCTTCCTCACCTCTATAGAGAATTCTCTTTCTCACCCTCGGAGAATTCTCTTCCTCATCTCTGGAAGATGCCGGTTCTCACACCTGTGGGATTCTCTTCCTCACACCTGGAAGATTCCCTTCCTCACGCCAGGAGAATCCTTTTCCTCACCCGTGGAATATTCTCTTCCTCACTCCTGGAGGATTCCCTTCCTCACTCCCGGACAATTTTCCTCACCCTGGACAATTTTCCTCACCCTGGATAATTTCCCTCGCCCCTACAGGACTCTCCCCCGCCCCTGCCGCACCCACCCCTTTAATTCCCGCACATCCAACTCCCCTTTACTCCTCTTCTCCTCCAGCCAGCCCCACCCAGCCAGAGGCGCTCCCAATCCCACAAAATCCCACAAAATCCCACAAAATCCCACAAAATCCCACACAATCCCACAAAATCTCCCCTTACCTGATCCCGCAGGCGCTCCTGCTGCCCGCGCAGCGCCAGGGCGTGCTGCGGGTATTTGCTCTTGAGGTGGTCCATGAAAGCATCCCTCTTGCGCTCCATCTCCGTCTTCTGGAGGCCGGTGAGCGCCTCCAGGCTCTGCGCGGCGATCACGGTGTGCCGGCGCTCCGAGGTGTGCACCAGCCCCACGTTGGAGAAGCGCCGGGTGCCGTTGCCCAGGGTGCGGTACTCGCGCGGGTACTCGGCATCGTCCGCGGAGATCATGTGCGAGCTCGTCCTGTCGGGATCTGCGCGGGCAGCGGGAGAGCAGCGGGGTCAGGGGACGGTCCCCGGCCATGGGGCAGAGAGAGGGGACAGTTCCCTGCCATGGGGCAGAGAGGGGACAATCCCCGGACATGGGGCGGAGAGAGGGGACAGTCCCCTGCCATGGGGCAGGGATAGGAACCCGTCCTGTCGGGATCTGCGCGGGCAGGGGGAAAGCAGCGGGGTCAGGGGTGGGTCCCCGGGCACGGGGCAGAGAGGGGGGACAATGCCCTGGCAGAGGGGGGGACAGTCCCCGGACATGGGGCAGAGCGGGGGAGACAGTCCCCTGCCATAGGGCAGAGAGGAGACAGTCCCCGGGCATAGGGCAGAGAGAGGGGACAGTCCCCGGGCATGGGGCAGGGATAGGAACTCGTCCTGTCGGGATCTGCACAGGCAGCGGGAGAGCAGCGGGGTCAGGGGACGGTCCCCGAGCACAGGGCAGAGAGGGGGGACAATGCCCTGGCAGAGGGGGGGAAACAGTCCCCGGCCGTGGGGCAGAGAGGGGGGGACAGTCCTCGGCCGTGGGGCACGATAGGAACTCGTCCTGTCGGGATCTGCACAGGCAGCGGGAGAGCAGCGGGGTCATGGGACAGTCCCCAGCCGTGGGGCAGAGGGGGGACAATCCCCTGGCAGAGGGGGGGACAGTCCCCGGCCGTGGGGCAGAGCGGGGGGACAGTCCCCTGACAGTCCCGGGCCCTGGGACTGAGGTGGGGAACCCGTCTTGTCGGGATCTGGGAAGGCAGCGGGAGAGAACAGTGGGGTCAGGGGACAGTCCCCGGGCATGGGGCAGAGAGGGGGGACAGTCCCCGGGCATGGGGCAGTGTCCCCTGCCATAGGGTAGAGGGAGGGGACAGTCCCCGGCCGTGGGGCAGAGGTTGAGGGCTGGGATTTGGGGCTGGGATTTGGGGATTTCAGTAAGGAGCGATGGCAGAGAATTGCTGGGAGGGGGATCATCCCTCGGTGGGATGTCTGAGGTGGGATCATCCCTCAGTGGGGTGGGATCATCCCTCAGTGGGGTGGGATCATCCCTCAATGGGGTGCCCGGGGAAGGGGGTGGGTGCCGCCTTCATCCCCCTGCGGTGACAGAGCTGTCCCCGCTGCCGGACATGGGGCAGGAGATGAGGGGACAGCGGGGATGGAGATGGGGGGCGGGGTGCAGGGGCCGCGATCCCACCAAACCCGCGATGACCGAAGCGAAACGGGAACAAAAACAGCGCTGGGTGACTGAAAACAGCACGGACGAGACACGGGGGACACTGGGGACACTGGGGGACACGAGGGACACTGGGGGACACTGGGGGACACTGGGGACAGGGACACAGACGTGACACAGAGCGAAAAGAAAATGAAATCAAGCAGGGTAGGGGGAGGGTCGTGTGTTCGGGTGCTGTGCTGGGGGCTGGGACAGGTCCCCATGTCCTGTCAGAGACCCCGGGGGGGGTGGTTCTCAGCCCCTCAGAGACCCCGGGGGGTTCTCAGCCCCTCAGAGACCCCGGGGGGTTCTCAGCCCCTCAGAGACCCCGGGGGGAGCTCAGCCCCTCAGAGACCCCGGGGGGTTCTCAGCCCCATCCTGCAGCCATTGCTCACAGGGCCAGCCCAGCCCGGGATCACCGAACCTGGCACCGGGGGGATTCCCTGTCCCATCGCAATCCCCTCCCGGAGCTCAGCCGAGCCCCGCGGAACCAAACCCGGGATCTCCGGGATGTTCTGCCTCATCCCAGTCCCTTCCCGGGGCTTAGACCAGCCCCGGGGCATCGAACCCGGAATCTCTGGAATGTTCTGCCCCATCTCAGCCCCTTCCCAGTGCCCGAGGACACCAAACCCGGGATGGCGGGGATGTTCTGTCCCATCCCAATCCTCTCCCGGGGCTCAGTCCAGCCCCGGGGCACTGAAACCGGGATCTCCGGGATTCTCTGTCTCATCCCAGCCCCTTCCCGGAGCTCAGTCCAGCCCCGGGAGCACCAAATCCGGGATCACGGGAATGCTTTGCCTTTTCCCGGTCCCTTTCCGGTGCCCTCGGGCACCAAACTCGGGATCTCAGGGACGCTCTGTCCCATCTCAGCCCTTCCCAGGACTCAGCCCAGACCCGGGGCATCAAATCCAGGATCTCTGGGATGCTCTGCCTTATCCCAACTCTTCCCGGAACTCAGCCGAGCTCCATGGAACCAAACCCGGGATCCCCGGGATGCTCTGCCCCATTCCAGCCCCTTCCCTGTGCCCTCGGGCACCAAACTCGGGATCCCCGGGATGCTCTGCCCTATCCCAGCCCCTTCCCGGTGCCCTCGGGCACCAAATCCGGGATCTCCGGGATGCTCTGCCCCATCTCAGCCCCTTCTCGGTGCCCTCGGGCACCAAATCCGGGATCTCTGGGATGCTCTGCCCCATCCCAGCCCCTTCTCGGTGCCCTCGGGCACCAAATCCGGGATCTCCGGGATGCTCTGCCCCATCCCAGCCCCTTCCCGGTGCCCTCGGGCACCAAACTCGGGATCCCCGGGATGCTCTGCCCCATCCCAGCCCCTTCCCGGTGCCCTCGGGCACCAAACCCGGGATCCCCGGGATGCTCTGCCCCATCCCAGCCCCTTCTCGGTGCCCTCGGGCACCAAATCCGGGATCTCCGGGATGCTCTGCCCCATCCCAGCCCCTTCCCGGTGCCCTCGGGCACCAAACCCGGGATCCCCGGGATGCTCTGCCCCATCCCAGCCCCTTCTCGGTGCCCTCGGGCACCATTCCAGCCCCTTCTCGGTGCCCTCGGGCACCAAACCCGGGATCTCTGGGATGCTCTGCCCCATCCCAGCCCTTCCCAGCGCGGGCAGGCAGGGGAGGGGACAGGGGGACACACAGAGTGGTGACAGGGACTTGTCTTTCCGCTCGTAACTCATCAGCGCTCGCTGGGATTTGACTTCCAGGGAATCTGGAAGAGCCGATGGATGCCTGGAAGTCCCCGCACGCTGCCAGGGCCTGGCACCGCCTCGGTGCCCTCGGCTCGAGGCCGCCCCGCAGCTCCCCCAGCCCAGAGCCCGCTCCAGGACACCGAGTGTCACCCCAAAAAGCCACTTTGGGGGGGGTCCCGCCTCATCGGAGCCGCTGTCCCCCGTCCTCGGGCTGGTGCCAGCCTGGCCAGTGGCCACGGGGCTGGCTTTGCCAGCGCTGATGAATTTTTTATCGGATTTCCCCCCCTCCTGCTCTATTTTTAACCTTGATCCATAATTCACCTCCCGCTTTCCCCCCCGCCCCTTCTCTCCCAAATTCCCGTTAAACAAATCACAGCCAGGTTTGGGTTTTTTTTTGTTTTTTTTTTTCCTTTTCCCTCAATTATTTATCAGCCCAGCAGATCAGTTTGATATCAAACCCATCAGCAGCGCTATCGGCGGGAGCCACGGGAGCGATTCCTCCTCTCAAGGTCGCACCAGCGGCGTCGCCACGAGCCCAGCGGGGACATCACGCGCTCCGCCAGCGCCACGGGGACATCCCAAAACCTCCCCTCCTCCAAAAATCCACCGGAGCAGCTCCCGTCCCCCGCAGCTCCGGCACTGAGGGTGACCTTGGCCGGATTGTCACCCCCTTTTTCCCCAAAAAACGGAGGTGGAAGAATGTGGGGAGAGCTGAAATCGCGTCCTTCCCTCGCTCTGCCGGGTCCCGGTGGCACCGGGAGAGTCATGGTGGAACCGGGAGGGTCACGGTGGCACTGGGAAGGTCTCAGTGGCACTGGGAAAGTCACAGTGGCACCGGGGAGGTCACGGTGGCACCAGGAGGACATGGTGGCACCGGGAGGGTCACAGTGGCACCGAGAGAGTCATGGTGGCACTGTGAGGGTCACGGTGGCACCGAGAGAGTCACGGTGGCACTGGGAGGGTCACAGTGGCACCGAGAGAGTCATGGTGGCACTGGGAGGGTCACGGTGGCACCGAGAGAGTCACGGTGGCACCGGGAGGGTCACGGTGGCACCGAGAGAGTCATGGTGGCACTGGGAGGGTCACAGTGACACTGTGAGAGTCACGGTGGCACCGGGGAGGTCACGGTGGCACCAGGGAAGCCACGGTGGCACCGGGAGGGTCACAGAAGGATCGGGAGAGTCACGGTGGCCCAGGGAAGGTCACGGTGACACCGAGAGAGTCACGGTAGCACCAGGAGGGTCACAGTGGCACTGGAGAGATCATGGTGGCACCGGCAGGGTCACGGTGGCGCCGGGAGGGTGATGGTGGCACCGGGGAGGTCATGGTGACACTGGGGAAGCCACGGTGGCACCGAGGAGATCACGGTGGCACCAGAAGGGTCATGGTGACACTGGGGAAGTCACGGTGGCATTGAGAGAGTCACGGTGGCACCAGGAGGGTGATGGTGGCACTGGGAGAGTCATGGTGGCACCATGAGAGTCATGGTGACACCGGGGAGGTCATGGTGGCACTGGGGAAGTCACGGTGGCACCAGGAGGGTCATGGTGGCACCGAGGAGATCACGGTGGCACCGGGAGGGTCATGGTGACACTGGGGAAGTCACGGTGGCACCGAGCAGGTCACGGTGGCGCCTCCACAGCGCCAAACACCCCAAATTCTCCCGGGGGAAGCGGCACAGGGGAGGTGCCCGAGGGGACCCTGGTGGCAGAGGGGACACCAGGAGAGCATCGCCCCGAGGTCCCCGCGGGTGCCGAATTCCAGCGCGGCTGGGAAATCCCGCTGGATCAGTTTGTCCTGACACCCCCGGGAGCTGCCGGCCCCTCTCCCGCTCCCTGACAGCCCCACAGCGCTCGTTCCTCACCGGGAAATTCTGATCCAAGGAGGAAAACTCCTCCCCTGGCTCGCCCCAGCACCGGCTCCGTGAGCCCAGAGCAGAAATTTGGGCAGGAATTGCAGCCAGCACCCAGCACCCAGAATGCAGCACCCAGCACCCAGAATCCAGCACCCAGCACCCAGAATCCAGCACTCAGCACCCAGAATCCAGCACTCAGCACCCAGCACCCAGAATCCAGCACTCAGCACCCAGAATCCAGCACCCAGCACCCAGAATCCAGCACTCAGCATCCAGAATCCAGCAGCCAGCACCCAGAATCCAGCACCCAGCACTCAGCATCCAGAATCCAGCACCCAGAATCCAGCACCCAGAATCCAGAATCCAGCACCCAGCACCCAGAATCCAGCAGCCAGCACCCAGAATCCAGCAGCCAGCACCCAGAATCCAGAATCCACCACCCAGCACCCAGAATCCAGCACCCAGAATCCAGCACTCAGCACCCAGAAACCAGAATCCAGCACCCAGAATTCAGCACCCAGCACCCAGCACTCAGAACCCAGCACCCAGCACCCAGCACTCAGCACCCAGCACCCAACACCCAGCCCAGCCCCAGCCTTGGAGCCCATTGGAAAAATCTCTGGAGCACCCCCGGGAGCAGCTCCTGCTGCCCTGGATGGGGGGATCGGACCCTGCTGTGCTCCAAGCCCCCCGAAACAATCCCCGAGCGACTCCGGGTTCCGAGCGCCACAGAATTCCCAAATTTCCCTCATCCCATGGGAATTGGGCACGGGGCTGGCACGAAGGAGCTGCAGCTCCTCTCCCGCCTCGAGGAATCCGCAGGGACGGGGATTTTTGGGATGAGAGGGGCGGGAGTTTGTTCTCCATCATCACCCTCCTGGTTCCTGCTCCAGCCCCGAGCTGAGGCCGCGTTTCCAGCTCCTTCCCGGCCCCTCCCGCTCCGTCATTAGCATGCAGCTAATCCCGCTCGCTAATTACACGCTCCAGCAGCGGAACGCGCCGGCTCCTGCGCTCCGAGGGATGATCTGAGCAGGGCCAGGGAGGAGCTGGATCCTCTCAGCTCCTTTTCCACCCAGGGATGGTCTGAGCAGGGCCAGGGAGGAGCTGGATCCCCTCAGCTCATTTTCCACCCAAGGAGGAGCTGGATCCCCTCAGCTCCTTTTCCACCCAAGGAGGAGCTGGATCCCCTCAGCTCATTTTCCACCCAGGGAGGAGCTGGATCCTCTCAGCTCATTTTCCACCCAGGGATGATCTGAAAAGGCCAGGGAGGAGATGGATCCCCTCAGCTCCTTTTCCATCCAGGGAGGAGCTGGATCCCCTCAGCTCCTTTTCCATCCAGGGAGGAGCTGGATCCTCTCAGCTCATTTTCCACCCAGGGAGGAGCTGGATCCTCTCAGCTCATTTTCCACCCAGGGATGATCTGAAAAGGCCAGGGAGGAGTTGGATCCTCTCAGCGCCTCTTTCACCCAGGGAGGAGATGGATCTTCTCCGCTCCTTTTCCATCCAGGGAGGAGCTGGATCCTCTCAGTGCCTTTTCTACCCAGGGATGGTTAAAACAGGCCAGGGAGGAGCTGGATCCCCTCAGCTCCTTTTCCATCCAGGGACGATCTGAACAGAGGCAGGAGGAGTTGGATCCTCTCAGCTCCTCTTTCACCCCCTCCCGGCTGAGCCGCATCCGCTGCCGGTTCCATCCCCGCCATCCGCGGCCAGCGACGATGAGGCGGCCCCGACCTCACAAAATCACAAATGTTGTGATCCGTGAACCCCTCCGAGGCGAGGGGAGGAAAAGCCACGGCAGCCACGTGTGCTGGCCTCCTGTCAGCCACCCCTGCCCTCCGGAGGTGCCACCCGCAGCCAAA
This sequence comes from Acridotheres tristis, assembly GCA_037013685.1. Taxonomy (NCBI): domain Eukaryota; kingdom Metazoa; phylum Chordata; class Aves; order Passeriformes; family Sturnidae; genus Acridotheres; species Acridotheres tristis. The sequence goes on along the minus strand of CM072914.1, from coordinate 4,120,053 downwards.
CAGCCGAGAGCTGCAGTGTGTGGGAGATTTGGGGAAAATCCTTTGGAGAAAGACACCAGCAAACCCTCACCAGGGTTTTCAAAAACCCTCAGCAGGACCAGGCTGAAGGAAAGGGTGTTAATCCTTCCCTCCTGCGGAAAATTCCACCTCAAATCCCTCACAAAGTTTGTGTTTTTTTTTCTTTCTCCTCCTCCGGCAGTTCAGGAACCCACAGCAGATCCCTGCAAAGTGTTTTTTTTCCCGAGGCTGCTTCCAAGTAGGTCACTGGGGTGCCAGAGCCTGCCCGAGCTGCCCAGCCCATCCCATCCCAGCGGGACATCCCCGAGGGCCGTGTCCCCTCTTTGGGGACTGTCCCCTCTCTTACCCGCGGGCACAGCGCGGCTCCCACGGCGACCGGGCAGCGGCTGGGGGGGCACGGAGGGGGCAGCGCTGCGCTCCGTGGGAGCTGCTGGCGGCTCCTTGGGTGGGCGCAGGGCTCCCACCACGGCCAGGATGCCTCGGTAGATCCTGGCCAGCCCCTCTCCGAGCAGCGGGAGGTTGAGGGAACGCGGTTCTCTTTGCCGATTCATCCACCCATCGTCCCCGCCTGGCAGCAGAGGTGTCACCCGTGCCGGGGCCGGAGCCCCGGGCTGCTAGCAGGGCACTGCCATCGTGTCCTTCCCGGGAAAACAGCGAGAAAAATTGAGCTGGAAATCTTCAGGAACGGCGTTGGAGCTCCCGGGGAGCTGCTGAGAGACGAGGAAGGGAAAAGCTCCCAAAAACCTCCCGGGTGCTGCCCCGCGGGATCGGCTGCGGGATCCGGCTGCGGGATCCCCCCCACTTTGCCAGCGGCTCGGAGGGATTTTTATCATCCACAGGAGCCTCTCAAACACAGTTTATTACTGCAGTCCCATAAATCTTCATGAGGCAGCAAAAGCTCGAGCGGGTCGCGGAGAGCGCCGGCAATCAGCGGAGCGTGGAAAATCGGCCGAGAAAGCGCTGGCACAAAAAGGGGCGAGGGGAGGAGGGGAAGCGGGGAGTGCATTTGGGGAGAGGAGCAGCAGCCGGCAGGGTGGAAGCCCCTCGGAGCGATGCGGATCCCCCGCGGCCGGCCATTAGCGCAGCGGAAGAGCGGGACGCTCCCGCTTCCTCCCGGAGGCTGCACTGCCGCACTGCCCGGCACCCAGCGAGCCTTGCCCGGCACCCGGCGAGCCCTGCCCGGCGCTAACCCCTTCCCTGCCGAGCTCCTGGGGGTGGCAGAAAGGGTGGGCAGAGCGGGGGGAGCTGCTGAGCAGCGCGGTTTAACTCGTGTGGTGCCGCAGGAGTGAGAGCCGGGCAGGAGTCGGGCAGGGGGGGGGGTTGGAATTGGGGGGGATTGGGGGATTCTGGAGTGGTTTGAGGTGGGAAAATCAGTCGGATCCAATCCCTGGAGTGGGCAGGGTGATTCCACAGCGCCGGGGGGTTCGGAGTCACCGTCCGTGGTGACATTGACAGTCACTGCTGTCCCCTGTCCTGGCTCTGCCACCTTCATGCCCGCTCATTTTGGGATGGTCAAGCGCCTTCCTCACACCCCAAAAGTGCCGGGAGCCGCCCAGGTGCCCAAATTCTCCAAGCAAACCCGTGCCCAGGAGCAGGGACAAGGCAGGTGACACCGGGGGACATCAGTGTCCCCCACTCCCGCCACCGCCGTGTCCCGGACGGGTCCGACCCAGGCCAAGTCTGGTCGCTTGAAAGCAATTCCCAGAGAATCCCAGCTTTGTTTTGGGGGCTGCGGGAATGTCGGGAGCGGGGCAGACCCAGGGTCCATCCCAGGACGGGAATGTGGGGACTTCAGGGTGTCCTTGTCCCTGTCACAGCGACACAAGAGCGAGAGCTGGCGGCGACTGGGATGAAAATTCCGCAGCTTCCCTTTGCTCCCGGGCTCATGGAGCGGCCACCAAATCCCCTGGGAAAAGCCAGGTGACACCAAGGCCACCCTCAGGGGACCGGGAACACCCAGTACGGGATAAACCCCCCCACGGTGTCCCCCGGGATGCGGGAATTGTTCTCCCCCCTCATCCCCCGCTTCCCAAGGATCCCTCCCGGCACGCAGCGAGTTCCCCGCCGAGCCTTTCACTCCCAAATTCCAGCGGAACGGCGGAAAATTCAACCCCCGCTGTTCCATCGGGAACTTCCCAGGCGGGACCCCACAGAGCCAGGATCCCGCTTGGCTTTGGGGCAGAGGGGCACCGTGCCCACTCGCCGTGGCAGTCCGGATGATTTCCGGGTGAAATCCTGGGACCTTGCCCGTTCTCAGCCTTTTCCCTGCTCTCATCCCTCGAATTCCCACCTCGGAGCTGCTCCAGGACACCGAGCTGGCCCCAAAACCACTCGGGGCTGCACAAGAGGAGCCCAGCTGGCATCTGGCGGTGCCACTGCCCTGCCAGGCGGCTCCTTCCCTTCGCAAGGCACCGGATAAAGAAATCCCGCATGTCACTTGTCACATCCCCAGAGCGAAGGGAGAAATCCCATCTGGCCGGGCCTGCAAAAAGCAGCCGCCACTTTTTTCTCACCTCGCCGGGTGTGAAGGCGCCCACGCGAGCACATGGGAGACGGGAGACGAGTTCACCTCCCAAAATCCCGCGGATCCAGTGCCAAGGGAAGGGCCGGCACACCTGGATGCTCGCTTGGAGCCGTGCAGGGGGGGAGAAAGGCGAGGAAAAATGAGGGGCAGAGGGTGGGAAGGACAAATTCCAAATGGGAGAAGCTGGGAAAGTCTTCTCGCTGCCCTCGGGAAGCAGAGGGAAAGTGAGGGGCAGAGGGAAGGAAAAAATCCAAATGGGAGAGTCGGGAAAATCTTCCCGCTGCTTTCAGCAAGGTGAGGAAAAATGAGGGGCAGAGGGAATGAGAGAAGGAAAAATTCCAAATAGGAGAGCCGGGAAAATCTTCCTGCTGCCCTCGGCAAGCAAAGGAAAAATGAGGGGTAGAAGGAATGAGAGAAGGAAAAATTCCAAATGGGAGAACCGGGAAAAAATTCCCGCTCCCTTCAGCAAGCTGAGGAAAAATGAGGGGCAAAGGGTGGGAAGGACAAATCCCAAATGGGAGAGCCGGGAAAAAATTCCCGCTGCCCTCAGCAAGCGAAGGAAAAATGAGGGGCAGGGAGAATGAGGGAAGGACAAATTCCAAATAAGAGAGTCGGTAAAATCTTTTCGTTCCTTTCAGAAAGCTGAGGAAAAATGAGGGGTAGAGGGAATGAGAGAAGGAAAAAATCCAAATAGGAGAACCAGGAAAATCTTCCTGCTGCCCTCGGCAAGCTGAGGAAAAATGAGGGGCAAAGGGAATGAGGGGAGGAAAAAATCCAAATGGGAAAGTCGGGAAAATCTTCCCGCTGCCCTCGGCAGGACGAGAAAATGAGGGGCAAAGGGAATGAGGGAAGGACAAATTCTAAATGCGAGAATCGGGAAAATCTCGCTGCCCTCGGCTCCGTGTCCGGCCGACGGCTGGAGGCAGAACCGGGATCATTCCCGGCACATGGAAAACATCCCTGGGGGAGGAAGAGGAGGAGGAGGAAGAGGAGGAAGAGGAGGAGGTCGGAGCCCCGCGTGCCCTGGCAAGGGTGGCATCCTCGTCTGGCAGGGCTGGCGCAGCGGCTTGGGGACGTGCCAGCAGCTTGGGGACAGCAGATAAAAATAAAAGAGAGGCCAGGCTGGCCAGGGCTCCCACAGAAGCCGCTTTGTGGCCTCGTCCCCCACCCACGCGGCACAGCCAGGTCCTGGCAGCTGCCATGGGAACGGCCCGAGCCTGGAGAGGGGAAACTGAGGCACGGAAGAGGAGGGGACACGGGTCCGGCTGTGGGTGGCGGCGCTGAGAGGGGACGGGGTCAAAGCCAGGGTGGGAGCAGGGAGAAAACACCATCGGGATTGGAAGGAATCGGAGTTTTTGCAGGATTTCGGCTGCTGGCAGCTCCGGGCGTGGATGTGGGGCCGTGACTCAGCCGTGGGGAAGCAGAGCCAAGAGTCCCCCCTCATCCTCATCCTCATCCTCATCCTCATCCTCATCCTCATCCTCATCCTGCCGGGAGAAGGTTTCAGGATGAGCCCAAGGCAGCAGCAGGACCCAGATCCCGCAGCCCCCATCACCCCCTCAGCTCCATCCCCATTCCCCGGGGAAATTTTGGGGATTTGGCTGCTGGGAGAATCCACCCCGCACTCAGAGGATTGCCAGCGCTGAGCAGTGTCACAGCTCGGGGTCACCCCCCCCCGGGCACGGCTGTCACCTCCCCACCCCGGCAAAGCCGGGCTCAGTCCCAATCCCAAATTCCTGATCTGAGCTCTCCAAGAAAATTGCTCTGGAAATCAATTCCAATGGATCAGACTCCGGGAAAGGGAGGAGCTGCCCCCTCAAGGCACAAAGTCGATGGTTCCTGGATGGATGAAAATGGAAGAGGAGCAGGGATTGGGATCCTGCTGGGTCCAGGTGGGAGGAAAGAGCCCCAAAACAGCGCTGGAGGTGGTGGAGGGAAGGGAAGTTGTGAATTCATGTGCAAAACTGCTCCAGGGATGGATGGATGGATGGATGGATGGATGGATGGATGGATGGATGGATGGATGGATGGAGGGAATCCATGGATGGATGGATGGATGGATGGATGGAATCCATGGATGGATGGATGGACAGGGAAAGGTCAGGAGGCTCCAGCTCCAGCCCTCCCCAGCTTCCAGGATTTGCTGGGATGAGCCAGGACCCCATCCCAGGGTTTGGGATTTGGTTCTGATCTCATCTCTGGACAGGAAGAGCAAAGGGCAGAGGCCACGGAGCTGGGCAGGACTGAGGAAGGGCTGGGATGAGGAGGAGGAGGAGGAGGAAGAGGAAGGGGAGGGGCTGGAGGGGACTCACATGGGGCCCAAAAATCAATTCCCTGAATAAGACACCGAGGAAATCCCTAAACTCATCAAGGCCTCCACAGCCACCGAATCCCGGAATGGTTTGGGTGGGAGGGGACCTTAAATCCCCTCCAGTGCCACCCCTGCCATGGCAGGGCCACCTCCCCGTGTCCCAGCCTGGCCTGGGACACTCCCAGGGATGGAGCAGCCGCAGCTGCTCTGGGAATTCCATCCCAGACAGGAATTCCTTCCCAAAATCCCATCCATTCCGTGACCCTCCAGCCTGGCCGGGCACGGGGCCTTTGGCATCCCGAATCTCTCCCTGAGGGATGAATCCTCCAGGGATCGATCCAAGACCATCCCACGGCGTCTCCAACCCTTTGCCCCACAAAGCTGGAGTCTCCCAAGGGCTCAATCCCACAAGGGATCCCTCGGGAAGGGAATTTTTCCTGGCTCAGAGGGTTTGGAACCACAACAATCCCACAGCCACCCTCAGCCCAGCCTCATCCTTGGCACAGGAGACCCAACTCGCCCAAATCTTGGCTCTGCCACCCCCACCATGGGCTGGGAGCCCATCCCGGAGCTCGCCAGCCCCGATCAGGCAGGATTTTGGGTGGCACCGCCCGTTTGGGTGACTCCTGCTGGGAGCTGGGCACTGCCAGGGGTGGGAAGGGCTGGGAAAAGCTGGGTGGGTGTCCCGGGGAGGGGGGGCTCGGGAGGCCGGGAATGTTCCCGGCGGGGGTGTGGAGAGCATTCCCAATTTCTGAGAGCTCAGGTACCACGTTGGTGCTTGGTCACCGCCTGTCGTGCCAGCCCGGTTAGTCACAGCTCGTTAAAAATCAGAAAAAAACTGGGGAAAAAAAAAAAAAGAAAAATCTCCGAGGCCTCCGAGATGCAGAAAAACGTGCTCAGGGGTGGAAAACACGGGGTGAAATCCTGCCAGGATTCGCTGTCAGCCTGAGCAGCCACGGGACGGGGACGCTGCGGGGACATGTGACACATGTCCTGTCCACAGGGCACAGGGACACTGAGCCGGTGCCTCAGGGCGGGTGGCTCATCCCGCCTGGAGACGCTGCGGGTGACACGAGGACAAAGCCACCGCTCTGTCGCAGGGGGTAGATGCCACCCCTCGTCCTGCTGTCCCCCGCCGTCGCCTCCTGCCCTGTCGGGCACATGGGGGGCACAGCCACGTGCCCCCCGCCCGCCGCCTCCCACCAGCGCAGTCAGAAGCTGTCCAGGCAGCGGGGTTTAGTCAAGCAAAAGGAGGGCAGCAGCAGCTGCCTGCAGCCCTGTGCCTCCTCCTCCTCCTCCTCCTCCTTCTCCTTCTCCTTCAGAGCCGGGCACAGCACAGCCCACGCCATCTGTGCCCACCTGTGTGGGGCTGAGACCACCCCCAGGCCACTCCAGAGCCCCCTGTGAGGGGCAGGGACCACCCTTAGGTCACTGCACAGCCCCCTGTGAGGGGCAGGGACCACCCCCAGCCTGGGCTATCGGTCCCCTTTCGGGGCTGGGACCATCCCCAGGCTGGCCCAGAGGTCACCTGTGAGGGGCTGGGACCACCCCCAGGCCACCCCACAGCCCCCTAGGAGAGACAGGGACCGTCCCCAGGCCACCCCAGAGGTCACCTGTGAGGGACCACAGGTCACATCACCCACCAGTTGCTGGGCAGAGCCCACCTGTGTGGAACTGGGATTCTCAGGCCACCCCAGAGGTCACCTGTGAGGGGCAGGGGCCATCCCCAGGCTGAGCCTACTGTCCCCTTTTCGGGGCAGAGCCCACCTGCGAGAGGCTGGGACCACCCCCAGGCCACTCCAGGAGGGCTGGGATCACCCCCAGGCCATTCCCGAGTCCCCAGTTCAGGACTGAGACCACCCCCAGACCACTCCAGAGCTCCCAGTTCGGGACTGGGACCACCCCCAGGCCACTCCAGAGCTCCCAGTTCGGGACTGGCACCACCCCCAGGCCACTCCAGATCCCCCTGCGAGGGCCTGGGACCACCACTAGACCACTCCAGAGCCCCCAGTTCAGGACTGGGAGCACCCCCAGGTCATTCCCGATCCCCCAGTTCGGTGCTGGGACCACCCCCAGGTCATTCCCGATCCCCCAGTTCGGTGCTGGGACCACCACTAGACCACTCCAGAGCTCCTAGTTCGGTGCTGGGACCACCCCCAGTCCATTCCCGAATCCCCAGTTCAGGACTGGGACCCCCCCAGGCCACTCCAGAGCCCCCAGTTCGGTGCTGGGACCACCCCCAGGCCACTCCAGAGCTCCCAGTTCGGTACTGGGACCACCCCCAGGCCACTCCAGAGCTCCCAGTTCGGTACTGGGACCACCCCCAGGCCATTCCCGATCCCCCAGTTCGGTGCTGGGACCACCCCACAGCCCCCATCATTCCCAGGGCGGATCTCATCCCCTGGCTCCCCCCCATCCCCACGTTCCCCCCGCTCCATACCCGCCAGCAGCGCTCTCAGCCGGTAGTCCCGGGGCTCGCTGGCTCTGCCCGGTTCCCGCAGCCCGGCCACGGCTCGCGGGGAAGCTCCGGGGCTCGGTTTTGCCCAGCTCGGCAGCATCGCGACAGCGCGGGGGGAGCAGGGGGCGGCTCGGAGCGCGGCTCCCGGATCTGCGCGGCGACAAACACGCGCAGCTCATCGCGTCTGCTTAAGCCGGGCCGGGCATGGGCACAGCGATCGCTTTTGGCATTTAAAGCCGCACGCCGGGCCTCGTTAGGCCGGGTCTAAGCAGGCGGATCGGGCGGGGCTGGTGGTGCTGATGTTAATGAAGAGCGGGGAGGGCGGGCACGACCGGAGCGAGCCCGTGCGGTGGCTGTCACCTCACAGCCAGCGCTGTCATTGTCACCTCACAGCCACTGCTGTCATTGTCATTGTCACCTCACAGCCAGCATTGTCACTGTCACCTCACAGCCAGCGCTGTCACCGTCACCTCACAGCCAGCGCTGTCATTGTCATTGTCATCTCACAGCCAGCATTGTCACTGTCACCCCATAGCCAGTGCTGTCACTGTCACCTCACAATCAGTGCTGTCACTGTCACCTCACAGCCAGCGCTGTCACTGTCACCTCACAGCCAGCATTGTCACTGTCACCTCACAGCCAGCATTGTCACTGTCACCCCACAGCCAGTGCTGTCACTGTCACCTCACAGCCAGCACTGTCACTGTCACCCCACAATCAGTGCTGTCACTGTCACCTCACAGCCAGCGCTGTCACCGTCACCTCATACCCAGCGCTGTCACTGTCACCTCACAATCAGTGCTGTCACTGTCACCTCACAGCCAGCGCTGTCACTGTCACCTCACAGCCAGCGCTGTCACTGTCACCTCACAGCCAGCGCTGTCACTGTCACCCCACAATCAGTGCTGTCATTGTCACCTCATGTCACTGTCACCTCACAGCCAGTGCTGTCACTGTCATCTCACAGCCAGTGCTGTCATTGTCACCTCACAGCCAGCACTGTCATTGTCACCTCACAGCCAGTGCTGTCACTGTCACCTCACAGCCAGTGCTGTCACTGTCACCTCACAGCCAGTGCTGTCACTGTCACCTCACAGCCAGTGCTGTCATTGTCACCTCACAGCCAGTGCTGTCACTGTCACCTCACAGCCAGTGCTGTCACTGTCACCTCACAGCCAGCACTGTCACTGTCACCTCACAGCCAGTGCTGTCACTGTCACCTCACACCCAGTGCTGTCATTGTCACCTCACAGCCAGCACTGTCACTGTCACCCCACAGCCAGTGCTGTCACTGTCACCTCACAGACAGCACTGTCACTGTCACCTCACAGCCAGTGCTGTCATTGTCACCTCAAAACCATTCCCCCATTCCCCATTGCCCATTCCCATCCTCCATTCCCATTCCCATTCCCTGTCCCTCTGCCAGCTCCCATCGCTTCCCCTCACATCCCGTCCCTGCCCTGGCAGCTTTTGCCTCGTTCCCAGTTTATCAATTCCCAGTTTATCCGTTCCCGGTTTATCGATTCCCAGTTTATCGGTTCCCAGTTTATCAGTTCCCACTTTATTGGTTCCCAGTTTATCGATTTCCGCTTTATCGATTTCCGCTTTATCGATTCCCGGTTTATCAATTCCCGGTTTATCTGTTCCCAGTTTATCCCTCGGCTCTCCCCGCTCGTTTCTCGCTCTGTTTTCCGGAGTTTCCTGCAGGTCTCCCAGGGATTTATTTTATTTTTCCCCCCTTCCCCTGCAAATGTCACCGTGTCCCCTCAAACGCTGCCGGCAGCGCCCGGATTGTCCCCGTGTCCCCGGTGCCACTCGGGGAGCTGTCCCCGCGCTGCCATCACCCCCAGGAGCCACCCCGAGGGTCCAGGGAACCGCGCTGGGGACATCAGGATGTCCCTGATGTCACCGAGCTGCCCCGGCCATGGACACCCCAAAATGTCCGAGGGAGCTCGGTGAAGGAATTCCAGTGGCCGGGGCTCAGCTCCAGGAGGGAATTTTTGGGAAGAGTTCACGGCGTGGGAGGATAAAAATCATGGAATTTTGTGGTTTGGTTTTTTTTGGTTTGGTTTGGTTTTTTGTGTTTTTGTTTGTTTGTTTGTTTTGTTCTGTTGTTGTTTGTTTGGTTGGTTTGGTTTGTTTTTTTGTTGTTGTTGTTTTTGGGTTTTTTTGTTTGGTTGGTTGGTTTTTGTTTGTTTTTGTTTGGGTTTTTTGGGATTTTTTGTGGTTTTTTTTTGTTTTTTTTTCCTGGAGAATGCACAGAAATGATCTTTTTCCCCCCAAAGTGAAGCTGCAAGGGCTCGGTGTCCTGCTGACCCCAAATCCCCCCGGGGTGGGGGGTTTGTCCCCAGGAGACCCCGGCTGGGGAGGATTTGTCCCCAACAGAGCCCAGCTGTGGACGCACACATTGGAAAGCTGGGAAATTCCAGCTTGGAATTTCAGGCCTGGATTTCTCCTGACTCTCAGCTCCATTGCCAGGCTGCCAAGCTGACTGCAGCTTCAGTTAGGGAGGAAATCTCCCAGGGTGAGAACAGAATAAAATTCATCATCAACATTAACCCCTGGTGTCTTTCCCGTGGGACCCATCCTGAGGTGCTGTCCCGAGGATGTTTTTCCCAATTGTCCAATGAGCTCCTGTCCTGTCCTGGCTGCACTGACACACTTTAAATCCAAACTGTCTGTACAATAAATTGGCCTTTTATTCAAAATAAAATTTTTTTTTTTTTTTCAAAGAGCTCCGTGTGTGTTTCTGTCCTTTTCTCTCTTTGCAGGGCAGTGACCACACCCAGCTGGGCAGGATTTGTCACCTGGTCACTCTGGTCACTCCGGGCCCTGCCCGGACGGGATTGACCATTCCCAAAATTCCCAAGGTTTATTATCCCGAAGGAAGGAGGAGCAGGGAATGAACACCTGAGGGGAGCAGCCCACTCCTCCCGCCCCATTAAACTCCCCCTGCTCCCAGATTTTGGGGAATTCGAGCCCCACGTTGGGCGCCAATTGTGTCTTTGGTTTTGGTTTAGGGTGAATTTGGGAGAAAATTTTTGAATGGAGTTTTTTTAGGAAAAAAATTTAAGCACTTTTAAAAAAAATTGGTTTGGGGAAGTTTTTTTTTTTTTTTTTGAGAGAACTGGTAAAAACCTGTTTGTTTAATAGGTGAAGTATTTTTAAATATAAAAATGAATAATAGTGAACAGTAAAATTTTTTGTTGTTTTGAAGAGATGATAAATTTAGAGGAGTTATTTTTGTGGGTTGTGATTTGATTTATTTAGTTCATTATTATTTTTTTTTGGCGTTGGGAAATGTTGTGGTTTAGGATTTAGCGGGTTATGGGTGTGAATTTTTGATGTTTTTTTGTGTTTTTAGTTTAGAGTAGGTTTGAATAATTCCAATAAATGGCACGGGGTTCCAGGGAGGTGCCAAAGGGACCCCAAACCCCACAGGGCTGTGACCCCCCGGTGTCACAGGGTCCCCTCCAGCCCGGCTGCCACCCAATGAGAATCCAACCCAATTCCAATTCCAATCCCAATCCCAATCCCAATCCCAATCCCACTCCCAATTCCAATTCCAATTCCAATTCCAATTCCAATTCCAATTCCAATTCCAATCCCAATTCCAATTCCAATTCCAATTCCAATTCCAATTCCAATCCCAATTCCAATTCCAATCCCAATCCCAATTCCAATTCCAATTCGATTTCCAATCCCAATCCCAATCCCAATTCCAATCCCAATCCCAATCCCAATCCCAATCCCAATCCAATTCCAATTCCAATTCCAATTCCAATCCCAATCCCAATCCCAATCCAATTCCAATTCCAATCCCAATTCCAATCCCAATTCCAATCCCGATTCCAATTCCAATTCCAATTCCAATCCCAATTCCAATCCCAATTCCAATCAGAATCTTGGGACCGAAAAGGCTGGAAAAGCCCCCCCAAAATTCCACCAGCGCCCACGTGCCACCAGCAACCCCCAAGTGCCCTCAAGTGTCCCCAAGTGTCCCCAGGTGTCCCCAGGTGTCCCCAGGCGTCCCCTCCCTGCAGCGATGGGGACTCCACGCCTCCCTGGGCAGCTCTGCCGGCCTTTTCCATGAAGAAATTGTCCCAAATATCCGATTTAAACCTCCCCTGGCACCTTTCCTGTCACCCGAACACCACGGGGACACTCGTGCTGTCCTGGAAGGTCCCACCCACCCCGGCACTTCCAACCTTTCCCGCTTTCCCTCATCTTTTCCAGCACTGGGGAGAGACTTTGAGAACCAAAATTTTTTTCTTTTTTTTTTTTTTTTAATTTGCCTTTCCCATTCCTGGCGTTTCTGGCGCCCCAAAGTTTCTCCCCGAGCCTCGAGGGCTCAGACGGAGCCATGGAGCCAGGTGGGAAGAGCTGGGAATTCAGGATTCCAATCCAATTTGGATTTTCCCTGTTTTTTTTTTGACACTGGGGCACGGAGGGAGCAGGGCCAGGAGCGCTCCCGGTTCCCAGGGGCAAGAAGGGAGAAATTCCAGAGCCCTGAGCTCCCACTTGGAGCTTCCCAGGCTCCCCAGCAGCCGTGAGTCACAGCTGGCACAGGCGACACTCACGACACGAGGAACATTCCCAAAAAAATCCCTTCTCCTCCCAGCTGAGCTCTCCTGGAGCCGCTCAGGTTTTTTTTCCCCTCCTTCTCTTCCTTATTTTGGGGTTGAGGGAATAATTTCCTGAGCGTTTATGTCCTGTTAATATTCAGTATTATCTGTGTGAGGTTGATTCCTGACTGGGGGAGAGGCGGGAATTGCTCTAAATAAAAAGGGGGAAAAATGGGGAAAAGAAGAAAAAAAATAAGGGAAAAAAATTTAAAAAAATAAGGGGAAAAGGGGTAAGAAAGGGGAAAAAAAGAGAATAAAGAGAAAAAAGAGAAAAAAGAGAAAAAAGAGAAAAAAGAGAAAAAAGCAAAAAAGAAAAATGTAAAAAAAAAGAAAAAGAAAAAGAAAAAGGAAAAGGATAAGAAAAATAAAAAAGAAAAAGAAAAAGTAAAAAGAAAAAGAAAAAGAAAAAGAAAAAAAAGAAAAAGAGAAAGAAAAAGGAGAAGAAAAAGAAAAAGAAAAAGTAAAAAGAAAAAGAAAAAGAAAAAAGAAAAAGAAAAAGAAAGAAAGAAAAAGAAAAAGAAAAAGAAAAAGAAAAAGAAAAAGAAAAAGAAAAAGAAAAAGAAAAAGAAAGAAAAAGAAAAAGAAAAAGAAAAGAAAAAGAAAAAGAAAAAGAAAAAGAAAAAGAAAAAGAAAAAGAAAAAGAAAAAGAAAAAGAAAAAGAAAAAGAAAAAGAAAAAGAAAAAGAAAAAGAAAAAGAAAAAGAAAAAGAAAAAGAAAAAGAAAAAGAAAAAGAAAAAGAAAAAGAAAAAGAAAAAGAAAAAGAAAAGAAAAAGAAAAAGAAAGAAAAATGCAGTGACCTTTTAATTGTGAGGGGTAAATGAGCCTCGCTGCCACATCCCTGTCCCCACTGTCCCCACTGTCCCCACTGTCCCCACTGTCCCCATTGTCCCCACTGTCCCCACTGTCCCCATTGTCCCCACTGTCCCCACTGTCCCCACGTTCCACAGGGATTTGGAGCTGCCCCGGGATGGGGGAAGGAGCCCAGGGCAGCTCCAGCACCCGGGTTTATCCCGGGATAAATCCCAGCCAGCCCCAGCAGGGCCCGGCACCCTAAACCTCCCGGAAGGGAGAGAAACACCTGGATTTAAATCCAAATATCAGGTTTTTTTCCCCCCACTTTGGGCTTTCCCAAGGCGGTGACTTGGACCATGAGCTGGCAGGGGGGTGACAAAGGTGTCACCTCACCGCTGGTGACACCGCGGCGTGTCCAGGAGGAAATTCCCGGGAAAAAAATCCGCTAAAAGCAGCTCAAGGTGAGACATCTGCATTCACACCTGAGCTCCCAGACGCGATTCTGCTCTCGGCAAAATCGCAGCTCCCGGGGAGCGGCGTGCAGCCTCCCGAGCCCGCGGGTGACGGTGCTGCCATCATTCCTGTTCCATTCCTCAATTCCTGCTCCATTCCTGTTCTATTCCTCAATTCCTGCTCCATTCCTGCTCCATTCCCTGTTCCATTCCCTCATTCCCTGCTCCATTCCTGCTCCATTCCTCAATTCCTGCTCCATTCCTGCTCCATTCCTGTTCCATTCCTCAATTCCTGCTCCATTCCTGTTCCATTCCTCAATTCCTGCTCCATTCCCGCTCCATTCCCTGTTCCATTCCTCAATTCCTGCTCCGTTCCCGCTCCATTCCCTGTTCCATTCCTCAATTCCTGCTCCATTCCCGCTCCATTCCCTGTTCCATTCCTCAATTCCTGCTCCATTCCCGCTCCATTCCCTGTTCCATTCTTCTCCCATTCCCTGCTCCATTCCTGCTCCTTTCCCTGTTCTATTCCCTGCTCCATTCCCGCTCCATTCCCGCTCCATTCCCTGCTCCATTCCCTGTTCCATTCCCGCTCCATTCCCTGCTCAGTTCCTGTTCCATTCCCGCTCCATTCCTGCTCCATTCCCTGCTCCATTCCTGCTCCATTCCCTGCTCAGTTCCTGTTCCATTCCCGGCTCCATTCCCGGCTCCATTCCCGGCTCCATTCTTCTTCCATTCCCTGCTCAGTTCCTGTTCCATTCCCAGCTCCATTCCCGCTCCATTCCCGATCCATTCTTCTTCCATTCCCTGCTCAGTTCCTGCTCCATTCCCTGCTCCATTCCCTGCTCCATTCCCTGTTCCATTCCCTGTTCCATTCCCTGCTCCATTCCCTGCTCCATTCCCGCTCCATTCCTACTCCCAGCTCCCTCCCCCCCGCATCCCACTGATCCCATCCCATCCCATCCCATCCCATCCCATCCCATCCCATCCCAATCCCATCCCATCCCATCCCATCCCATCCCATCCCATCCCATCCCATCCCATTATCCCATCCCGTCCCATCCCCTCCCATCCCATCCCATCCCATCCCATCTCATCCCATCCCATCCCCCCGTGATTCCCGGCTCTCCCCGAGCCCCCCCCCCCGGGAGCAGCACAATGGGAACAGTGGGACACTCACGGCTCGGGAATGCCGGCGCGGACAGAGGCGCTTTGTGCCCGCCCCGCCCGAGTCTATCGAGCAATATTCGCACATGCGGTGCCCTCGCACGGTGGCACAGAGCGGCCTTTGTGTCACCAGAGCTCGGGGACAAACGGAGCGCGGCGTCCCGGCAGGGGGAGGGGCAGGAGCGGGGATGTGCCAGGCCAGGGATGATCCAAGGGGACGGAGAGCGGATCCAGGAGGGGATGGAGCCCAAAATAAACTCGGCTGTGCTGCCCTTGGGTGGATCGGGCCGTGCCCAGCACGGCTTAGGGCAGGGTGGCAGTGCCAGGTGGGGATGGCGGTGCCAGGTGGGCATGGATGTGCCCATTCCCGGATTTTTGTGCCAGGTGGGGATGGATGTGCCCATTTCCAGGGGGATGGCAGTGCCAGGTGGGGATGGATGTGCCCATTCCCAGATTTTTGTGCCAGGTGGGGATGGATGTGCCCATTCCCAGATTTTTGTGCCAGGTGGGGATGGATGTGCCCATTCCCAGATTTTTGTGCCAGGTGGGGATGGATGTGCCCATTCCCGGGGGGATGGCAGTGCCAGGTGAGGATGGATGTGCCAGGTGGGGATGGATGTGCCCATTCCCAGATTTTTGTGCCCGGTGGGAATGGATGTGCTCATTCCTGGATGTTGGTGCCGGGTGGGAATGGATGTGCCCATTCCCAGGGGGATGGCAGTGCCAGGTGGGCATGGATGTGCCCATTCCCAGATTTTTGTGCCAGGTGGGAATGGATGTGCCTATTCCCAGATTTTTGTGCCAGGTGAGGATGGATGTGCCCATTCCCAGATTTTTGTGCCAGGTGGGGATGGATGTGCCCATTCCTGGATATGCCAGGTGGGCATGGATGTGCCCATTCCCAGATTTTTGTGCCAGGTGAGGATGGATGCGCCCGTTCCTGGATGGAGATGCCAGGTGGGAATGGATGTGCCCATTCCCAGGGGAATGGCAGTACCAGGTGAGGATGGATGTGCCCATGTGCCCATTCCTGGGGGGACATTGGTGCCAGGTGGGGATGGATGTGCCCATTCCCAGATTTTTGTGCCAGGTGGGCATGGATGTGCCCATTTCCTTGATACCGGTGCCAGGTTGGATTGAATGTGCCCATTTCGGGCGGGATGTGGGATTTGAGGTTTTCCCGGCTCTGTCAGTCCGTCAGTACGGACAGACAGACAGGCAGTCAGACAGACAGAGAGACAGGCAGACAGACAGGCAGGCAGACAGGCAGGCAGACAGGCAGACAGACAGGCAGACAGACAGGCAGACAGACAGACAGGCAGACAGACAGACAGACAGACAGGCAGGCAGACAGACAGGCAGACAGACAGGCAGACAGACAAACAGACAGACAAACAGACAGACAGACAGACAGGCAGACAGGCAGGCAGACAGACAGACAGGCAGGCAGACAGACAGACAGACAGACAGGCAGACAGACAGACAGACAGACAGACAGACAGACAG
The DNA here is from genome assembly GCA_037013685.1 of Acridotheres tristis. Classification (NCBI taxonomy): domain Eukaryota; kingdom Metazoa; phylum Chordata; class Aves; order Passeriformes; family Sturnidae; genus Acridotheres; species Acridotheres tristis. The sequence continues at coordinate 4,104,203 of CM072914.1, read as the reverse complement.
ACAGACAGGCAGACAGACAGACAGTCAGACAGACAGTCAGACAGACAGGCAGACAGACAGACAGACAGGCAGACAGACAGGCAGACAGACAGGCAGACAGGCAGGCAGACAGGCAGACAGACAGGCAGACAGACAGGCAGGCAGACAGACAGGCAGACAGACAGACAGACAGACAGTCAGACAGGCAGGCAGACAGACAGGCAGACAGGCAGACAGGCAGACAGACAGGCAGACAGACAAACAGACAGACAAACAGACAGACAAACAGACAGACAGACAGACAGGCAGACAGGCAGGCAGACAGGCAGGCAGACAGACAGGCAGACAGACAGGCAGACAGACAGGCAGACAGTCAGACAAACAGACAGGCAGACAGACAGACAGGCAGACAGACAGGCAGACAGGCAGACAAGAAGCCTTTCCCGGCTGTCCGCCGGCTCTGGGAGCAGGAGGCGGGTGGAAAAGGAGGCGAAGGGAAAATCAGAGCCTGGCCAGGAAACTCTTCCCGAAATTCCCGAATTAATTCCCGCTCCTCGCGTTCCACAACCCCAACTCCAATAAAAAGCCACGTCGGGACACGAGCTGTGCCCCGAGCTGTGCCCCGGCCCCTGCGGGGGTGGTGGCAGGGGACAGGCTGAGGGGACAGTGACAGCGGGACAGGCAGGACACGCCAGACCCAACCCCGGATGGGAAAAAACCCCTCGGCCCCTCGGTTGTGGTTTAAACCGGGCTCCGATAAAAGTTTTAAAACCTCGCTTAGGGCTGGGAGTCGTGGTTTAAACTGGGCACGGCGGATGGGAGAGAAGCGGGAATTGGGGAAAAAATGGGAGAGGGAAGCGGGAAATGAGGGATTGGGGGATGTTGGGGAGTTTTTGTGGGTTTGTAAAAGGATTTTGTGCTGATCAAAAAAATTCGGGGGGTTTGGAGAGTGGACAAGGAAAATCTTTTCCACTCGGAGGCTGCGACTGCCGGTGGAGGGATCGGATCTGTAGGAAAGGAACCGAGTGAAGCGGCGGAAAATAAAAAAACTCCTTAAAAGACTTTAAGACCTTTTGGCACGGCGCGATCCGAGCCTTCCCCCAGCTGAAGGAACTGCGGATCCTGATCAAACCCAGCCAAGTTCTCAAATCACTCCAAAAAAAAAAAAAAAAAAAAACAAAAAAAAAACCCAAAAAATCTCCAAAACCTCAAAGCCCGAGCAGAAGAAGCCGGAGGTGTCGGGAATGGCTCAGCCTGCTCGGATCTGCGGGCAACATCTGCCGAGCCTGGCATCGCCCTCGGCGCTGGCACAGCCCGGCACCGCTCCCAGGCGGGAGCTGCCAAGCGGTGCCAGGTGGGACCGAGGCAATTTTGGCACCCTCAGGTCCCCTCCAGCCTCCCACGGCCCTTCTCTCATCCCAAGCTGTTCCCGCGGCCGCCCCGGCACCCTCTGGATCAATCCGTGGATTTTGGGGGGTTTTGTTCCCCAGCTGGTGACGGAACCCAGCCCCTCCTGGAGAAGCGAGAGGCGAGAATTTGTTCCCCGGAGCCGAGCGGAGCCTGGCACAGCCTCCCGGGGCTGCCAGCGACACCTCCGGGGCCTCGGCTGGCACCCGGCGCCCACCCGGTGCCCTGGCACGGCCCCAAATCCCGCTGCTCCAGAACCTTTTTTTTTTATTTTTTTTTTCCCTTTCTCCTCTTGCTCACTTTGCTCAGCGCGGAGGCGCAGGATCGGCCGCGGGATCGGGAGACGTGCCCGGTTCTGCCTTAAAATATCCCCAAAATCCACCCGCGGGAGGTGGGATGGGAAGGGAGAAGCTGCCAGGAGCAGCTGGATGCAGGGAAGGGATTTCAGTTTTGGAGAGAGGAGAGAGGAGAGGACTCGGCAAGGGCAGCGCTGGGGTTTGGGGGCACGATTTCTCTGCTCGAGGAGCTTTGGGGTCATTGAAGGATCCCAGGGGGGTTTGGGGTGGTGGGGTTCACAGAAATCCCACCCCCTGCCATGGTCAGGGACATTCCCGCAATCCCAGCCTGGCCTCGGACATTTCCAGGGATGAGGCAGCCGCAGATTTTCTCCCTTTTTTTTTTTTTTTTTTTAATGCAGGAAGATCCCAAAATTCCACATCCTCAAACCTGCCGGCTGTGCCACTGCCAGGCTGTCCCTGTCCCCCCATTCCAGGGGACAATCAGGATAAATCCAGGGGAGTCTCTGCCACCCCTGGGAGCTGCTCCCATCCCTCTCCAGGGATTCTGCTGGAGAGCCAAACCTCACCTGGCTTAAAAAATCCCGTTTATTTCTTCTGCATTTAACCATTTAAAAATGGGTTTTAAAAATAACTCCGCGCTTTTCCAGACGTTTTTGGCAGCTCCCAGCTCCATCCCCCGGGGATCCCCCAGCAGGTCCCGGCTCACCTGGGGACCGCTCCTCTCCCTCCAAAGGCAGCCTCGGGATTTCAAACAAATCCGGAGCCGCTGCCGGTGCCAAAACCGGCGGATAAATGACATTTCCCGACCTCTCCGATTATATCCCTGCTCTCTTTACCCGTTTGGAAACGGCAGGAGGGAGCGATTTAAAGGCATCCGAGAGCAATTCTTAAATTAACGATTTACAAATGGCTTAATTGAGGTCCTGGTCCGGCTCTTTGCAGCGGAGAGGTTCTGAATCATCGCTATTTGTTGGGTTTTATTGTGAATTTCAGGCCCTGTGCTCCGATAAAAGCTTTAAAACCTCGCCTAGGGCTGGGAGTTGTGGTTTAAACTGGGCACGGTGGATGGAGTGAGGAACTGGGGGGGGAAAACGGGAGAGGGAAGCGGGAAATGAGGGATTGGGTGATTTTGGGGAGTTTTTGTGGGTTTGTATAAGGATTTTGAGCTGATAAAAACAAAATTTTGGGGGGGTTGGAGGGTGGGGAAGCTCAGCCCTGTGGTTTGGGGTGAGGGATCCCTGCTGAGAGCGGGGATTTGGGGTTTTGTGGGTGGAACAGGAGCTCGGACAGGGCTTGGAGTGCCCCGGGATGGTGGGAGGGGTCCTGTCCTTGGCATGGGATGAGCTCTGGGGTCCCTCCCATCCCAAATCCTTCCGGGATTCCAGAACTTTACAGAGCCGGGGATCTCTGCTGTGCTTTCACAGATGGAGAAATGGAAGAAATTCCTCCCTGGGAGGGTGGGGAGGGGCTGGGATGGAATTCCCAGAGAAGCTGGGGCTGATCCATCCCTGGAAGTGGCCAAGGCTGGGCTGGACCAGGAGCCCCCTGGGATGGTGGGAGGTGTCCCTGCCCTTGGGACTGGATGGGATTTGAGGTCCCTTCCCAACCCAAACCATTCCAGGGTTCTGCTCCAGAACCCATCTGGGCCTGGCATTTCCTTGGATTGGGATTTGCTTTTTGAGGCAGTGAAAGACCTGTCCAGGATTTGGGATCAGGGATGGGGGTTGGGGGATCACCTGTCCAGGGATCAGGGATGGGGGAATTACCTGTCCGGGGATCAGGGATGGGGGATTCCCTGTCTGGGGATTCCGGGGATCAGGGATGGGGGATTCCCTGTTCGGGGATTGGGAATTGGGGATTCCCTGTCCGGGGATTGGGAATGGGGGATCACCTTGGCATGGGATGAGCTTTGGGGTCCCTCCCAACCCAAATCGCTCTGGGATTCCAGAACTTTACAGAGCCGGGGATCTCTGCTGTGCTTTCACGGATGGAGAAATGGAAGAAATTCCTCCCTGGGAGGGTGGGGAGGGGCTGGGATGGAATTCCCAGGAAATCTGTGGCTGATCCATCCCTGGAAGTGTCCAAGGCTGGGCTGGACGGGGTTTGGAGCACCTGGAATGGTGGGAGGTGTCCCTGCCTGATGGGATTTGAGATTTTGGGATTTCCATCCCAAACCTTTCCCCGATCCCACAAGGAGCCCATTCCCCACCAACCCCGCAGATCCTGGGCACAGAGCTGACTCCTTGGTCCCTCGGCTTTCCCAAAATCCATCTCCAGACAGCGCAGGGGGGATGGAGAGCACCGGGATGGGATGGGATGGGATCAATGGGATGGGATCAATGGGATGGGATGGGATGGAAGGGACAGGGAATGGCTGAAAGGAACCTGAAAAAGGCACCGGGCAGGGATGGAAGGGACTGGGAGGGGATCAAGGCACCGGGAATGTCTCGAATATTCTGGGAATGGCTGGAAGGCACCGGGAATGGCTGGAGGGAACCGAGAGGGGATGGAAGCATCTGGGAAAGGCTGGAAGGCACCAGGAGGCGTTAGATGGAATTGGGAATGTCTGGAATGCTCCGGGAATGGCTGGAAGGAACCAGGAGGGGATAGAGGGAACCAGGAATGTCTGGAATACTCCGGGAATGGCTGGAAGGAATCAGGAATGGCTGGAATGAACCAGGAGAGGATAGAGGGAACCAGGAATGTCTGGAAGGAACCAGGAATGTTTGGAAGGCACCGGGAACGGCTGGAAGGAACCAGGAATGTCTGAAGGAACCGGGAACGTCTGGAAGATTCTGGGAATGTCTGGAATGCTCTGGGGAATGGCTGGAAGATTCTGGGAATGTCTGGAAGGAACCAGGAATGTCTGAAGGAACCAGGAATGTCTGGAAGGTTCTGGGAATGTCTGGAATGCTCCGGGAATGGCTGGAAAATTCTGGGAATGTCTGGAAGGAACCGGGAATGTCTGGAAGGCACCGGGAATGTCTGGAGGAACCAGGAATGTCTGGAAGGAACCAGGAATGGCTAGAAGGAACCGGGAACGTCTGGAATGCTCTGGGGAATGGCTGGAAGATTCTGGGAATGTCTGGAAGGAACCAGGAATGTCTGGAAGGAACCGGGAATGTCTGGAAGGAACCGGGAATGTCTGGAAGGCTCCGGGAATGTCTGGAAGGCTCCGGGAATGTCTGGAAGGAACCAGGAATGTCTGGAAGGAACCGGGAATGTCTGGAAGGCACCGGGAATGTCTGGAAGGAACCGGGAATGTCTGGAAGGAACCGGGAATGTCTGGAGGAACCAGGAATGGCTGGAAGGAACCGGGAATGTCTGGAAGGAACCGGGAATGTCTGGAATGAACCGGGAATGTCTGAAGGCTCCGGGAATGTCTGGAAGGAACCAGGAATGTCTGGAAGGAACCAGGAATGTCTGGAAGGCACCGGGAATGTCTGGAAGGAACCGGGAATGTCTGGAAGGCTCCGGGAATGTCTGGAAGGAACCGGGAATGTCTGGAAGGCTCCGGGAATGTCTGGAAGGAACCGGGAATGTCTGGAAGGAACCAGGAATGTCTGGAAGGCTCCGGGAATGTCTGGAAGGAACCGGGAATGTCTGGAAGGAACCAGGAATGTCTGGAAGGCTCCGGGAATGTCTGGAAGGAACCAGGAATGTCTGGAAGGAACCAGGAATGTCTGGAAGCTCTCTCAGGCAGCCAAGACCGCTCCCCCCCACCCCCACCCCCGTCCGCTGGAGCTCTGATTGCGGCCCATCAGACGGTAATTATCGGTGCGGTAATTATCGGTGCGGTAATTATAGGCACAGCTCTGACGAGGCCGCAGGCGTCAGGCGGCTCCGGCAGGAGCGGCCCGGGGGGAGCTGGGGCCGCATCCTCCCCCCCCCCGCCCGGATCTATTTTGGGGATCTCTCCCCGCCCCGGCCCCCGGACACCTGCTCATCCCACAGCATGGAAAAGCGGCTCCATCATCCCGGGGCTCCGGGGGGAATTTCCACCCGGGAATTATTTTTTTTCCACCCGGGAAATATTCTTTTCCTCCCGGGAATCATTTTTTTTCCACCCGGGAATTATTTTTTTTTCCACCCGGGAATTATTATTTTTATCCACCCGGGAATTATTCTTTTCCACCCGGGAATTATTTTTTTTTCCACCCGGGAATTATTCTTTTTTTCCACCCAGGAATTATTCTTTTCCACCCGGGAATTATTATTTTTATCCACCCGGGAATTATTCTTTTCCACCCGGGAATTATTCTTTTCCGCCCGGAAATTATTATTTTTATCCACCCGGGAATTATTCTTTTCCACCCAGGAATTATTCTTTTCCACCCGGGAATTATTATTTTTATCCACCCGGGAATTATTATTTTTATCCACCCGGGAATTATTCTTTTCCACCGGGAATTATTCTTTTCCACCCGAGAATTTTTTTTTTTTCCACCCGGGAATTATTATTCTTTTACTCTCGGGAATTTTTTTTTTTCCACCCGGGAATTATTTTTTTTTTCCACCCGGGAATTTTTTTTTTTTTTTCCACCCGGGAATTATTTTTTCCACCCGGGAATTTTTTTTTTTTTTTTTACCGAGGAATTTCGCTGCTCCCCGCGTGGATCACCCGTGGGTCCGCCCCGAAATTCCCGTCGGGAAGGGTTTGGGAGCGTCTGCTGCCCCGTGGATTTGGGTGACGCACACAGGGGTGGGGGAGGGAAGCAGCGAGGGTGGCCAGGTGGCAACCAGGGCCAGGAGCCAGCGAGGGAATGGAGGGGCCAGACAGGGCCGGGGAGGAGGAGCAGGATGAGGATGATGAAAATGAGGAGAAGCAGGATAAGGAGGATGAGGATGATGAGGAGGATGAGGAAGATGAGGAGGAGGAGAATGACGAGAAGGAGGATGAGCAGAATAATGAGGATGAGGAGGATGAGGAGGATGAAGATGAGCAGTATGAGGATGAGGACGAGGAGGATGAGGAGGACGAGGAAGATGAGGAGGATGAACAGAATAAGGAGGGGGAGAATGAGGATGAAGATGATGAAGATGACGAGGGGGATGAGGATGATGAGGATGATGAGGAGGAGGACGAGGAAGATGACGAGGATGAGAATGAGGATGAGGATGACGAGCAGTATGAGGAAAATAACGATGATGATGAGGAGGAGGAGGATGATGAGGAGGAGGACGAGGAAGATGAGGAGGATGAACAGAATAAGGAGGGTGAGAATGAGTATGAAGATGATGAAGATGATCAAGATGACGAGGGGGTTGAGGATGATGAAGATGATGAGGAGGATGATGAGGATAAGGAGGATGAGGATGAGCAGTATGACGATGGTGAGGATGATGAAGATGATGAGGATGATGATGAGGATGATGATGAGGATGATGAGGATGAGCAGTATAAGGAGGATGAGGGACATTCCCTGGGGACATTTCCTTGTCCCAGTGGGATGGGGACAAACTTCCCGGGTCCCACAGGGTTGGGGACAGCCCTTGCCTTGTCCCATGGGGTCGGGGACACTTTCCCTGTCCCGATGGGATGGGGACACTCCCCTGTCCCGCGGGTTTGGGGACAGCCCTTCCGCTGTCCCAGGGGACACCGGGACACACTGTCCCCTGCTCTGGCAGGGCCACCACCCTTCCCCTGGGTGGCCACCACCATTCCCACCATTCCCACACAGAATTCCCGGCTCACCCCATCCCGGGCATTTTCTCCCCAGCTCCTCCAACACCTCCAGCAGGACTTTGGCGACAAAACCCGAGGACTTTTGGGGACAAAAGCCACCTCCACCCCCTCCCTGGCTGCCTGCAGGGTTTTTTTCCCGGCCGGAACGCGGGGATGAAAGCGGCGCCGGTTTCCTCCAGGTGTTCAGGAACCTTGGGAAGGGTCAGGACGAGCTTTGGGGCAGGGACACAAAGCTCATTAATGTCCCCATTAGCGCCGGCCTCGCTGTCGCTGTCACCTCCGCCAGGGCGCGGCGGCGCTTTCATCCCCCCAGACAGAGGCGGAACAGACGGGAGGCAGGAAAAATGTTCCAAAGGGTCGGGAAAAGGGTTTTGTTTTCCATCCTTCCCGCCCCTCATCCCGCGGAACTGTCCCTTAGGATGTCACTCCGGAGGTGCCACCAAGGGTTTGTGGTTCCCGGTTTGGAGCTGGGGGGAGGAAGGGTCAGGAGGGGCTTTGCTGGTTGGAAAAGATTTCCCAAATCTCGCAAGTCCTACAAATCCTGTGCCCAGCCCTCTGCTGAGCTTCCACTGCGGGGTTTGACAGCTCCGGGAGCTGCGGGATCTGTTCAACTGCTGGATCCCGAAGGATCATCAGCACTGAATCCCAAAGAATCACCATTAAATCCCAAAGATCACCATTAAATCCCAAAAACCATCGCCACTGAATTCCTAAAAACCATCACTACTGAATCCCAAAGAATCACCATTGAATCCCAAAACCATCACCATTGAATCCTAAAGAATCACCACTGAATCCCAAAAACCATCACCACTGAATCCCAAAAAAACATTGCCACTAAATCCCAAGAAACATCACCATTGAATCCCCCCCAAAAATCACCACTGAATCCCAAAGAATCACCGTAAAATCCCAAAGATCACCATTAAATCCCAAAAACCATCACCACTGAATCCCAAAGAATCACCACTGAATCCCAAAGGAGCATCACCATTGAATACCAAAAAACATCACTACTGAATTCCTAAAACCATCAACATTAAATCCTAAAGAATCATCACTGAATCCCAAAAAAACATCACCAGGAATCCCAAAATACTGTCACCATTGAATCCCAAAGGAGCATCACCATTAAATCCCGAAAAGCCATCGCCACTGAATCCTAAAGAATCATCATAGAATCCCAAAGAATCACCATTGAATCCCAAAGAATCACCATGGAATCCCAAAAACCATCGCCACTGAATCCCCCCCAAAAGTCCCCACTGAATCCCAAACAATCACCCCTGAATCCCAAAGGAACATCACCATTAAATCCCCAAATCACATTGAATCCCAAAAAAATCACCACTGAATCCCAAAATACTGTCACCATTGAATCCCAAAGGAGCATCATCATTAAATCCCCAAAAGCCATCGCCACTGAATCCCAAAGAATCATCATTCAATCCCAGAAAACCATTGCCACTGAATTCCATGATAACATCACCACTGAATCCCAAAAAATCACCATTGAATCCCAAGAAATCATCACGACTGAATCCCAAAAAAATCACCACTGAATCCCAAAATGCTGTCACCACTGAATCCCAAAGGAGCATCACCACTGAACCCCAAAAACCATCACCACTGAATCCCAAAAAAATCACCACTGAATCCCAAAGGAGCATCACCACTGAATCCCAAAAACCATCACCACTGAATAAAAAGGGACCTTCAATTCAATCCGAAATCCATTTACAAAATGACAAGGGAATCCCAAAATCCCATTGAATCCCAAAATACTGTCACCATTGAATCCCAAAGGAGCATCACCATTGAATCCCAAAATCCCATTGAATCCCAAAATACTGTCATCATTGAATCCCGAAGGAGCATCACCATTAAATCCCCAAAACCCATCGCCACTGAATCCCCCCCAAAAATCACCCCTGAATCCCAAAGAATTACCACTGAATCCTCAAAACATCACCATTGAATCCCAAAATCACATTGAATCCCAAAAAGTCACCGCTGAATCCTAAAATACTGTCACCGTTGAATCCCAAAGGAGCATCACCATTAAATCCCAAAAAACCATCACCACTGAATCCCAAAATATCATTCAATCCCAGAAAAACATTGCCACTGAATCCCATGATAACATCACCACTGAATCCCAAAGAATCACCATTGAATCCCAAAGAATCACCATAGAATCCCAAAAAATCACCATTGAATCCCAAAGAATCACCATAGAATCCCAAAAAATCACCATTGAATCCCAAGAAACCATCACCAATTAATTCCTAAAACCATCATTGCTGAATCCCACAAAAACCATTGCCACTGAATTCCAAGATAACATCACCATTGAATCCCAAAACCCATCGTCACTGAATCCTAAAGAATCACCACTGAATCCCAAGAAATCATCACGACTGAATCCCAAAAAAAGTCATCACTGAATCCCAAAATACTGTCACCATTGAATCCCAAAGAATCGTCACTGAATCCTAAAACCATCACCATTGAATCCTAAAGAATCATCGTTGAATCCCAAGAAACCATCACCACTTAATTCCTAAAACCATCATTGCTGAATCCCAAAAAAACCCATTGCCACTGAATTCCAAGATAATATCACCATTGAATCCCAAAACCCAACACCATTGAATCCCAAAAAATCACCATTGAATCCCAAAAAAATCATCATTGAATCCCAAAACCCATTGCCACTGAATCCTAAAACCATCACCACTGAATCCCAAAGGAGCATCACGACTGAATCCCCAAAAACAATCACTGAAACTGAAACTGAATCATAAAAAAAAGGAGGAGCACCAGGGATCCTTTTAAGGACACCAGGAATCCTTTTAGGAACACCCAAAATCTCTCCAGGATCACGAGGAAACCTTTCAGGAATCCCAAGGATTGCCCAGGAACACCAGGAATCCTTTTAGGGACACCAGGAATCCTTTTAGGAACACCCAAAACCTCCCCAGAAACACCAGGAATCCTTTTAGGGACACCAGGAATCCTTTTAGGAACACCCAAAACCTCCCCAGGAACAGCAGGAATCTTTTTAGGGACACTCGGAATCCTTTTAGGAACACCAGGAATCCTTTTAGGAACACCCCAAACCTCCCCAGAAACACCAGGAATCCTTTTAGGGACACTAGGAATCCTTTTAGGAACACCCAAAACCTCCCCAGGAACAGCAGGAATCTTTTTAGGGACACCCGGAATCCTTTTAGGAACACCAGGAATCCTTTTAGGAACACCCAAAACCTCCCCAGGAACAGCAGGAATCTTTTTAGGGACACCAGGAATCCTTTTAGGGACACCAGGAATCGTTTTAGGAACTCCAAGGATCCTTCAGGAACACCAGGGATCCTTTTAGGAACTCAAAGGATCTTTCAGGACCACAAAATCCCACAAATCCACCCTGTCCTCTGCCAAAAGTTCGGGAAGTGACGCCTCAACCACGGATGCCGACCAAAAATCGGGCAGGATCCTCCTAAAAACATCCCAAAAATTGAGCAGGAACCTCCTAAAACATCCCAAAATCCAGCCAGATCCCTCTAAAACATCCCAAAAATTGGGTAAGAACCTCTAAAACCTCTCCAAAATCGGGCAAGAACCTCTCAAACATCCCAAAATCCAGCCAGGAGCCTCTGAAATATCCCAAAAATTGGGCAGGAACCTCTAAAATATCCCAAAAATGAGGCATGTTCGTCCTAAAACCTCCCAAAAATTGGGTAAGAACTTCTAAATTATTCCCAAAAATCGGGCAGGACCCTCTAAAACATCCCAAATTTGGGTAGGAATCTCCTAAAACATCCCAAAAATTGGGCAGGAACCTCTCAAATATCCCGAAAATCAGGCATGTTCCTCCTAAAACCTCCCAAAAATTGGGTAAGAACCTCCAAAATATTCCCAAAAATCGGGCAGGACCCTCTAAAACATCCCAAAATCCAGCCAGGAACCTCTAAAATATCCCAAAAATCAAGCACGTCCCTCCTAAAACATCCCAAAAATTGGGTAAGAACTTCTAAATTATTCCCAAAAATCGGGCAGGACCCTCTAAAACATCCCAAAATTGGGTGGGAACCTCCTAAAACATCCCCAAAATTGGGCAAGAACCTCTAAAATATCCCAAAAATCGGGCAGGAACCTCTAAAACATCCCAAAATTGGGTAGGAACCTCCTAAAACATCCCAAAATCCAGCCAGGAACCTCTAAAACATCCCAAAAATTGGGCAAGAACCTCTAAAATATCCCAAAAACTGGGCAGGAACCTCTCAAATATCCCAAAAATCAGGAATATTCCTCCTAAAACATCCCAAAAATTGGGTAACTACCTCTAAATTATCCCCAAAAATCAGGAATATTCCTCCTAAAACATCCCAAAAATTGGGTAACTACCTCTAAATTATCCCAAAAATCAGGAATATTCCTCCTAAAACATCCCAAAAATCGGGCTCCAGGTGCTGCCCTCACCCACCACGGGCCCGGCTCCCGGGAGAGGGGCGGGGAAATCCATGAAATTCATGGAATTCTGGAAAAATCAGGGAAAAGGGGAGGACGCTGCGGGCCCCCGGTACTGACCTGGAGACTTTAAACAAAGGGAACACAGTCCTGGCTTCTTCCCGCCCGCAATTCCATGGAGCCCTGGGTAGGGACAGGAAAGGAGGAGATTCATGAATGCCCGCGGGAAATTCCAGCCGGGAATTTTTTATTATTATTGGGAAGTTTTAAAAAATTTGGGGGTCTTTTCTTTTTTTTTTTTCTTTATTTGTGTTTTTTTGTTTGTTTGTCTGATTTGTTTTGTTGTGTTTTTTGGCTTGTTTTGTTTTGTTTTGTTATGTTTTGGTTTTTTGGTTTTTTGTTTTTTTTTCCTGGGAATTCGGAGGAGGGAAAAAGAAAAAAGAAAAAAAAAGAATCAGAGCAAGCAAAAAGCAGCGAAAAAAAACCCCGAAATTAAAGAGCGGCAGGGAAAGGGTTGGGAGCGGGACACGGAGAGGGAAAAGAGGGAAAATTCCACGGGATCACATGGAACCCATGGATATGGGGCTGGGAATGGCGTCCCCACACGCGGGAATTTGTTCCTGCTTGTAGGGTGGGCGATATCCCAAACCAGGGAGATGAATATCCCAAAATAGGGACGGGGAATATCCCAAAAGGTGGAGGGGAATATCTCAAAAGGTGGAGGGGGATATCATAAAACAGGGAGAGGAACACCCCAAAATAAGGGGAGGAAAACCCCAAAATAGGAAGAGGAATATCCCAAATGAGGGAGGGGAAGATCCTAAAATAGGGAGGGGAACATCCTAAACCAGGGAATAGAATATCCCAAAATAAGGAGAAGGATATCCCAAAATAGGAAGAGGAATATCCCAAATCAGGGAGGGGAATATCCCAGAACAAAGACAGAAACATCCCAAAATAAGGAGAGGAATATCCCAAAATAACGAAGAGGAATATCCCGAAATAGGGAGAGGAATATCCCAAATGAGGGAAGGGAATATCCTAAAATAGGGAGAGGAATATCCCAAAATAAAGAGAGGATTATCCTAAAAAAGGGAAGGAAATATCCCTAAAGAGGGAGAGGAATATCCCAAAATAAAGAGAGGAATATCCCAAATGAGAGAGGGGAATATCCCAAAATAAGGAAGAGGAATATCCTAAAATAGGGAAGGAAATATCCAAGAAAAAAAACAAGGAAGAGGAATATCCTAAAATAGGGAAGGAAATATCCCTAAAGAGGGAGAGGAACATCCCAAAATAGGGAGAGGAATATCCTAAACCAGGGAGAGGAATATCCTAAAATAAGGAGTAGAATATCCCAAATGAGGGAGAGGAATATCCCTAAAGAGGGAGAGGAATTTTCCCAAAATAAAGAGAGGAACATCCCAAACCAGGGAGAGGAATATCCCAAATGAGGGAGAGGAATATCCTGAAATAGGGTGAGGAATATCCTAAAATATGGAGTGGAATATTCCAAAATAGGGAGAGATATATCCCAAACCAGGGAGGGAAATCCTAAAACAGGGAGGGGAACATCCCAGAACAAGAAGAGGAATATCCCAAAAGAAGGAGAGGAATATCCCAAATGAGAGAGGGGAATATCCCAAAACAGGGAGAGGAATATCCCAAAATAGGGAGGAAAATATCCCTAAAGAGGGAGAGGAACATCCCAGAACAAGGGGAGGAATATCCCAAAATAGGAAGAGGAATATCCCAAATGAGGGAGGGGAATATCTCAAACCAGGGAGGGGAATATCCCAGAACAAGGACAGAAACATCCCAAAATAAGGAGAGGAATATCCCAAAATAACGAAGAGGAATATCCCGAAATAGGGAGAGGAATACCCCAAATGAGGGAGAGGAATATCCTAAAATAGGGTGAGGAATATCCTAAAATAAGGAGGGGAATATCCTAAAATAGGGAGGAAAATATCCCAAAATAGGGAGAGGAACATCTTAGAACAAGGGGAGGAATATCCCAAAATAGGGAGGGGAATATCCTAAAATAAGGAGTAGAATATCCCAAACCAGAGAGAGAAATATCCCTAAAGAGGGAGAGGAATATCCCAAAATAAAGAGAGGAATATCCTAAAATAGAGACGACCATCCCAAACCAGGGAGAGGAATATCCCAAATGAGGGAGAGGAATATCCTAAAATAAGGAGTGGAATATCCCAAAATAGGGAGGCAAATATCCCTAAAGAGGGAGAGGAGCATCCCAGAACAAGGGGAGGAACATCCCAAAATAGGAAGAGGAATATCCCAAATGAGGGAGGGGAATATCCTAAAATAGGGAGAAGAAAATCCCAAAATAAGGAGAGGAATATCCCAAACCAGGGAGGGGAATATCCCAGAACCAGGGAGAGGAATATCCTAAAATAAGGAGTAGAATATCCCAAAATAAGGAGAAGAATATCCCAAAATAGGGAGAGGAATATCCCAAATGAGGGAGAGGACTATCCTAAAATAGGGTGAGGAATATCCTAAAATAAGGAGTGGAATATCCCAAAATAGGGAAGGAAATATTCCTGAAGAGGGAGAAGAACATCCCAAATGAGAGAGGAGAATATCCTAAAATAGGGAGAGGAATATTCCAAAGGAGGGATGGGAATACCCTAAAATAAGGAGGGGAATATCCCAAAAGAGGGAGAGGAAATATCCCTAAAGAGGGAGAGGAACATCCCAAAATAGGGAGAGGAATATCCCAAACCAGGGAGAGGAATATCCCAAACCAGGGAGAGGAATATCCCAAAATAAGGAGAGGAATATCCCAAAATAAGGAGAGGAATATCCCAAAATAAGGAGAGGAATATCCCAAATGAGAGAGGAGAATATCCTAAAATAGGGAAGGAAATATCCCTAAAGAGGGAGAGGAATATCCTAAAACAAAGAGAGGAATATCCCAAACCAGGCTGCAAACCGACCCCAAAAAAATCCCGTCCTCACACCTGTGGGATTTTGGGGCTCAGCTCCAGGAGGGATTTTTTGGGAAGAGTTCACAGCGTGGAAGGATAAAAATCGTGGAATTTTGGCTTTTAATTTTTTTTTTTTTAAATTGGAGAATGCACAGAAAGGATCTTTTTTTTACCCCAAAGTGAAGCTGCTGGCCCCAAATCCCAAAATCCCAGTCCCAGATTTGGGGTCTGACCCCAGGATCCTTTAATGGATATGGGGGAATTCGTGGGGGGAAAATAGGATCGTCAGGGACCATGGATCCATCCCACCCATCCTGCCGGCCCCAAATCCCAAAAATCCCCTTCCCACCCCCAGTTTTAGGGTCTGACCCCATTCCCTGGCACTGCCCCGTCAACAACCACCATCCCATAATGGATATGGGGGAATCTGGGGGGAAAAGGGGATTCACAACCCCATGGATCCACACCTGGAAAATCCCATTCCCTGCTGATCCCAATTCCCAGATCCTACAAAAAATCCCAGAGCTGCTCTGAGCCTTCGTTTTTTGGGATTTTGGGGTTGTGGGATGACCAGGACGGGGCTTGAGGAGACACAAACCCCACAAAATTCCCTTTTTTTTGCAGGGAGAAAGGTGGGAAAGAGCTCCATGACCTTTCCTGGACCCCAAAATCCCAATGGGGGACTCAGAATTCCTTGGAATGGTTAAAAAAAAACAACCCAGTCAAGCCATTTTATCCCCATTTCCCCTGGAATTTTGGGGTGGTTTCACCCCTAAAAAATCGGGATTTTAGTGGTTCCTGCCCGTGGATCCGACTAAATAATCTCTGAGGCGTTAAAAAAAAAAAGGAGCAGGGAAACAAATCCCGATAAAAAGCGTGGAATGTGAGCGGAAAATCCGCCGGAAATTCGCTTTATTCCTTTGTTTGTTTAATTGCGGGGGGTTTGAATCATTTACGGCGCGATTTGTAACGCGCCGGGGGAAAAACCTGCGGGAATCTCCTTCGGCTCCCGGCCGCACCTGAGAGGCCAAAATCCGGGAATTTTCGCGGGAAAAGGGGGAGGAGGAGGAGGAGGCCAAGGGCGGCTCGAGCCCGTGCTGGGATTGGGGAGGGAAGGGGGAGGAAGGAGGGGAGGGAGAGGGGGGTTCCCAGCTTGGATTCACAGCTGGAATGGTGGGGTCACAGCTGGAATCATGGATTCACAGCTGGAATGGTGGATTCACAGCTGGAATTGTGGATTCACAGCTGGAATCATGGATTTGTAACTGGAATCATGGATTCACAGCGTGGATTCACAGCTGGAATGGTGGGTTCACAGCTGGAATCATGGATTCACAGCGTGGATTCACAGCTGGAATCATGGGTTCACAGCTGGAATCATGGATTCACAGCGTGGATTCACAGCTGGAATTGTGGATTCACAGCTGGAATAATGGATTTGTAACTGGAATCATGGATTCACAGCGTGGATTCACAGCTGGAATGGTGGGGTCACAGCTGGAATGGTGGGGTCACAGCTGGAATCATGGATTCACAGCTTGGATTCACAGCTGGAATGGTGGATTTACAGCTGGAATCATGGATTTGTAACTGGAATCATGGATTCACAGCGTGGATTCACAGCTGGAATTGTGGGTTCACAGCTGGAATCATGGATTTGTAACTGGAATCATGGATTCACAGCGTGGATTCACAGCTGGAATTGTGGGTTCACAGCTGGAATCATGGATTTGTAACTGGAATCATGGATTCACAGCGTGGATTCACAGCTGGAATTGTGGGTTCACAGCTGGAATCATGGATTCACAGCTTGGATTCACAGCTGGAATGGTGGGGTCACAGCTGGAATTGTGGATTCACAGCTGGAATCATGGATTTGTAACTGGAATCATGGATTCACAGCGTGGATTCACAGCTGGAATGGTGGATTCACAGCTGGAATGGTGGGGTCACAGCTGGAATTGTGGATTCACAGCTGGAATCATGGATTTGTAACTGTAATCATGGATTCACAGCGTGGATTCACAGCTGGAATGGTGGGGTCACAGCTGGAATGGTGGATTTCTAGCTGGAATCATGGATTCACAGCTTGGATTCACAGCTGGAATTGTGGGTTTGCAGCTGGAATCGTGGGTTCCCAGCTTGGATTCCCAGTTGGAATCAGGGATTCCCAGCTGGAATTATGAATTCTCACATGGAATAACGGATTTCCAGGTGGAAGCATGAATTCCCACATGGAATCATTAATTCCCAGCTTGGATTCACAGTTGGAACCATGGATTCCCAGCTGGAATCGTGAATTCCCAGTTGGAATCATGAATTCCCAGTTGGAACCATGGATTCCCAGCTTGGATTCCCAATTGGAATCATGAATTCCCAGCTGGAACCATGAATTCCCACATGGAATAATGGATTCCCAGGTGGAACCATGGATTCCCAGTTTGGATTCCCAGTTTGAACCACGAATTTCAACTTGGAATAATGGATTCCCAGCTTGGATTCACAGCTGGAATAAAGAATTCCCAGCTAGAATCATGGATTCCCAGCTGGAATTATGATTCCCAGTTCAAAACATGGATTCCCATCTGGAATCATGGATCCCCACCAGGAATAATGAATTCTGACATGGAATAATGGACTCTCAGGTGGAACCAGGGATTCCCAGCTGGAACCATGAATTCCCAACTGGAATGATGGAGTCACAATTGGAATCATGAATTCCCAGCTGGAACCATTGATTCACAGCTGGAATCATGGATTCATAGCTGGAATCAAGAATTCCCAGCTGGAATCAAGAATTGCTGGGTGAAATCATGGATTCCCATCTGGAACTACGAGTTTCAGGTGGAATAATGAATTCCCAGCTTGGATTCACAGCTGGAATCATGAATTCCCAGACAGAATCATTGATTCCCAGCTGGAATGATGGAGTCACAACTGGAACCATGAATTCCCAGCTGGAACCATTAATTCACAGCTGGAATCATAAATTCCCATGTGGAATCATTGATTCACAGCTGGAATCGTGGATTCACAGCTTGAATTCCCACTTGGAATCATGAATTCCCAATTGGAATCATGGATTATCATCTGGAATCAAGAATTCCCAGCTGGAATCAAGAATTGCTGGGTGAGATCATGGATTCCCATCTGGAACTATGAGTTTCAGGTGGAATAATGAATTCCCAGTTTGGATTCCTAGCTGCAACCATGAATTCACAGCTGGAATCATGGATTCTCATCTGGAATCAAAAATTCCCAGCTGGAATCAAGAATTCCCAGCTGGAACCATGGACTCACAGCTGGAACCATGGACTCACAGCTGGAATCATGGATTCCCAGCTGGAATCATGGATTCCCAGCTGGAATCATGAATTCCCAATTGGAATCATGGATTATCATCTGGAATCAAGAATTCCCAGCTGGAATCAAGAATTCCTGGGTGAAATCATGGATTCCCATCTGGAACTACGAGTTTCAGGTGGAATAATGAATTCCCAGCTTGGATTCACAGCTGGAATTATGAATTCCCAGCCAGAATCATGAATTCCCAGTCGGAATCATTGATTCCCAACTGGAATGATGGAGTCACAATTGCAACCATGAATTCCCAGCTGGAACCATTGATTCACAGCTGGAATCGTGGATTCACAGCTCGAATTCCCACTTGGAATCATGAATTCCCAATTGGAATCATGGATTCTCATCTGTAATCAAGAATTCCCAGCTGGAATCAAGAATTGCTGGGTGAGATCATGGATTCCCATCTGGAACTATGAGTTTCAGGTGGAATAATGAATTCCCAGTTTGGATTCCTAGCTGCAACCATGAATTCACAGCTGGAATCATGGATTCTCATCTGGAATCATGAATTCCCAGCTGGAATCAAGAATTCCCAGCTGGAACCATGGACTCACAGCTGGAATAATGAATTCCCAGCTGGAACCATGAATTCCCAGCTGGAATCGATTCACAGCTGGAAACAAGAATTCCCATCTGGAACCATGGACTCACGGCTGGAACCACGGACTCACAGCTGGAATCATGGATTCTCGTGTGGAATCATGAATTCCCAGCTGGAATTCTGAATTCCCAGGTTTGGATCTCGGCCTCACCTGCGTGCTCTCCAGCCCTGGGAACACCGGAGCTTCCCATCCCAAATTTATCCTGAGATAAAATCCGGGAAAATCTCCCAGAGATTTTCACTTTCCTGGAGTTCTTTTGGCCGGGATGGGGCAGCCAGAAATTCCCTCGAGGTCCGGGAATGCGACCCCATGGAAAATCCACCCCAGCCCGAATTCCTGCAGGGATTTCATGGGGTCTGGAATCAGAGGGAGCAGCTGAGGGGCCTGGCCCTGAGCCCAGGGGACAGAGACACGGGGGGGGGAGATAGAACTGGGAGAGGAGGAGGAGGAGGGAGGGAGGGGAGGAAGAAGGGGAGGAAGGCAGGGGACGAGGAGGAGGAAGGCGAGAAAGGCAGGGGAGGAGGAGGAAGAGGAGGAGGAGGAGAAAGGCAGAGGAGGAGGAGAAAGGCAGGGGAGAGGAGGAGGAAGGGGAGGAAGGCAGAGGAGGAGGAGGAAGGCGAGGAAGGCAGGGGAGGAGGAGGAGGAAGGGGAGGAAGGCGGAGGAGGAGGAGGAAGGGGAGGAAGGCAGGGGAGGAGGAGGAGGAAGGGGAGGAGGAGGAGGAGGAAGGCGAGGAAGGCAGGGGAGGAGGAGGAGGAAGAAGGGGAGGAAGGCAGGGGAGGAGGAGGAGGAGGAAGGGGAGGAAGGCAGGGGAGGAGGAGGAGGAAGGGGAGGAAGGCAGGGGAGGAGGAGGAGGAAGGGGAGGAAGGCAGGGGAGGAGGAGGAGGAGGAAGGGGAGGAAGGCAGGGGAGGAGGAGGAGGAGGAAGGGGAGGAAGGCAGGGGAGGAGGAGGAGGAGGAAGGGGAGGAAGGCAGGGGAGGCTCCATCGCGGCGTCCTTGAGTGTCCTTGGGAGGCTCACGCGGCTCGGGAAGTGAAAAATCCCCGAGAGCTCCTGGCTTTGATCGAGGGGAGGGAGGGAGAGAAAAAGAGAGAGAGAGAGAGAGAGGGAAGGAGGGAGAGAGAGGGAAAAAAGAGAGGGAGGGAGGGAGGGAGGGGAAAAAAGGAAGGAGGGACAGAGGGACAGAGAGGGGGAGAGAGAGGGAGAGAGAGAAAAAAAGAGAGGGAAGGATGGAGGGAGGGAGAAAGGGAGAGAAGGAGAGAGGGAGAGAAGGAAGGAGGGAGGGAGAGAGGGAGAGGAAAAAGAGAGGAAGAGAGAGAGGGAAGGAGGGAAGGAAGGAGAGAGGGACAGAGGGGGAGAGAGGGAGAGAGAAATGAAAGAGGGAGGGAAGGAGGGAAGGGGAGAAGGAGGGAGGGAGAAAAGGAGAGAGGGAGGGAGGGAGGGAGCAGGAACAGGGAAAGGCGGGGACAGCGCCACACCCTGACAGGACCTGGAGACCTTTGGAGGGAAATTCAGCTCCCACAATTCCCAGTTTGGAACTGGAATTCATCTCCCACAGTTCCCAGTTTGGAGCTGAGATTCAACTCCCACATCTCCCAGATTGGAACTGGGATTCAACTCCCAAAATTCCCAGTTTGGAGCTGAGATTCAGCTCCCACAGTTCCCAGTTTGGAGCTGGGATTCATCTCCCTCATTTCCCAGTTTGGAGCTGGGATTCATCTCCCACAATTCCCAGTTTGGAACTGGAATTCATCTCCCACAGTTCCCAGTTTGGAGCTGGGATTCAGCTCCCAAAATTCCCAGTTTGGAGCTGGGATTCATCTCCCTCATTTCCCAGTTTGGAGCTGGGATTCATCTCCCACAATTCCCAGTTTGGAACTGGAATTCATCTCCCACAGTTCCCAGTTTGGAGCTGGGATTCAGCTCCCAAAATTCCCAGTTTGGAGCTGGGATTCATCTCCCACAGTTCCCAGTTTGGAGCTGGGATTCAGCTCCCACAGTTCCCAGTTTGGAGCTGGGATTCAGCTCCCACAGTTCCCAGTTTGGAGCTGGGATTCATCGCCCACATTTCCCAGTTTTTCCCAGTTCCTGGATTCCCAGACTCCTCCTCTCCTGCTCAATCCGAACATTTCAGCAGCGGGAGAACAACACAAACAACCCCGAAATGTTTTTATCCCTTTCCCTTCCTTTCCCTTCCTTCTCCTCCCACCCTCTCCATCATCTGCTGGAGATGAATCTCCAAAACAAAACAAAACAAAAAAATTATTAAAAAAAAAAAAAAGTTAAAAAAACCCCAAACCCCATCATTTGCACGGATTGTGGGAGAGGAAAAGCGAGCGGGGAGGGATAAAATAAAACCCGCTGACGGCAAAGTTTCATTGTCGGGATGAGCCTGGAGAGCCCTCGAGCCCCGCAGCACCTGCAGCTCCCGGGGAGGAGGAGGAGGAGGAGGGAAGAGGATCCTTTTAGGATTTGGGATGGATTGGGGTGGGTTTGGGGTGCGGTTGGGGTGGACTGGGAAGAATTGCGGTGGATTGGGGTGGATTTGGGGTGGATTGGGGTGGATTTGGGGTGGATTGGGGTGGGTTTGGGTGAATTTGGGGTGGATTTGGGTGGATTAGGGATAGATTGGGGTGGATTGGGGTGGATTGGAGTGAGTTTGGGGGGGATTTGGGGTGGGTTTGGGTGGATTTGGGGTGGATTGGGGTGGATTTGGGGTGGATTTGGGGTGGGTTTGGGGTGGGGTTGGGCTGGATTGGGGTGGATTTAGGGTGGATTGGGGTGCATTGGAGTGAGTTTGGGGGGGATTTGGGGTGGATTGGGGTGGATTGGGGTAAATTTGGGATGGATTGGGGTGGGGTTGGGCGGATTGGTGTGGATATGGGGTGGGTTTGAGTGGATTTGGGGTGGATATGGGGTGGATTTGGGATAGATTGGGGTGGATTGGGGTCGATTTGGGGTGGATTTGGGGTGGGTTTGGGTGGATATGTGGTGGATTGGAGTGAGTTTGGAGTGAGTTTGGGGGGGATTTGGGGTGGGTTTGGGTGGGTTTGGGGTGGATTGGGGTGGATTTGGGGTGGGGTTGGGCTGGATTGGGGTGGATTTAGGGTGGATTGGGGTGCATTGGAGTGAGTTTGGGGGGGATTTGGGGTGGATTGGGGTGGATTGGGGTAAATTTGGGGTGAATTTGGGGTGGATTTGGGTGGATTTGGGGTGGATTGGGGTAAATTTGGGATGGATTGGGGTGGGGTTAGGCGGATTGGTGTGGATATGGGGTGGGTTTGAGTGGATTTGGGGTGGATTTGGGGTGGATATGGAGTGGATTTGGGATAGATTGGGGTGGATTGGGGTCGATTTGGGGTGGGTTTGGGTGGATATGTGGTGGATTGGAGTGCATTGGAGTGAGTTTGGAGTGAGTTTGGGGGGGATTTGGGATGGATTGGGGTGGGTTTGGGATGGATTGGAGTGAGTTTGGGGGGGATTTGGGGTGGATTTGGGGTGGGTTTGGGATGGATTGGGGTGGGTTTGGGGGGGGTTGGGGTGGATTGGGGTGGGTTTGGGGTGGATTTGGGTGGTTTGGGGTGGATTGGGGTGGGTTTGGGGTGGATTTGGGGTGGATTGGTGTGGATTAGAGTGAGTTTGGGGTGGATTGGGGTGGATTGGGGTGCAATGGAATGAGTTTGGTGTGGATTGGGGTGATTGGGGTGGATTTGGGGTGGATTGGAGTGAGTTTGGGGTGGATTTGGGGTGGATTGGGGTAGATTGGGGTGGGTTTGGGGTGGATTTAGGGTGGATTGAGGTGGATTTGAGGTGGATTGGGGTGGATTGGAGTGAGTTTGGGGTGGGTTTGGGGTGGATTTGGGGTGGCCCCAAAGCCGGGGGGGTAGAGGTGCTGTCTCCGGGGGGCAGAGCCCCCATTTGTGGGTTTGGGAAATGAGAATCCCACGGAGTTTGGGTGAACGGGCTCAGGTCTTCACCCTGCGGAATTCGGGCCTGGAGTTCTGTGGGATCAGGGAATTTCATGGGATCATGGGATGATTTGGGATCACAGAATTTCATGGGATCACAATGATGTGGGATCACAGGATGATTTGGAATCATGGAACAATTTGGGATCACGGAATTATTTGGGATCACAGAATTTCATGGGAGCATGGAATGATTTGGGATCACTGAATGATTTGGGATCACAGAATGATTTGGGATCATGGAATGATTTGAGATCATGGAATTTCATGGGATCACAGAATGATTTGGGACCACAGAATTTCATGGGATCAGGGGATCTCACAGGATCATGGAATCTCATGGGATCACGGAATTTCATGGGATCACAGGATGATTTGGGATCATGGAACAATTTGGGATCACGGAATGATTTGGGATCATGGAATGATTTGGGACCACGGAATTTCACGGGATCACAGAATTTCACGGGATCAGGGAATGATTTGGGATCACTGAATGATTTGGGATCAGGGAATGATTTGGGATCACAGAATTTCACGGGATCAGGGAATGATTTGGGATCACTGAATTATTTGGGATCAGGGAATGATTTGGGATCACGGAATTTCACGGGATCAGGGAATGATTTGGGATCAGGGAATGATTTGGGATCACTGAATGCTTTGGGATCAGGGAATGATTTGGGATCAGGGAATGATTTGGGATCAGGGAATGATTTGGGATGCACGGACCCGTGTGGGATCCCAGCCCTGTGGGATCCTCTCATCCCAATCCAGAGCAGGACCCTCAGGGCTCCATTTCCCTCCTCAGGGCGAGTTAAAAAATGATGCCAATAAATAACAAATAAAAACTAATAAATAACACCCAATCAAGAGAATAAAGAATAAAGAGAACAAGGAGAATTCCCAAACTCAGCCGCTGGGAAGGAGCCAAAGGAGGGAAAAGCCATCCCTGGGGGTGGCTCAGGTGACACCAGGTGTCACAAACGGGGGCTCTGCGTCACCCCTCACCCTCCCGTGCCTCCCCACTGCCCTTCCCGAGCACATCCCGCCGGGAATTTGGGGTCTGACACCCCCCCCCCGGGGTCCTGCACCTCCAAACCAGGGGCTGGATTCTAAATTCCAGCTGGTGGGAAAACAGGGATGGTGCTGCAGCGTGGGGACACGACCCCATGGCCCGGGTGGGACATTGTCCCAGAACTGGGGACATTATCCCAAAACTGGGATCATTGTCCCAGAACTGGGGACATTATCCCAAAATTGGGGACATCATTCCAGTATTGGGGACATTATCCCAAAATTGGGGACATTATCCCAGCACTGGGGACGATCCCAGCACCGGGAACAGAGCATCTCCTGATCCCCCTTTTCTCTGGGATCAACATTCCCACTCCAGCCATTCCCGGTGCTCCAAACCTTTCCCTGTCCCTTGGTCCCTGATGTCCCCTCCTGTTCCCTCCTGTCAGGGACCTCAGAATGTCCCCCCCGATCCCTCTTTTCTCCAAGATCAACATTCCCAGATCCCTCAGCTGCTCCAAACCCTTCCCTGTCCCTTGGGATCAGAGCCTGATGTCCCCTCCTGTCCCCTCCTGTCATGGACCTCACAAGGTCCCTTTTTTTTCCAGGATCACCATTCCCTGCTCCTGGCACTCCAAACCCATTCCTGTCCCTTGTGCACATCCAGAAGGTCCCTCCTGATCCCTCATATTTTTTCTAGGATCAACATTCCCAAATCCCTGAGCTGCTCCAAACCCTTCCCTGTCCCTTGGGATCAGAGCCTGATGTCCCCTCCTGTCCCCTCCTGTCCCCTCCTGTCAGGGACCTCAGAATGTCCCCCCCGATCCTCTTTTCTCCAAGATCAACATTCCCAGCTCCCTCAGCCTCTCCAAACCTTTCCCATCCCCGTTCCCTTCCCGGGGTCACTCGCACACCGTGTCCCCCCGCGCTCAGGGACACGCGGGGCTGGCCCTGTCCCCTCCCCGGGGCCGCTGTCGCTGCCATGGGGCGCCGCGGGGATCGATGGCGACAATCGATGGCTCTAATTAAAGCCTGCCCTGATGGCTCTGTCCCTCCTGTCCCCCCTCCCCGCGGCGGTGGCCCCTGGGGACAGTGGGTGACACCCCCGAGCCACGGGAAGGGTGGGAATGGGGGATTTTTGTGGAAAAGGGAAAAGGAAAGCGAGGCCGGCCCTGGGTGGGGGGGAGGGAAGGGCGGAGGGAGGGGACAATGTGAGGGGACAGAGGTGTCACCCTCACCAGGGTGTCCCGCCTGCTTCATGCCCCCAGCCCAGCAGGGAGGCGCAGTTAATCCCATTTTTTCTAAAGGGAAAATCGCATTTTGGGGGTAAATCCATGTTTTTCCTGAGTGGGGAAGCAAAGCTGAGCCTGGCAGCGACATCCACACCCCACCAGTGCCACCTCCCAGCCAGGGCTGTCCCCACCTTCTCCTGTCCCACCGGCACCCCCAGAACCTGACCAGGACATTCCACAAAAACCAAAAATTCCCCCCTAAAAGAGGGGTGAGCATCCCACCCTGCCGGGAGGGGACAAAGCCCGCACGAAGCCACCGAGGCTGTGACCGCCCTGCCACCGCCGGGGGCTCCTCAGCCGCCCCCCACCCCCCCGAGGGGGTCCCAGTCCCTCCCAGCAGCTCCCAGTGGGGAGGGGGCTCCTGCCAGGGCCACGGAGCCGTTCCCAGGGGCGGCTTGCCGGGAGATAATTAACGCCTTGGAAATGAATTCCTCATTAAAACCAGCAACAGCCGCCGCCGGGGCTGGAACAACCCAGGGGCTCCAGTGCCCTGAACCCCTGAGCTGGGTTTGGGGGGGACACGGGGGGGGGGTCTTGGAGAGCCCCCCGCCCCTTTTCCCAGCGCCCTGAAAGCCGTGCAGCATCCAGGGAAGGCACCTGCACCCCCCAGAAACGCGGATTTTGGGAATCTCAGAGCCCGGCTTTGGGGTCTTGGCGGCTGAACCCCCTTTCCGATGGGGGGGACCCCCTGCCCCGCGCACGGCTGTGACCCCCGTGTCACCCCTGGAGACGCCGGGAAGGGGCCCTGGCTCCGGTTCCGGCCGCATTCCCGGCTCCAGGCTCAGCCCAGCCCAACTTCCCCGGGATGGGGTGGGCAGGGTGCGTGGGCACCCGCGTGGGCACCCGCGTGGGCACCGCCGCTCGCCCAGCCCGCTGCCACCGCCAGCGAGGCGAGAACAAAGACAAGGGAGAGGCCGCGGGGCGAGCGCCGAGCTGCCCGTGGCTAGCACAGACAAAGGGACCCCCGCCCGTGTCGCTGTCACCTCGGCGGGGCTGGGTGGCCTCGCACCCACGGGGGGGGCTCAGATCCCCCCGAGCAGCTCAGGGCTGGCGACCTCCGGAGTTATTTTAAGTTTCCCTCCGCCCCAGCCCAGCCAGGGATGCGCCAGATTTTTAATTTTAATATTTTTTTTTAATTTTTTTTTTTTTTTTTTTTTTTTTTTTTAGTGCTGGCGAGGATGCTGGAAAATGTCGCCCCGGGGGCCACCCGGTGGCTCGTGCTGGCCTTTGTGTCTCTGGCAGAGGCTGGGGAGGAGGAAAAGGGAACGCAGCAGGTAGGGGAGAGCCCACGGCTGGGAAAAAAAAAAAAAAAACCGAGCCCGATCGCCCCCAGCGCGGCTCGGTGGCCAAAACACCCCCGTAAATTCGCGGTCTGGGGAGGGGCTGGAGCATCCATGGGAACCCAATTTCCAGGAATCTCCAATGGGGCAACAACAACAACAACAACCGCCCCCCAATTAAAAATAAAATAAAATAAAATTAAAAAATCACCGACCCCACACCCCGAGGGGGTTGAGGGGGGGGGGGTCACCGCGTCCCTCTGTTTGTCACACGCCCCTCCGGAGCGCCACAGCCCCGCGCACGCCCTGCCTGGGCGGCCACCAAAACTCCGGCACCAGCGGCCACAGCGTTTTCCATCGCCCCCCAACACCCCGAGCATCACCGGCGAGACGGAGAAAAGAAAAGGCTGGGGAGGAGAAAGGGGGGGAGGAGGGAGAGAAGGAGGAAAAAGAGGCAAAAAAACCACACGAATAAAAAAAAAATACCTGCTACTTAAGAATGGATGCACATAGTGAGAGTGACATGCCTTGAGAGGGTGTATTCCCCATTTCTGCTCGCCGAGGCTGCTTCGCTTTTTTATTGTCCTGCCGGTTTTCCTCTTTTTTTTTATTTTTTGGGGGTTTTTTTTTGGTTTTTTTTTTCCCCCTCTCCTCTCCTTTCCTGCCGGGAGAAGGGGCTTCAGGCCCGGCCGAGCTCGGGAGGAGCGGCGGCGGCGGGGAGTGGGCGCGGGGAGCGCGCCCGGGAGCGCGCCCGGCTGCGCGTGGGAGAACGCGCGGCTCCGCCAGAGATAAAAAAAAAAAAAAAAAAAAAAAAAAAGAGGAACGAACGGGAAAAACACATTAGCTCATGATGGACCCGCGCAGGGAAGGGGGAGACGGCTCCCCCCGGCCCCGCTCAATCTCTTAAAGGACTCGGACGGGGATTTTTTTTTGTTGTTGTTGTTTATTTTCCTTTTTCGGCCGCGGGGGCACGCGCGCGTCGCTGTCGCTGTCGCCGGGTGACAGTCGGGACCCGCGGGAGCGCGCAGGGGGAGGGAGGGACAGGGAGGGACAGGAAGGGACAGGGAGGGACAGGGAGGAGCCGTCCCCGTGAGGTTTGGGGTCGCTGGGGGGTGAGGGGATGTTGGTGGGGTCACCCGGGCTGGCGTGGGGTGGGGACAGGGGTTGGGTGTCCCCGGAGGTGGCACAGCCGGGCACGGGGTGAGGGGCGGATTTTGGGGGAAAAGAGGCGGAATTTGTGGTGTGGCCGCACCTGGGCAGGTGGGAGGGAGGGGACAGGGCTGGGCCACCTTGGCACGGAGACCTGGCACGGGCAGTGGGACACCTGCAGGGCTGAGGTGACCGACCGAGGTGGGGATACCGTGACAGGGGACTCTGGCACTGCCCAGTGGGGACACACCCACTGTCACCCATCCAGTGTCACTCACAACAGTGGGGACACCGTGACAGGGGATTCTGGCACTGCCCAGTGGGGACACACCCACTGTCACCCACCCAGTGTCACCTACCAAGGTGGGGACACGGTGACACAGGGCTCAGCCTCTGCATGGCACTGCCCAGAGGGGACACACCCACTGTCACCCACCCAGTGTCACCCACCCATGTGGGGACACGGTGACAGAGGGCTCTGGCACCGCCCAGAGGGGACACACCCACTGTCACCCACCCAGTGTCACCCACCCATGTGGGGACACGGTGACAGAGGGCTCTGGCAGTGCCCAGTGGGGACACACCCACTGTCACCCACCCAGTGTCACTCACAACAGTGGGGACACGGTGACACAGGGCTCTGGCAGTGCCCAGTGGGGACACACCCACTGTCACCCACCCAGTGTCACCTACCAAGGTGGGGACACGGTGACAGGGTGCTCAGCCTCTGCATGGCACTGCCCAGAGGGGACACACCCACTGTCACCCAGCACGGTGGGGACACAGTGACACAGGGCTCAGCCTCTGCATGGCAGTGGCCACCCAGTGGGGACATATCCATTGTCACCATCCACCCACTGTCACCCATCCAGTGTCACCCAGCCATGTGGGGACACGGTGACAGGGGGCTCTGGCAGTGCCTGGCAGTGCCCAGTGGGGGCACACCCAGTGTCACCAACCCAGCGTCACCTACCAAGGTTGGGACACGGTGACAGGGAGCTCTGGCAGTGCCTGGCAGTGCCCAGCACTGTGGGGACACACTCACTGTCACCCACCCCGTGTCACCCAGCCATGTGGGGACACGGTGACAGAGGGCTCTGGCACTGACCAGAGGGGACACACCCAGTGTCACCCATCCAGTGTCACCCACCCATGTGGGAACACGGTGACAGAGGGGTTCTGGCAGTGCCCAGCACATTGGGGACACACCCGGTGTCACCCACCCAGTGTCACCTACCGAGGTGGGGACACGGTGACACAGGGCTCAGCCTCTGCATGGCACTGCCCAGAGGGGACACACCCACTGTCACCCAGCACGGTGGGGACACAGTGATACAGGGCTCAGCCTCTGCCTGGCAGTGGCCACCCAGTGGGGACATATCCATTGTCACCATCCACCCACTGTCACCCACCCGGTGTCACCCAGCCATGTGTCGCCCACCACGATGGGGACACAGCCATGGGGGGGCTCTGCCTGTGATGCCACCAAGGTGGGGACACAGTGACAGAGGGCTCAGGCTCTGGTGGCCACTGTGGTGGGGACACAGCGACAGTGACAGGGGCCTCAGAGGGGTCAGGGCGGTCAGGAAAGACGGGGGGTTCAGGGGGGTTCAGGGGAGTCAGGGGGTTCAGGGGGCTGGGGGAGTTCAGGGGGGTCAGGGGGCTCAGGGGGGGTCTCAGGGCGGTTCGGGGGGGTCAGAGGGTCTCAGGGGGGTCTCAGGGAGGTTCGGGGGGGTCAGAGGGGCTCAGGGGGCTCAGGGGGGTCTCAGGGAGGTTCGGGGGGGTCGGAGGGTCTCAGGGGGGTCAGGGGGGTCTCAGGGGGGTTCGGGGGGGGTCAGGAGGGTCTCAGGGGGGTCAGGAGGGTCTCAGGGGGTCTGAGGGGGATCAGGACGGGGTGGGGGCTCCGAGGACGGAGGCTCGGGAGTTTTCAGGGGGTCAGGGGGGTTTTCAGGGGATTCAAGGGGTACGGAGGGCTCAGGGGGCTCAGGGGGGTTCGGGGGTGCTCAGAGGGCTCAGGGGCAGTTTCAGGGGGGTCAGGAGGGTCAGGGGGGGTCGGGGGTGCTCAGAGGGTTCAGGGGCAGTTTCAGGGGGGTCAGGGGGTTCAGGGGGCTTCGGGGGTGCTCAGAGGGTTCAGGGGCAGTTTCAGGGGGGTCAGGGGGCTCAGGGGGGTTCGGGGGTGCTCAGAGGGTTCAGGGGCAGTTTCAGGGGGGTCAGGGGGTTCAGGGGGGTTCGGGGGTGCTCAGAGGGCTCAGGGGCAGTTTCAGGGGGGTCAGAAGGGTCAGGGGGGTTCGGGGGTGCTCAGAGGGTTCAGGGGCAGTTTCAGGGGGGTCAGGGGGTTCAGGGGGGTTCGGGGGTGCTCAGAGGGCTCAGGGGCAGTTTCAGGGGGCTCAGGAGGGTCTCAGGGGGGTCAGGAGGGGGTGGGGGCTCAGACTAGGAAGGCTCGGGGGTTTTCAGCGGGGTCAGGGGGTTCGGGGGGGGTCAGGGCAGGGTCAGGATCCCCCCCCGAGCCCCCCCGGCCCGCGCTGCTGCATTAACGCCGAGCCGCCCCCGGGGCTCCATCAGCGGAACGGGCGAGGGAACCACGGGCAGCGGGGACAGGGGGACACTGGGGGGACACGGAGGACACGGGAGGACACGGGGGACACGTGGGGGACACGGGGGACAGAGGGGGACACGGGGACAAGGGGGACAGAGGGGGACACGGGGACAAGGGGGACAGAGGGGGACACGGGGACAAGGGGGACAGAGGGGGACACGGACAGCACTCGCTGCAGCGTGTCCCCATGTCCCTGCCCAGGGATGGGCACCGGCAGCTCGTCCCTGATCGTGGTCCCTGCACACCCCATGGGGCCGCCCCACATCCCATGGGGCCACCCCACATCCCATGGGGCCACCTCACATCCCATGGGGCCACCCCACATCCCATGGGGCCACCTCACATCTCATGGGGCCATCCCACACCCCGTGGGGCCACCTCACATCCCATGGGGCCACCCCACATCCCATGGGGCCACCCCACATCCCGTGGGGCCATCCCACACCCCGTGGGGCCACCTCACATCTCATGGGGCCATCCCACATCTCATGGGGCCACCCCACATCCCATGGGGCCACCCCACATCTCATGGGGCCACCTCACATCCCATGGGGCCACCCCACATCCCATGGGGCCACCTCACATCCCATGGGGCCACCCCACATCCCATGGGGCCACCCCACATCCCGTGGGGCCATCCCACACCCCATGGGGCCACCCCACATCCCGTGGGGCCACCCCACATCCCATGGGGCCACCCCACATCCCGTGGGGCCATCCCACACCCCGTGGGGCCACCTCACATCTCATGGGGCCATCCCACATCTCATGGGGCCACCCCACATCCCATACCCCACCCCACACCCCGTGGGGCAGATCCCACAGCTCTTCCCAGACCCCAAAATCCAATCTCACATCCTGAGATCCAATCCCACAGATTTTTCCAGATCCCGAGATCCAATCCTACAGCTCTTCCTGGATCCCAAAATCCAATCCCATAGATTTTCCTGAATCCTGAGATCCAATCCCACATCCCAAAATCCAATCCCACATCCCGAGATCCAATCCCACAGCTCTTCCTCGATCCCAAAATCCCATCCCACATCCCAAAATCCTATCCCACATCCCAAAAATCCCATCCCACAGATTTTCCCGGATCCCGAGGCAGATCCCATCCCTGAGGAGGGAACATCACTGGGGAATCCAAAGCCAGGAGCACCAAGCGCTGCCCAGGAGCAGATTTGGGGCGATTTGGGGTTTTTTTTGGGATGCTCACAGAGCCGGGAAGTGTCACTCAGACAGCGCTGGGACATTCCCAGTGCCACCAGCGCCGCTGGGAACCGACCCAGGGCTGGAATGGAGCCGCTCTGGGGGGTGACAGCGGTGACAACTCCGGGGTTTGATCCCAGCTGATCCAAGGGCGGCCCTAAAAGCGCTGGAACGCCCCCAAAATGTGCCACGTGTCCCCCCCTGGAGCCACCGACAGCTCAAAACCACGAAATTGGCATCAAAGAGAAATATTTGAGATTTTAATGAACCAAACGAGCCCCAGGAGGCTCCAAAATCCTTCGGAATTTCGGGTGGGAGGGGACATTCCTGGGTGACACAGAGGTGACGGGGGGGGGGTGACAGCCCCAAAACCAGCCAGCCCCTGCCCTCGAGCTCATTATTCCAATTATTGTTTATTCCCGATTTTCTGAGGTTTGGGGGGGAAAAGGGGAAGGGGACAGGGAAGGTTTGGGGAGAGGGGTTTGGTTTGGGGTGATGACGTCGTGGACAAGGGACAATGACAGGAGGTGGCACTTGAGCATCATGGTCCTAAATGAGAACTGAGACCCCAAAACTGGGCCCTAAAACGCCCCCAAACCCCACCCTGCTGCAGGGATCTGCGGCCTTTCCCCTTCCTGATAAAAAAAAAGGGGGAAAAAACCTCAAAACCCACAAAAAACTCCCCTAAAAACATCAAAAAAATCTCAAAAAACCCCACAAAAAACCTGTACAAAGCAGCTAAAACAAAACAAAGCAAAACACTCCAAAAAACCTCAAAAAAACCCTAAAAAAAATCTCAAAAAACACCACAAAAAAACTCCTCATCCTTCATCTTTGATCCTCCATCCTTCATCCTCGTTCTCATTCCTGTTCCTGTTCCTGTTCCTGTTCCTGTTCCTGTTCCTGTTCCTGTTCCCGTTCCTTTTCCTGTTCCTGTTCCTGTTCCTTTTCCTGTTCCCTTTCCTGTTCCTGTTCCTGTTCCTGTTCCTGTTCCTGTTCCTTTTCCTGTTCCTGTTCCTGTTCCTGTTCCTGTTCCTTTTCCTGTTCCTGTTCCTGTTCCTGTTCCTGTTCCTGTTCCCGTTCCTGTTCCTGTTCCTGTTCCTGTTCCTGTTCCTGTTCCTGTTCCTGTTCCCGTTCCCATTTCTGTTCCTGTTCCTGTTCCTGTTCCTGTTCCTGTTCCCGTTCCTGTTCCTGTTCCTGTTCCTGTTCCTGTTCCTGTTCCTGTTCCCGTTCCCGTTCCCGTTCCTGTTCCTGTTCCTGTTCCTTTTCCCCATCCTCATTCCTCAGCCCCACCTGGGTCCCCCGAGCCTTTGGGGTGTCACTCGGGGGTCCCCTCCCCTGTTATCCGTGTCTCACCCCAAACCTCTCAGCCCAGAGCAGGGACAGGCCCAGACTCCAAATGGGAATTCAGATGTGAAATCCTGAAATCCCCATCCCAAAACCACAAGGGGAAGTATCTGTGCTCCCTCAGGCTCATCCCAAACCCCTCAGCCCTAAATGGGAATTCAGGGATGAAATCCTGAAATCCCCATCCCAAAACCAGAACCAGGGAAGGATCTGTGCTCCCTCAGCCCATCCCTCCTCCGCTCTCCTCACCCTCCCTCTCCCGGGAGGAGCTCCAGGAGCCAATCCCGCTCCTCTCCGACTTCCTCGCTCGCATTTTTTGCCGCATTTCCTCACGGATCCCTCCCACCTCCATCTGTCCCCGCCGGGCCCGGCCCCGCGCCCCCGCTCCCGTTTTTTCCCGATTTTATCGCTCCCAGTCACGCTCCGGCCCTCGCAGCCCATCCCGGGAATGCGCCTTTTCCAACCCCGAATCCACCTGGAATCCTGCAGGAATATTCCTTCCCAATCCCCCAAATTCGTGTTGTCACCGCCCGGCCCCACTGCTGTGGGATGCTGGATGGGGAAAGGAGCTTTTTCCATCCTCGTATTCCCGAAATTCCCCATTTTCCTCGGTTTTATTCCCAAAATCCACCTGGAATCCTGGGAAAAGTGTGGACTTTTCCTTCCCAATCCTTTAAATTTGTTTTATTATCACCCAGCCCCACTGCTGGGAGTCTGTGGGATGCTGGATGGGGAAAGGAGCTTTTTCCATCCTCATATTCCCAAAATTCCCCAAATTCCTCGGTCTAATTCCCAAAATCCACCTGGAATCCTGCAGGGACATTCCTTCCCAATCCCCTAAATCCGTGTTGTCACCACCCAGCCCCACTCCTGGGAATCTGTGGGGTCCTGCCTGTGATGTTGGATGGAGAATGAGCCTTTTCCGTCCTCATATTCCCAAAATTCCTCATATTTCCCTCAGTCATATTCCCAAAATCCACCAGGAATCCTGGAGGAATATTCCTCTGCATTCCCCTCACAGTTGGGAGCAGCAGGAATCCAAAAATCCAAGGGAAAAAGCGCCGTGGTCCAGGGGGTTTGGAATCTCTGGGAAAAGAATTAAAATCCAGCCTCGATTTTGGGGTGGAAACCCAAATCCTAACCCAAATTTTTGAGCTGAAACCAAATCCCAGTCCCAGTTTTGGGGTGGAAACCCAAATTCCAGCCCTAATTTTGGGATGGAAACCCAAACCCTGGAGCCAAATTTTGGCCCCAGATGCCAGCCCCAATTTTTGGGGTGGAAACCCAAATTCCAGCCACATTTTTGGGGTGCAAACCCAAATCCCAGCCCAAATTTTTGGGGTGCAAACCCAAATCCCAGCCCAAATTTTTGGGGTGGAAACCCAAACCCTGGAGCCAAATTTTGGCCCCAAATCCCAGCCCAAATTTTTGGGGTGGAAACCCCAATTCCAGCCACATTTTTGGGGCGCAAACCCAAATCCCAGCCACATTTTTGGGGTGCAAAGCCAACCCAAAGGCAGACGTTGCCCACCCATGGTCAGGCCGGGTCCCCCGCGGTGTCACTGTCACTCCACATCTGGACGGGCACATCTGGACACACCATCCCACAGCAGGGCACAGGAAAATCCATGGAAAGTTCCGGAAGGTGGAGAGGAGCTGGAGCTGCGGGGTGGGGACATGGAGGGGACACCTGGGGACATCAGGTGGGTGACAGCCTGACGGGGTCACCTGGTGGTGGCAGTGACCCGGTGGTGACAATGTCCTGGTGGTGACAATGCCCTGGTGGTGGCAGTGACCCAATGGTGACAGTGACCCGGTGGTGGCAGTGCACCCAGTGGTGAGAATGCCCTGGTGGTGACAATGCCCTGGTGGTGGCAGTGCCCTGGTGGTGACAGTGACCCAATGGTGACAGTGATCCGGTGGTGGCAGTGACCCAGTGGTGACAGTGCGCTGGTGGTGACAATGCCCCGGTGGTGACAATGCCCTGGGGGTGACAATGCCCTGGGGGTGACAGTGATCCAGTGGTGGCAATGTCCTGGTGGTGACAGTGACCCGATGGTGGCATCACCCCGGTCGTGGCAGTGCCCCTAGTGGTGACAATGCCCTGGTGGTGACAATGCCCCGGTGGTGACAGTGACCCGGTGGTGACAGTGACCCGGTGGTGACAGTGAACCGGTGGTGACAGTGAACCGGTGGTGGCAGTGCACCCAGTGGTGACAATGCCCCGGTGGTGACAATGCCCTGGGGGTGCCAGTGACCCAGTGGTGACAATGTCCTGGGGGTGGCAGTGACCCCAGTGGTGACAATGCCCCGATGGTGACAATGGCCTGGGGGTGACAGTGCCCCGGTGGTGACAATGCCCTGATGGTGGCAGCTCTGCAGTGGTGACAATGCCCTGGCGAGTTGAGTCCCCAGGTTGAGTCCCTTCCTTATCCCCCAGCGCTCCAGCGATGTCCCCTCCCTGTCCCCTCCCTGTCCCCTCCGTGTCCCCTCCGTGTCCCCTCTCTGTCCCCTCCTTGTCCCCTCTCTGTCCCCTCCCTGTCCCCTCCTTGTCCCCTCCCTGTCCCCTCCCTGTCCCCTCTCTGTCCCCTCCCTGTCCCCTCCCTGTCCCCTCTCTGTCCCCTCTCTGTCCCCTCCGTGTCCCCTCCCTGTCCCCTCCCTGTCCCCTCCCTGTCCCCTCTCTGTCCCCTCTCTGTCCCCTCCCTGTCCCCTCCCTGTCCCCTCCCTGTCCCCGCCGCTCCCGCTGCTTCCCTGCGGGCATCGGGAAGAGGGAAAATCTCCATGGCAACCGTGGCCAGGGACCGGGAACCGGGAGTGGCCGCTTTGGGTCCCCGTGCCTGGCACTGCCACCCTCGGGGAGGTGACCTTGGCCTAGAATTCCTAAAATTTCCTGGAAAAGTGGGGAATTTTTACGGCTTTTCTTTTCCCCCCCGGAGGAGGAGGATGGGATGGGAGTGGTCCCAAATTTTCAGGCCGTGGTCGCATTCATTAAGGAATTAAGGGGGAGGAATTGTCCCTCATCAGCCAAAATCTGGGATTTTCATCCCAAAATTTTGCGTGGGCAAGGAATTGTTGGTGCACGGTGGAGGAGGAAGAGGATGGGCAGGAAAAGGGTGGAAAAGGGGTCAGGAGGGTCCAATGTCACTTTTCACCCCGGATTTGTCACCTCTCTGTGCTCTGTGTGACACTGCGATCCCTAAATCCCCACAGAATTCCATGATTCCCTCGGCACCGCTCCGTGGGGGCTTGGCCACTCCAGGGGTGGTCCCCAGAGTCTGGGAATTAATGGGGACAGAGCCTGGTCCTAAACGGGGACAGAGCCTGGTCCTAAATGGGGACAGAGCCTGGTCCTAAATGGGGACAGAACTGGGCATTAATGGGGGCAGAGCTGAGCATTAATAGGGACAGAGCTGGGCATTAACGGGGACAGAATTGGGAATTAATGGGGACAGAACTGGGCATTAATGGGGACAGAGCCTGGGCATTAATGGGGACAGAGCCTGGTCCTAAATGGGGACAGAGCTGGGCATTAATGGGGACAGAGCTGAGCATTAATAGGGACAGAGTTGGGCATTTATGGGGACAGAAACTGGCCCTAAACGGGGACAGAGCGGGGCATTAATGGGGGCAGAGCTGAGCATTAATGGGGACAGAATTGGGAATTAATGGGGGCAGAGCTGAGCATTAATGGGGACGGAATTGGGAATTAATGGGGACAGAGCCTGGTCCTAAATAGGGACAGAGCTGAGCATTAATAGGGACAGAGCTGGGCATTAACGGGGACAGAATTGGGCATTAATGGGGACAGAGTTGGGCATTAATGGGGACAGAGCTGGGCATTAATGGGAACAGAATTGGGAATTAATGGGGACAGATTTGGGCATTAATGGGGACAGAGCCTGGCCCTAAATGGGGACAGAACCTGTCCCTAAATGGGGACAGAGTTGGGCATTAATGGGAACAGAACTGGGAATTAATGGGGACAGAGTTGGGCATTAATGGGGACAGAGCCTGGGCATTAATGGGGACAGAACTGGGAATTTATGGGGACAGAACCTGGTCCTAAATGGGACAGAGCCTGAGAATCAATGGGGACAGAATTGGGAATTAATGGGGACAGAACCTGGTCCTAAATGGGACAGAGCCTGAGAATCAATGGGGACAGAATTGGGAATTAATGGGGACAGAGCCTGGGCGTTAATGGGGACAGAGCCTAAGAATCAATGGGGACAGAATTGGGAATTAATGGGGACAGAGATGGGCGTTAATGGGGACAGAACCTGGGGGTTAATGGGGACAGAGCTGGTCATGACTGGGAAAAATCCTGGTCCTAAATGGGGACAGACCCGGACATTAATGGGAACAAATCTTGGTTATTAATGGGGACAGAGCTGGCTCTAAACAGGGACAGACCTGAGCATCAATGGGGACAGACCGGGCCATAAATGGGGACAGAACTGGGCATGAATGGGGACAGAATTGGGAATTAATGGGGACAGAGCCTGGCCCTAAATAGGGACAGAATTGGGAATTAATGGGGACAGAGCCTGGTCCTAAATGAGGACAGAGCTGTGCGTTAATGGGGACAGACCTGAGCATTAATGGGGACAGACCGGGCCATAAATGGAGACAGACATGGCCCTAAATGGGGACAGAACTGGGAATTTATGGGGACAGAGCCTGGCCCTAAATGGGGACAGAGCTGGGCATTAATGGGGAGAGAACTGGGAATTTATGGGGACAGAGCCTGAGAATTAACGGGCACAGAGATGGGCGTTAATGGGGACAGAACCTGGCCCTAAATGGGGACAGAGCCTGGGCATTAATGGGGAGAGAATTGGGAATTTATGGGGACAGAGCCTGGATTTTTATGGGCACAGACCTGGCCATAAATGGCAACAAATCCCTAAATAGGGACAGAGCTGGGCATTAATGGGAACAAATCCCGGCCCTAAATGGGGGCAGAGCCAGGGAAGGGACCCCAGCTGCTTTCCAAGGCTTTGGGATTCCTCCCGGCGGCCCTAAGAGGATTTTCCCGGGGGAAGGAGCAGCTTTGTCCTGGTGACCGAGATTTCCACGATCCCACAGAAAATCCTGCTCTGACCCCAGCCCGGGGCTCCATCCCTCCTTCCCTCTGCTTCCCAGGATTCCCCTAGCGGCGGGAATTGTGGGATCTTCCATGGAACAGATCCCCCTAAAATCCCCCCAAAACCACCTCGGGACATTTTGGGAAAGCGTTTGGAAGGCTGGGAAACGCACCTGGATAATGGCGTGGGACATCCCAGTGCCAGCGGGGACAGCGACAAGGACACGGCAGGGACACGGGAATGGCTTCAACCTCCCCGGCCACCCCCCAGCCCCAGGGGATTGGGGAGCAAGAATTCCTGGGATATTCCAGGGGCTGCCCCAGAGGCTCAGGAATTGTTTTGTGGGAAGTTCGGCAGCGGGAATTGTCGGCGCAGGGTGGAGGAGGAAGAGGATGGGCAGGAAAGGGGTGGAGAAAAGGTCAAGTGTCCCTTTTCACAGCGGGGTTTGTCACCTCCCTGTGCTCCGTGTCATCCCTAAATCCCCAGAGAATTCCATGATTTCCTGGGCGCTGCTCCCTGAGGTTTTGGCCACTCCAGGGGTGTCCCCAGAGCCTGGGCAGGGATGTCCCCAGGATGGGCGAGCAGTGACAGCTCCGGGGGACGGCGACAGGAGGGGGACAGGTCCCGGAGAGCCGGGAGAGAGAGGAAAACTCCGCGAAATTATGGGATCTGTGGCGGGAGGAGGAAGGGCACCAGAGAGGAGGAAGAGCATCCCAAAAAAAATCGGAAAATTTGGGAAAAGCTGCATTCCCAGACGCTGAATTTGGGGACAAAATGGTGCGGGACAGGGAAAAGGACAGGGACAGGGACAGGGACAGGGACAGGGACAGGGACAGGGACGGGGACAGGGAAAAGGAAAGGAACAGGGACAGGGACAGGGATGGGGACGGGGACAGGGACGGGGACAGGGACAGCTCTGGAGCTGGATCGGGATAAGAAAAGGATTTGGGGAATTTCTGAGCCAGGCCGAGGCGGGAGGAGGGAGCTGAGTCACGGCTCACACCTCGCTGCCGCGGGAAAAAAAAAAAAAAAAAAGGAAAAAAAAAGGGGCAAAAAAAGGAAAAAGGAGGAGGATGGAGCGCAAGGGCGGGGATGGAACGTTCGTCACCGCGGCTGAGAGCCCAGACAGACACCGGGGGCGGCGCGGGGCCAGCCCGGGTCAGCCCGGGCCACCGCGGGGACAGCGACAGAGCGAGACCCGCGCCAGGCGCCGCTCGGACCCCTCCTGCTCCTGGGATTCCTGTCCCGGGATCATTCCTGGTCCTGGGATCATTCCTGTCCTGGCATCTTTCCTGGTCCTGGGATCATTCCTGTCCTGGGATCATTCCCGGTCCTGGGATCCTCCCTGGTCCTGGGATCATTCCTGCTCCTCGGATTCCTGTCCTGGGATCATTCCTGGTTCTGGGATCCTCCCTGGTCCTGGGATCATTCCCTGCTTTGGGATCATTCCTGGTCCTGGGATCATTCCTGGTTCTCAATCATTCCCAGTCCTGGGATCGCTGCCTGTCCTGGCTCTCCCGATCCTGGGATCTTTACTGGTCCTGGGATCATTCCACGTCTTGGGATCATTCCTGCTCTTGGGATCTTTCCCAGTCCCGGGATCTCTCCCTGTCCTGGCTCTCCTGGTCCCGGGATCCCTTCCCTGTCCCAGAATCATTCCTGATCCTGGGATCATTCCTGGTCCTGGGATCATTCCCGGTCCTGGGATCATTCCCGGTCCTGGGATCATTCCTGGTTCTCAATCATTCCTGATCCTGGGATCCTCCCTGGTCCTGGGATCATCCCTGGTCCTGAGATCCCTCTCAATCCTGGGATTCCTCCTGGCCCTGGGATCCCTCCCTGTCCCGGCTCTCCCGATCCTGGGATCATTCCTGGTTCTGGGATCAACCCCGATCCTGGGATCATCCCCGATCCTGGGATCATTCCTCTTCCTGGGATCATTCCACGTCCTGGGATCACTCCTGGCCCTGGGATCTCTCCTGGTCCTGGGATTATTCCTGGTTCTCAATCATTCCCAGTCCTGGGATCATTCCTGTCCTGGCTCTCCCGATCCTGGGATCTTTCCTGGTCCTGGGATCATTCCACGTCCTAGAATCATTCCCTGTCCTGGGATCATTCCTGATTCTGGGATCATTCCCAGTCCTGGGATCCCTCCTGGCCCTGGGATCCCTCCCTGTCCTGGCTCTCCCTGGTCCTGGGATCATTCCCTGCCTTGGGATCATTCCTGGTCCTGGGATCCCTCTCGATCCTGGGATCCCTCCTGGTCCTGAGATCCTTTCCCACTCCCGGGGTCCCTTCCTGCCAAAACGTTCCCAAATTCCATCCCCACAAAGAATTCCCCAAACCCACCCTCCACACAAAGAATTCCCAAAATCCATCCCCACATGGGGGTTTGGGGGGTTTGTGGGGTTTTGAGGGTTTATGGGATTTGTGGGGTTTTTCTGGGATTGGGATTTTTTAGGCCCATTTGAGTTCCAGCCGAACACGAGGAGGAGGAGGAGGAGGAGGAAGATCCCGGAGTTCTGCGGGATTTGGGAGAGGGCTGAGGACAAACCCAGAGCGCTGATCCCTCTGCCCGTGCTGAGTCACCAAGACAAATCCCAAAAAGGTCAAAGAGGGGATAAAAAAAAGAGGAAAAAAGGCTGGAAAAGGAGAGAAGAGGGCGGGAAGAGCCGGGCCCGAGCCCCGGGAGAGCGGCAGAGCCCGGAGTTGCCATGGAGACAAAATTTGGAGCTCTGGTGCTCTTTGCGAGCTCGGCTGAATTCCTGGTTTTTATTCCTGGTTTTTATTCCTGGGTTTTATTCCTGGGTTTTATTCCTGGGTTTTATTCCTGGGTTTTATTCCTGGGGTTTTTTCCTGGGGTTTTTTACTTTTTTTTTTTTAATTCCGGGGATTCATTCCTGGGTTTTATTCCTGGCTTTTTTCAGGGTTTTTTTATTCCTGACTTTTTTTTTTTTTTTCCCCCGAGTTTTATTCCTGGTTTTTTATTCCTGGGGTTTTTGTCCCTGGATTTTATCCCTGGTTCTTATTCCTGGCTTTTTTATTCTTGGGGGTTGTTTTCCCCCCGAGTTTTATTCCTGGTTTTTTGTTCCTGGTTTTTTTTTTTTCCCTGGGTTTTATTCCTGGTTCTTATTCCTGGGTTTTATTCCTGGTTTTTATTCCTGGTTTTTATTCCGTGGTCGCAGCCCCAGGGGCCGATCCCAAAGGGGTTTGGGGCATGGACAGGTGTGGGGTGCAGAGGGAAGCGGGATCAGGATCCCCCTCTGGATCGGGACCCTGGAGGGGCCGAGAATTCCAGGGGGTGTCCAGGCCCAAAACTCACTCCTGAGATTGGGAAATATCCCAGGATCCCAAATTTCCTGGGTGCCATCCCAAGGTGCCCATCCAGGTGGGAATGACCCTCCTGCGGCTGGGTGGGTGCTGTGGGCATCACCAGCACCTCTTCCCTGACTCTGGGAAATATCCCAGGATCCCAAATTTCCTGGATGGCATTCCTTGTGCCAATCCATCAATGGATCCATCCCTGGATCCATCCCTGGATCCCTCCCTCCATCCCTGGATCCATCCATGGATCCCTCTCTCCATCCCTGGATCCATCCCTGGATCCATCCCTGGATCCATCCCTCCATCCCTGGATCCATCCATGGATCCCTCCCTCCATCCCTGGATCCCTCCCTCCATCCCTGGATCCATCCCTGGATCCATCCCTGGATCCATCCCTGGATCCATCCCTCCATCCCTGGATCCCTCCCTCCATCCCTGGATCCATCCCTCCATCCCTGGATCCATCCCTGGATCCATCCCTGGATCCATCCCTCCATCCCTGGATCCATCCCAGCCTCTCCTGGGGCTGGGCACGTGCTGTGTTCACCCCCATCACCCTTTCCCCATCCTTGGAAATATCCCAGGATCCCAGATTTCTTTGGTGTCGTCCCATTATCCCATGCCATGAATCCCATCCCATGGACACCATCCCCTTCCATCCAATCCCATTGATCCCATTGATCCCATGGATCCATCTCATTCCATCCTATGGATCCCATGGATCCCACTGATCCCATGGGTCTCATCCCATGGATCCCATCCCATGAATCCCATCCCAT
The DNA here is from genome assembly GCA_037013685.1 of Acridotheres tristis. Classification (NCBI taxonomy): domain Eukaryota; kingdom Metazoa; phylum Chordata; class Aves; order Passeriformes; family Sturnidae; genus Acridotheres; species Acridotheres tristis. The sequence goes on along the minus strand of CM072914.1, from coordinate 4,062,398 downwards.
GGACCCCATCCCCTTCCATCCAATCCCACTGATCCCATTAATCCCATGGATCCCATTGATCCCATGGACCCCATCCTGTGAATCCCATCCCATGGATTCCATCCCAGTCCATCCAATCCCACTGATCCCATGGATCCCATTGATCCCATGGATCCATCCCATTCCATCCTATGGATCCCATTGATCCCACTGATCCCATTGATCCCATCCCATGGATCCCATCCCATGGATTCCATCCCATTCCATCCCATCCCACTGATCCCATGGATCCCATGGATCCCATTGATCCCATGGATCCATCCCATTCCATCCTATGGATCCCATTGATCCCACTGATCCCATTGATCCCATCCCATGGATCCCATCCCATGGATTCCATCCCATTCCATCCAATCCCATTGATCCCATGGATCCCACTGATCCCATGGATCCCATCCCATGGATTCGATCTCATTCCATCCCATCCCACTGATCCCATGGATCCCATCCCATGGATCCCATCCCATAGATTCCATCCCATTCCATCCAATCCCATTGATCCCATGGATCCCACCCCAGCCCATCCCATGATCCCATGGGTCCATCCCATTCTGTTCTATGGTTCCCATAGATCCCATTGATCCCATCCTGTGGATCCCATCCCATTCCATCCAATCCCATTCCATCCAATCCCATGGATCCCACTGATCCCGTGGATCCATCCCAATCCATCGTATGGATCCCATGGATCCCATTGATCCCATCCCATGGAATCCATCCCATTCCTTCCAATCCCATTGATCCCATGGATCCATCCCATCCCATGGATCCCATCCCACTGATCCCATGGATCCCATCCTGTGAATCCCATCCATGGATTCCATCCCATTCCATCCAATCCCATGGATCCCATGAATCCCACTGATCCTATGGATCCCATCCCATGGATTCCATCTAATTCCATCCAATCCCATTGATCCCATAGATCCCATCCCATCCCATCCCATCCCATCCCATCCCATCCCATCCCATCCCATCCCATCCCATCCCATCCCATCCCATCCTATGGATCCCATCCCACTGATCCCATGGATCCCATCCTGTGAATCCCATCCATGGATTCCATCCCATTCCATCCAATCCCATGGATCCCTTTGATCCCATGGATCCATCCCATCCCATTGATCCCATGGATCCATCCCATTATCCCATCCCATCCATCCCAGACCTTCCCCCCAGCACCCCCAGAAATCCCAGGACACCTCAAATCCCCAAATCCCAAATCCCAAATCCCAAATCCCAAATCCCAAATCCCAAATCCATAAAAACCCCACAGTGGGCGTCACCCTGACCCCTCCTGCTCCCCAAAATTCCTGCTTTTCCCGGGAAGGGGCTGGGGATCATTCCCAAAAAAATCCTTTGGAGCTGCTCTTCCCCAAAATGATCCCCCGGGAATGGGATCAGAGAAATCCCGGGAATTGGGATTTCCTCGGGATCTCCTGGGCCCTTTGGAATTTCCTCCCCTGCGCCCAAACTTTTGGGAATGTTTGGATTTAATTTTATTCCCGTGGCAAAATTCCAGATTTTTTTCGGGATAATCGGCCTGGAGATGATTCCTGGTGAAAGGAAAAAGGGGGGGAATTTTAGGGGGAATTTTGGGGGGAATTTTAGGGGGAATTTTG